>CP032575.1:12244283-12569185 GCA_008044935.1 Gossypium turneri
TAAGGAAAATAATTGTGAAACTAAAATGGGTTTGCCCTGTGTTCTAGAAGCTTTCACGAGTATTTTCGAGACAGGGAGTATTTCTAACAAGTGTTGCGGCGAACTTGTTGCGTTGGGAAAAGTTTGCCACTCAGCATTAGTAAGAGGACTCTCGAAAATCCTCTATTCAAAGACCTAAGCCCAGCGACAATTATAGCGAAGAGCATTCAAACATGGAATAATTGCCTGCATTGATCGATTCACCATCTCCGTCTGCTTCAGGATATATGATTGCTTAAAGCTAACAAATGGTTACAAGACGTAACGGCCCAAAATTGTTCTTTTGTCTTTATTTTTGATATTGTTCCGAAAGTTCATTAAAATGTGTTATAAATTGAAGCCTAGTTAAATTTTATTTAGTTCTAAGAAAATTAAGAAAATTTACTTAATACACTATGATTTATACATGCCATTATTTTTAACTTTATAGCATTGGAACCCGGTAAACCATCTCAAATCGAGCACTAGATATTGTTTCACATTGTTTAAATTGACCAAATATCATTATTATAAACATTAAGTTCATTTCAATAATGTGGAATTGGAATGTTCTAGCGTGGGTGGAATTGAAACAATCTCAATTCATTGAAAGTCTTTACACAATTTAAATTCACATTGGCTTTAAGGGAAAAAAACCTTGACTTCTCGAAGTTTTGAAAAGACACATATCGTGCCAGGAAATATCCTCCAAGGGACATGCACAATAATTTGTAATAGTTCATTACCTATGGACACCTTTGTTTCATTTTCCATTTTCACTCCTTCGATACTTATCGAACAGTAACGACCTCTTTCTCTTCCGTAGGGGAGAGGCAATCTTGAAATCCTCGTCGAAAGTGATGGAACGCTTCAAAGTCTTAACTTGATTCCTTATTCTTCTTTCTTTAGATTACATATTTTATCATGATCGAGAATGAAAACTCCAATTCTGTCGGCGACGTACGTCCCACACTCTTCCCTATATTAAAAGGGTTCAATTTATATAAAAATAAAATCCTATCCATTATTGGGCAATACCTACGAGAGTTATAGAATGTAACATCATTTGTGTTTCCAATTTAACTCTAAGGGAATTTTTCATTCTGCAAGTTCCATTACTTATCCCACTAAAAGATTCCATTCATATTCCAGTAGCATTGGGTCGGAACACTCACACCCAAAAAGTTAACGTAGAACGAAGACTACAAAAACTGAAATGGAGTCCCGCGATAAAGACAAACATCGACTTAATTTCAGAACGAGAAATATTTTGATGTATTAATTTTGAATTTCAATCATTCAGTTGCCATTGTCCATTTTACAAATAGGATAAGTTTGATTAAAACTTTTTAACAACAACAAAGTTATAAGATTTGCGCTTCGCATAATTATTTCTACGTTGTGCCACATCCATATCACTGGCAGAGGAATCTGGTATAACTCATTCAATTTGAGATACACGTGAATTTTTACCATCAACATAACAAGTGCGGACACAACTTCAAAAAATTAGAAAAATAGGACGACACACATAGCGAATATGTGTGCCTGTAATGCAAGTGTACTAAATCCCATATGACTTTTTCCATATGTTGTTTCCTCCATATTATCATCCAGGTGTTTGGTTTGGAGTGGACGTAATAGTTCAATCCCAACTTGTTGTGAAACACATGTATGACATAATCATCTTTATTGAACATTATTTTCGTGATCCGTTTAATGCCATTTATGAATTATAAAGGAAAGCATAAATGTGTCTCTTTGAATTAATATTTCGATTTGTAGTAATTAAAATTAATGCTAATTAAACTGATATACGGAATGTTCTAATTAAACTGAAATATTGAATGTTTTCTTTTATTGTAAGGTATTCTAGTCCAATGTGGTTATAACACTTCCTGTAAATGTCAGTTTTTTTCCCTGCAAATCTTGTTCGAAATTAATTTACGAACCAAATTTAACTAGTAACATCAGATTGAGTAGTATGGCAAGCCTTAATGTTTATTCCGTACTAGTGGTTTTATTCTTAACTTGCGGGCAAGTAATGGCTACGAAGGAGAATGACCAGATTATTAGGAAAATAATTGTGAAACTAAAATGGGTTTGCCCTGTGTTCTAGATGCTTTCATGAGTATTTTCGAGACAGGGAGTATTTCTAACAAGTGGTTGCGGCGAACTTGTGTGTTGGGAAAAGTTTACCACTCAGCATTAGTAAAGAGGACTCTCGAAAATCCTCTATTCAAAGACCTAAGCCCAGCGACAATTATAGAGAAGAGCATTCAAACATGGAATAATTGCCTTGCATTGATCGATTCACCATCTCCGTCTGCTTAAGGATATACGATTGCTTAAAGCTAACAAATGGTTACAAGACGTAGCGGTCCCAAAATTATTCTTTTGTCTTTATTTTTGATATTGTTCCGAAAGCTTCATTAAAATGTGTCATTAAATTGAAGCCTAGTTAAATTATATTTAGTTCTAAGAAAATAAGAAATTATACTTAATACACTATGATTTTATACATGCCATTATTTTTAACTTTATAGCATTGAAACCTGGTAACCATCTCAAATCGAGCACTAGATATTGTTTCACATTGTTTAAATTGACACAAATATCATTATTATAAACATAAGTTCATTTCAATAATGTGGAATTGGAATGTTCTAGCGTTGGTGGAATTGAAACAATCTCAATTCCTTGAAAGTCTTTACACAATTTAAATTCACATTGGCTTTAAGGGAAAAAAACCTTGACTTCTCGAAGTTGTGAAAAGACACATATCGTGCCAGGAAATATCCTCCAAGGGACATGCACTATAATTGTAATAGTTCATTGCCTATGGACCCTTTGTTTCATTTTCCATTTTCACTCCTTCGATACTTATCTAACAGTAACGACCTCTTTCTTTTCCGTAGAGGAGAGGCAATCTTGAAATCCTCGTCGAAAGTGATGGAACGCTTCAAAGTCTTAACTTGATTTCCTTATTCTTCTTTCTTTAGATTACTTTTTTTTATCATGTTCGAGAATGAAATTCCAATTATGTGCGGCGACTATGTCCCACACTCTCCCTATTAAAAGGTTCAATTTATATAAAAACAAAATCCTATCCATTATTTGGGCAATACCTACGAGAGTTATAGAAATGTAACATCATTTGTTGTTTCCAATTTAACTCCCTAAGAGAATTTTTCATTCTCCAAGTTCCATTACTTATCCCACTAAAAGATTCCATTCATATTCCAGTAGCATTGGGTCGGAACGCTCACACCTAGAAAGTTAACGTAAAACGAAGACTACAAAAACTAAAATGGTGTCCCGTGATAAAGACAAACATCGACTTAATTTCAGAACGAGAAATAGTTTTGATGCTTAATTTGAATTTCAATCATTCAGTTACCATTTTCCATTTTACAAATAGGATAAGTTTGATAAAAACTTTTTAACAACAACAAAGTTATAAGATTTTGCGCTTCGCATAATTATTTCTACATGTGCCACATCCATATCACTGGCAGAGGAATCTGGTATAGCTCATTCAATTTTGAGATACACGTGAATTTTTTACCATCAACATAACAAGTGCGTACACAACTTCAAAAAATTAAAAAAAATAGGACGACACACATAACGAATATGTGCCTGTAATGCAAGTGTACTAAATCCCATATTGCTTTTTCCATACGTTGTTTCCTCCATATTATCATCCAGGTGTTTGGATTCGAGTGGACGTAATAGTTCAATCCCAGTTTCAACGGTGAAAACACATGTATAACATAATCATCTTTATTGAAATTATTTTCGTGATCCGTTTAATGCCATTTATGAATTATAAAGGAAAGTATAAATGTGTCTCTTTGAATTAATATTTCGATTTGTAGTAATTAAAATTAATGCTAATTAAACTGAAATACTGAATGTTCTAATTAAACTGAAATATTGAATGTTTTCTTTTATTGTAATGTATTCTAGTCCAATGTGGTTATAACACTTCCTATAAATGCCAGTTTTTTTCCCTGCAAATCTTGTTCGAAATTAATTTTACGAACCAAATTTAACTAGTAACATCAGATTTGAGCGGTATGGCAAGCCTTAATGTTTATTCCGTACTAGTGGTTTTATTCTTAGCTTGCGAGGCAGTAATGGCTACGAAGGAGAACGACCAGATTATTAAGGAAAATAATTGTGAAACTAAAATGGGTTTGCCCTGTGTTCTAGAAGCTTTCACGAGTATTTTCGGGACAGGGAGTATTTCTAACAAGTGTTGCGGCGAACTTGTTGTGTTGGGAAAAGTTTGCCACTCAGCATTAGTAAAGAGGACTCTCGAAAATCCTCTATTCAGAGACCTAAGCCCAGCGACAATTATAGCAAAGAGCATTCAAACATGGAATAATTGCCTTGCATTGATCGATTCACCATCTCCGTCTGCTTAAGGATATGTGATTGCTTAAAGCTAACAAATGGTTACAAGACGTAACGGGCCCAAAATTGTTCTTTGTCTTTATTTTTGATATTGTTCCGAACGCTTCATTAAAATGTGTCATTAAATTGAAGCCTAGTTAAATTATATTTAGTTCTAAGAAATTTAAGAAAATTATACTTAATACACTATGATTTTATACATGCCATTATTTTTAACTTTATAGCATTGGACCCGGTAACCATCTCAAATCGAGCACTAGATAATGTTTCACATTGTTTAAATTGACACAAATATCATTATTATAAACATTAAGTTCATTTCAATAATGTGGAATTGGAATGTTCTAGCGCGGTGTGGAATTGAACGAATCTCAATTCCTTGAAAGTCTTTATACAATTTAAATTCACATTGGCTTTAAGGGAAAAAAAACCTTGACTTCTCGAAGTTGTGAAAAGGCACATATCGTGCCAGGAAATATCCTCCAAGGGACATGCACTATAATTTGTAATAGTTCATTGCGTATGGGCACCTTGTTTCGTTTTCCATTTTCAGTCCTTCGATACTTATCTAACAGTTACGACCTCTTTCTTTTCCGTAGAGGAGAGGCAATCTTGAAATCCTCGTCGAAAGTGATGGAACGCTTTAAAGTCTTAACTTGATTTCCTTATTCTTCTTTCTTTAGATTACTTTTTTTATCATGATCGAGAATGAAACTCCAATTATGTCGGCGACGTACGTCCCACACTCCCCCTATTAAAAAGGGTTCAATTTATATAAAAACAAAATCCTATCCATTATTTGGGCAATACCTACGAGAGTTATAGAAATGCAACATCATTTGTTGTTTCCAATTGAACTCTCTAAGAGAATTTTTCATTCTCCAAGTTCCATTACTTATCCCACTAAAAGCTTCCATTCATATTCCAGTAGCATTGGGTCGGAACGCTCACACCTAAAAAGTTAACGTAGAACGAAGACTACAAAAACTGAAATGGAGTCCCGCGATAAAGACAAACATCGACTTAATTTCAGAATGAGAAATATTTTTGATGTATTAATTTTGAATTTTAATCATTCAGTTGCCATTTTCCATTTTACAAATACGATAAGTTTGATAAAAACTTTTTAACAGCAACAAACTTATAAGATTTTGCGTTTCGCATATTTATTTCTACATTGTGCCACATCCATATCACTGGCAGAGGAATCTGGTATAGCTCATTCAATTTTGAGATACTCGTGAATTTTTTACCATCAACATAACAAGTGCGTACACAACTTCAACAAATTAGAAAAATAGGACGACACACATAACGATTATGTGTGCCTGTAATGCAAGTGTACTAAATCCCATATTGCTTTTTCCATACGTTGTTTCCTCCATATTATCGTCCAGGTGTTTGGTTTGGAGTGGATGTAATAGTTCAACCCCAGTTTCAACGGTGAAACACATGTACGACATAATCATCTTTATTGAACATTATTTCCGTGATCCGTTTAATGCCATTTAAGAATTATAAAGGGAAATATAAATGTGCGTCCTTGAATTAATAGTTAGATTTTTAGTAATTAAAATTAATGCTAATTAAACTAAAATATTGAATGTTTTCTTTTATTATAACGTATTCTAGTCCAATGTGGTTATAACACTTCCTATAAATGCCATTTCTTCCCTGCAAATCTTGTTCGAAATTAATTTTATGAACCATGTTTAACTAGTAACATCAGATTTGAGCGTTATGGCAAGCCTTAATGTTTATTCAGTACTAGTGGTTTTATTCTTAACTTGCGGGGCAGCAATGGCTACGAAGGAGAACGACCAGATTATTAAGGAAAATAATTGTGAAACTAAAATGGGTTTGCCCTGTGTTGTAGAATCTTTCACGAGTATTTTCGAGACAGGGAGTATTTCTAACAAGTGTTGCGGCGAACTTGTTGTGTTGGGAAAAGTTTGCCACTCAGCATTAGTAAAGAGGACTCTCGAAAATCCTCTATTCAAAGACCTAAGCCCAGCGACAATTATAGCGAAGAGCATTCAAACATGGAATAATTGCCTTGCATTGATCGATTCACCATCTCCGTCTGCTTAAGGATATATGGTTGCTTAAGCTAACAAACGGTTACAAGACATAACGGGCCCAAAATTGTTCTTTTGTCTTTATTTTTTATATTGTTCCGAAAGCTTCATTAAAATGTGTCATTAAATTTAAGCCTAGTTAAATTATATTTAGTTCTAAGAAAACTAAGAAAGTTATACTTAATACACTATGATTTTATACATGCCATTATTTTTAACTTTGTAGCATGTAAACTCGGTAACCATCTCAAATCGAGCACTAGATATTGTTTCACATTGTTTAAATTGACACAAATATCATTATTATAAACATTAAGTTCATTTCAATAATGTGGAATTGGAATGTTCTAGCGTGGTGTGGAATTGAAACAATCTCAACTCCTTGAAAGTCTTTATACAATTTAAATTCACATTGGCTTTAAGGCAAAAAAACCTTGACTTCTCGAAGTTGTGAAAAGACACATATTGTGCCAGGAAATGTCCTCCAAGGGACATGCACTATAGTTTGTAATAGTTCATTGCCTATGGACACCTTTGTTTCATTTTCCATTTTCACTCCTTCAATATTATCTAACAGTTACGACCTCTTTCTTTTACATAGAGGAGAGGCAATCTTGAAATCCTCGTCGAAAGTGATGGAACGCTTCAAAGTCTTAACTTGATTTCTTATTCTTCATTCTTTAGATTACTTTTTTTTATCATGATCGAGAATGAAACTCCAATTACGTCGGCGACGTGCGTCCCACACTCTCCCTATTCAAAAAGGTTCAATTTATATAAAAACAAAATCCTATCCATTATTTGGGCACCACCTACGAGAGTTATAGAACTGTAGCATCATTTGTTGTTCCCAATTTAACTCTCTAAGAGAATTTTTCATTCTCCAATTTCCATTACTTATCCCACTAAAAGCTTCCATTCATATTCCAGTAGCATTGGGTCAAAACGCTCACACCTAAAAGTTAACGTAGAACGAAGACTACAAAAACTAAAATGGAGTCTCGTGATAAAGACAAACATCGACTAAAATGACAGTTTTTTCCCTGCAAATCTTTTTCGAAATTAATTTTACGAACCAATTTTATCTAGTAACATCAGATTTGTGCGGTATGGCAAGCCTTAATGTTTATTCAGTACTAGTGGTTTTATTCTTAACTTGCGGGGCAGCAATGGCTATGAAGGAGAACGACCAGATTATTAAGGAAAATAATTGTGAAACTAAAATGGGTTTGCCCTGTGTTCTAGAAGCTTTCACGAGTATTTTCGAGATAGGGAGTATTTCTATCAAGTGTTGTGGCGAACTTGTTGTGTTGGGAAAAGTTTGCCACTCACAGCGTGTTTGGTTCGCTGTAATGGGTATGTGATTACCCGTCTATACCAAGTGCCTCACCTAATCTGGCGTTTGGTTCGCTGTAATGCCTATTACGGGCGTATTACATTACCGGCTATTCCCAAAATCTCTGCATTTGTATTCCCTTCCGAAAACGATGATTAGCTATTACGGACGTCTTCCCAATTTCTATGCCCTGTTTTATCCTCCTAGTCTTCTGCAACTAGCGCTGAAAACCCGACTCTTTTCAGCTCCCTCTCTGAACAAGTCTTTAACACCCATTTCCCGTTTCCCCTCTTCCCCAAATCAGAATCCCTAACCCTTGCCCGACTTTGAACAAGTCTTTAGTTGTTTTTTTGTTATGTTGTTTAACTTTGTTAGTTCTTTGGTGCCAGAGCTGAAAACCCGAATCAAGAAGTACTTGAAGGGTATGAAGAGGCACTCCCTTCAGTTCTTGAGGCCATTTTGCGGAGAAAGTTGGCTAGGAAGCATGAGGAGACTGATGATGAATTGATGGATGAATTGGAGGTGCAACCACGAAACAATGTGGAAGATGAAGAGTTCGAGTCAGATTTTACTAATTTGTACTCGACTGATGATGAAGAGGACATGCTTAGCTTGGACAAACTCCTCCTAGGTTTTTATTGATTTTAATATCATATATGTTCTTTTCTATGTGAGGCTTTCTGGTTCTATTATACTGGATTGCTTTACTTTCTATCGTGGACCTGTAAATCTCTGCCAATTCTAGCTTATCATTTGCAATACTGATGTATGTTTAGATTATCAATCTATTTTCTTGTGAAATGATCGAATGCAATATTTTCAGGGTGTTTTTGTAGTGAAATGAGTGGTAGACTTGGTAAACTTGCATGTGTTACAAAATTGAATCTAGAGATCCGCTTCCCAGTCTTGACTTGAGCAACTTACTGCCAATCTTCCTCCAAAGTAGTTTCCTAATCAATTTGGCTTTATCTTTAATAATGAGAGTTTGCTATTGGTTTTTCTTGTTAGAGATCTGTGTGTTTGTTATAGTTGGTTATTGGTAAAATGTAGGGATGAATTGAAAGAGAGTAGAATGAGTGTGCTTGAGGTTATTATTGTTGGATTGAGAGAAAACTTATAGCTGACAAGGTCTATGAATCTTATGGTGCAAAGGCAATGTGTTTGGCTTCAGCATATATGGAGTATATAACTGGGCTTAATTTTGACTGTCCTTATGGTAATTGTTATTTTGTTTTGATTGCAGGATGATTCCTTGCAAAGACTAAGCATGGAGTGGCAGCTTTCGCTGGTGAGAATTGAAGGCTTATGAGGGGATTCTTGCACCATATGACAAGACAAGAGAATGGTTATTCCTGATGCTCTCATGTTTTGCAGTAGTTGGTTTTTTGTTTTTTTGGAATTTAGAATTTCGTTTTCTTACTTGCTTCTGTGGATAGTTAGTCATGCTCAATGTTTTTAAAATTGGTGTAGAAAATAGCATTACCCTGGAGTAAATATGAAATATAACATTGAACGCTTTTATGTAGGTTATTTTCAAGTTTTGTTTTTGGCTGTTCGTAATTCTGAATTCTCTTCACGAACATTGGTGTTGCCTTGGATATTATATAAGTTTCTGTTTCTAATTGTTGGTATGCTCGACTATGGAATCGTTCCTATTAGCACAAAGGAGTGCATAATGAATTAGACTTCCTTCCTGTCATTTAAACTAAATATTCTTTATTGCTTACTAACTGAGCATGTTGTTTTCTAGTATCCAAGACATTTGATGGGAATGGTTATTGTTTTTCAGGAAAATGGATGCTATCCACACTTTTGCTAGAGAATGAGAACTGGATAATTTGCTTAAATGCATTGAAAGTGGTGTTTCTGTGCATTTGCAAGGTTTGTTTCTATTTAGTTGTTTTTCCTCCTTTAACGAAAAAACTAGACTTGCATACATGGGTCTGAAAGACTTTGCTTAATCAAGTAACTTGTTTGCATTTGATGCTTGCAGACAGTGAAAGCAGGACCCCGATGCATTGGGCTGTAGATCGTGGCCATCTTAAAATTGCCGAAGCACTTCTTAGCAGGAATGTCGATGTGAATGCTAAGGTAATTATTGTATCGCTGTTACGGTTTTACTGGTATTCACCTCCTATCCTATTTGTGTGTGTTGAAACTATCCCTGTCTGATGTACCTGTAATGCACAAAAACAAATGTGAAATAACTGTCTTTAGAGTGTTTTTGAACCGTTTTCAAAAGCATACCGAAGTAAATACGAAATTTTTTTATGTTAAATGGTGCACAATGCTGTATATTTCTCTTCTCTTTCTGGTGTTGTAAGCATTGTTGTTAAAATCTTTGTTTTTTCTTTCTATTGGAAGGACAATGAAGGTCAATCCCCATTCCACTATGTTGTTATGTGTGAGAGGGAAGACATTGCCAAATTTCTTGTAAAACAAAATGCAGACAAAGATACGAAGGATAACGATGGCAACTCTCCAGTCGACCTATGTGACTCAGATTGGCCTTGGTTGCAACATGCGGGCAAAGCGGAATGACATGTGCTTTATTCCCAAGTTTGGTCTCACTTAAAAAGTACTTGAAAAAATTTCTCACGGATGTAAATTTGGCGTTTTGGGCCAACAATCTAAGGACGTCAACTTTATCTTTTTCAATATTAGATTGTAGTTTTTATCAAAATTAAGCATGGTGGCGTTAATGTTTAATATTTTTTTAAATTTGTCTAATTCTTTTTCATTGCTTTTTCTCCTTAAATTGTTTTATTTATAAATTATAATTCTAATAATAAATGTCATGTTAAAAAATGAGAAAAATAGATATTCATTTATTTATAAGTATTTTTATAATTTTGTATGTATTTTTATCGAAAAATAAATGTTTAAATTTTTAGTTTTTTAATTTTTATTTTTGAATTTTAAGAATAAAGGTTAAATTGATATAATATCTAAAATTGAAGGCTAAGTTTATTGAATTTTTTAAAGTTAGGACCAGATTAATAGAATTTGTAAGTATTGTAGTATTATATATTATGATTTTAGTAAATTCATATAAGAATATTTAATATTAAGAATTTTATTAAATTATATATTTTTATTAAATTATATTTAATAGTAATTATGTTAAAATTATATTTTATAGTATTATATATTATGATTTTAATAAATTCATATAAGAATATTTAATATTAATAATTTTATTAAATTATATATTTTTATTAAATTATATTTAATAATAATTATGTTAAAATATGATTAAATTATCTATTATTTATATTAATAATCTTACTAAAATTTAATAACAATAACAATAATCATCTACTAAAAAAAATTCTGCTAAGGGTATTCTAGTCATTTTAGTTCTTTACCTTATACTATTACACCTCTATTCCATTCAACCAAACACAAGAATACTATTACGCCTCTATTCCATTACAGCGAACTAAACAAAAGGATTACCTATTACGTCTATATTCCAATACTCCTCTATTCCAATACGCCTCTATTCCATTACAGCGAACCAAACGCACTCTCAGCATTAGTAAAGAGGACTCTCGAAAATCCTCTATTCAAAGACCTAAGCCCAGCAAAAATTATAGCGAAGAGCATTCAAACATGGAATAATTGCCTTGCATTGATCGATTCACCATCTCCGTCTGCTTAAGGATATATGATTGCTTAAGCTAACAAACGGTTACAAGACGAAACGGGCCCAAAATTGTTCTTTTGTCTTTATTTTTGATATTGTTCCGAAAGCTTCATTAAAATGTGTCATTAAATTTAAGCCCAGTTAAATTATATTTAGTTCTAAGAAAATTAAGAAAATCATACTTAATACACTATGATTTTATACATGCCATTATTTTTAACTTTATAGCATTGGAACTCAGTAACCATCTCAAATCGAGCACTAGATATTGTTTCACATTGTTTAAATTGACACAAATATCATTATTATAAACATTAAGTTCATTTAAATAATGTGGAATTGGAATGTTCTAGCGTGGTGTGGAATTGAAACAATCTAAATTCCTTGAAAGTCTTTATACAATTTAAATTCACATTGGCTTTAAGGGAAAAAAACCTTGACTTCTCGAAGTTGTGAAAAGACACATATCGTGCCAGGAAATATCCTCCAAGGGACATGCACTATAATTTGTAATAGTTCATTTCCTATGGACACCATTGTTTCATTTTCCATTTTCACTCCTTCGATACTTACCTAACAGTTACGACCTCTTTCTTTTCCGTAGAGGAGAGGCAATCTTGAAATCCTCGTCGAAAGTGATGGAAAGCTTCAAAGTCTTAACTTGATTTCCTTATTATTCTTTTTTTAGATTACTTTTTTTTATAATGATCGAGAATGAAACTCCAATTATGTCGGCGACGTACGTCCCACACTCTCCCTATTCAAAAAGGTTTAATTTATATAAAAACAAAATCCTATCCATTATTTAGGCAATACCTACGAGAGTTATAGAAATGTAACATCATTTGTTGTTTCCAATTTAACTCTCTAAGAGAATTTTTCATTCTCCAAGTTCCATTACTTATCCCACTAAAAGCTTCCATTCATATTCCAGTAGCATTGGGTCAGAACGCTTACACCTAAAAAGTTAACGTAGAACGAAGACTACAAAAACTGAAATGGAGTCCCACGATAAAGACAAACATCGACTTAATTTCAGAACGAGAAATATTTTTGATGTATTAATTTTGAATTTCAATCATTCAGTTGCCATTTTCCATTTTACAAATAGGATAAGTTTGATAAAATCTTTTTAACAACAACAAAGTTATTAGATTTTGCTCTTCGCATAATTATTTCTACGTTGTGCCACATCCATATCACTGGCAAAGGAATCTGGTATAGCTCATTCAAATTTGAGATACACATGAATTTTTTACCATCAACATAACAAGTGCGTACACAACTTCAAAAAATTAGAAAAATAGGACGACGCACATAACGAATATGTGTGCCTGTAATGCAAGTGTACTAAATCCCATATTGCTTTTTCCATACGTTGCTTCCTCCATATTATCATCCAGGTGTTTTGTTTGGAGTGGACGTAATAGTTCAATCCCAGTTTCAACGGTGAAACACATGTACGACATAATCATCGTTATTGAACATTATTTTCGTGATCCGTTTAATGCCATTTATGAATTATAAAGGAAAGTATAAACGTGTCTCTTTGAATTAATATTTCGATTTGTAGTAATTAAAATTAATGCTAATTAAACTGAAATATTGAATGTTCTAATTAAACTGAAATATTGAATGTTTTCTTTTATTGTAACGTATTCTAGTCCAATGTGGTTATAACACTTCCTATAAATGCCAGTTTTTTTCCCTGCAAATCTTGCTCGAAATTAATTTTACGAACCAAATTTAACTAGTAACATCAGATTTGAGCGGTATGGCAAGCCTTAATGTTTATTCAGTACTAGTGGTTTTATTCTTAACTTGCGGGGCAGTAATGGCTACGAAGGAGAACGACCAAATTATTAAGGAAAATAATTGTGAAACTAAAATGGGTTTGCCCTGTGTTCTAGAAGCTTTCACGAGTATTTTCGAGACTGGGAGTATTTCTAGCAAGTGTTGCGGCGAACTTGTTGTGTTGGGAAAAGTTTGCCACTCAGCATTAGTAAAAAGGACTCTCGAAAATCATCTATTCAAGGACCTAAGCCCAGTGACAATTATAGCGAAGAGCATTCAAACATGGCACAATTGCCTTGCATTGATCGATTCACCATCTCCGTCTGCTTAAGGATATATGATTGCTTAAGCTAACAAACGGTTACAAGACGTAACGGGCCCAAAATTGTTCTTTTGTCTTTATTTTTTATATTGTTCCGAAAGCTTCATTAAAATGTGTCATTAAATTTAAGCCTAGTTAAATTATATTTCGTTCTAAGAAAATTAAGAAAATTATACTCAATTCACTATGATTTTATACATGCCATTATTTTTAACTTTATAGCATTGGAACCCGGTAACCATCTCAAATCGAGCACTAGATATTGTTTCACATTGTTTAAATTGACACAAATATCATTATTATAAACATTAAGTTCATTTCAATAATGTGGAATTGGAATGTTCTAGCGTGGTGTGGAATTGAAACAATCTCAATTCCTTGAAAGTCTTTATACAATTTAAATTCACATTGGCTTTAAAGGAAAAAAACCTTGACTTCTCGAAGTTGTGAAAAGACACATATCGTGCCAGGAAATATCCTCCAAGGGACATGCACTATAATTTGTAATAGTTCATTGCCTATGGACAACTTTGTTTCATTTTCCATTTTCACTCCTTCGATACTTATCTAACAGTTACGACCTCTTTCTTTTCCGTAGAGGAGAGGCAATCTTGAAATCCTCGTCGAAAGTAATGGAACGCTTCAAACTCTTAACTTGATTTCCTTATTCTTCTTTCTTTAGATTACTTTTTTTTATCATGATCGAGAATGAAACTCCAATTATGTCGGCGACGTACGTCCCACACTCTCCCTATTCAAAAAGGTTCAACTTATATAAAAACAAAATCCTATCCATTATTTGGGCAATACCTACGAGAGTTATAGAAATGTAACATCATTTTTTGCTTCCAATTTAACTCTCTAAGAGAATTTTTCGTTCTCCAAGTTCCATTGCTTATCCCACTAAAAGCTTCCATTCATATTCCAGTAGCATTGGGTCGGAACGCTCACACCTAAAAAGTTAATGTAGAACGAAGACTACAAAAACTGAAATGGAGTCCCGCGATAAAGACAAACATCGAATTAATTTCAGAACGAGAAATATTTTTGATGTATTAATTTTGAATTTCAGTCATTCAGTTGCCATTTTCCATTTTACAAATAGGATAAGTTTGATAAAAACTTTTTAACAACAAAAAAGTTATAAGATTTTGCGCTTCGCATAATTATTTCTACATTGTGCCACATCCATATCACTGGCAGAGGAATTTGGTATAGCTCATTCAATTTTGAGATACACGTGAATTTTTACCATCAACATAACAAGTGCGTACACAACTTCAAAAAATTAGAAAAAGAGGACGGCACACATAACGAATATGTGTGCCTGTAATGCAAGTGTACTAAATCCCATATTGCTTTTTCCATACGTTGTTTCCTCCATATTATCATCTAGGTGTTTGGTTTGGAGTGGATGTAATAGTTCAATCCCAATTTCAACGGTGAAACACATGTACGACATAATCATCTTTATTAAACATTACTTTCGTGATCCTTTTAATGCCATTTATGAATGATAAAGGAAAGTATAAATGTGTCTCTTTGAATTAATATTTCGATTTGTAGTAATTAAAATTAATGCTTATTAAACTGAAATATCGAATGTTCTAATTTAACTGAAATATTAAATGTTTTCTTGTATTGTAACGTATTCTAGTCCAATGTGGTTATAACACTTCCTATAAATGCCAGTTTTTTTCCCTGCGAATCTTGTTCGAAATTAATTTTACGAACCAAATTTAACTAGTAACATCAGACTTGAACGGTATGGCAAGCCTTAATGTTTATTCAGTAGTAGTGGTTTTATTCTTAACTTGCGGGGCAGCAATGGCTACGAAGTAGAACGACCAGATTATTAAGGAAAATAATTGTGAAACTAAAATAGGTTTGCCCTGTGTTCTAGAAGCTTTCACGAGTATTTTTGAGACAGGGAGTATTTCTAACAAGTGTTACCGCGAACTAGTTGTGTTGGGAAAAGTTAGCCACTCAGCATTAGTAAAGAGGACTCTCGAAAATCCTCTATTCAAAGACCTAAGCCCAGTGACAATTATAGCGAAGAGCATTCAAACATGGAATAATTGCCTTGCATTGATCGATTCACCATATCCGTCTACTTAAGGATATATGATTGCTTAAGCTAACAAACGGTTACAAGACGTAACGGGCCCAAAATTGTTCTTTTGTCTTTATTTTTGATATTGTTCCGGAAGCTTCATTAAAATGTGTCATTAAATTTAAGCTTAGTGAAATTATATTTAGTTCTAAGAAAATTAAATGGTTCTAGAGGAGCCATTACTTAATACACTATGATTTTATACATGCCATTATTTTTTACTTTATATCATTGGAACCCGGTAACCATCTCAAATCGAGCACTAGATATTGTTTCACATTGATTAAATTGACACAAATATCATTATTATAAACATTAAGTTCATTTCAATAATGTGGAATTGGAATGTTCTAGCGTGGTGTGGAATTGAAACAATCTAAATTCCTTGAAAGTCTTTATACAATTTAAATTCACATTGGCTTTAAGGGAAAAAAACCTTGACTTCTCGAAGTTGTGAAAAGACACATATCGTGCCAGGAAATATCCTCCAAGGGACATGCACTATAATTTGAAATAGTTCATTGCCTATGGACACCATTGTTTCATTTTCCAATTTCACTCCTTCGATACTTACCTAACAGTTACGACCTCTTTCTTTTCCGTAGAGGAGAGGCAATCTTGAAATCCTCGTCGAAAGTGATGGAACGCTTCAAAGTCTTAACTTGATTTCCTTATTCTTCTCTTTTTAGATTACTTTTTTTGTCATGATCGAGAATGAAACTCCAATTATGTCGGTGACGTACGTCCCACACTCTCCCTATTCAACAAGGTTCAATTTATATAAAAACAAAATCCTATCCATTATTTGGGCAGTACCTACGAGAGTTATAGAAAAGTAACATCATTTGTTGTTTCCAATTTAACTCTCTCACAGAATTTTTCATTCTCCAAGTTCCATTACTTATTCCACTAAATGCTTCCATTCATTTTCAAGTAGCATTGGGTCGGAACGCTCACACCTATAAAGTTAACGTAGAACAAAGACTACAAAAACTGAAATGGAGTCCCGCGATAAAGACAAACATCAACTTAATTTAAGAACGAGAAATATTTTTGATGTATTACTTTTGAATTTCAATCACTCAGTTGCCATTTTCCATTTTACAAATAGGATACGTTTCATAAAAACTTTTTAACAACAACAAAGTTATAAGATTTTGCGCTTCGCATAATTATTTCTACATTGTGCCACATCCATATCACTGGCAGAGGAATCTGGTATAGCTCATTCAATTTTGAGATACACGTGAATTTTTTACCATCAACATAACAATTGCGTACACAACTTCAAAAAATTAGAAAAATAGGACGACACACATAACGAATATGTGTGCATGTAATGCAAGTGTACTAAATCCCATATTGCTTTTTCCATAAGTTGTTTCCTCCATATTATCGTCCAGGTGTTTGGTTTGGAGTGGACGTAATAGTTCAATCCCAGTTTCAACGGTGAAACACATGTACGACATAATCATCTTTATTGAACATTATTTTCGTGATCCGTTTAATGCCATTTAAGATTTATAAAGGGAAATATAAATGTGTGTCCTTGAATTAATATTTTGATTTTTAGTAATTAAAATTAATGCTAATTAAACTGAAATATTGAATGTTCTAATTAAACTAAAATATTGAATGTTTTCTTTTATTGTAACGTATTCTAGTCCAATGTGGTTATAACACTTCCTATAAATGCCAGTTTTTTTCCCTGCAAATCTTGTTCGAGATTAATTTTACGAACCAAATTTAACTAGTAACATCAGATTTGAGCGGTATGGCAAGCCTTAATGTTTATTCAGTAGTAGTGGTTTTATTCTTAACTTGCGGGGCAACAATGGCTACGAAGGAGAACGACCAGATTATTAAGGAAAATAATTGTGAAACTAAAATGGGTTTGCCCTGTGTTCTAGAAGCTTTCACGAGTATTTTTGAGACAGGGAGTATTTCTAACAAGTGTTGAGGCGAACTTGTTGTGTTGGGAAAAGTTTGCCACTCAGCATTAGTAAAGAGGACTCTCGAAAATCCTCTATTCAAAGACCTAAGCCCAGCGACAATTATAGCGAAGAGCATTCAAACATGGAATAATTGCCTTGCATTGATCGATTCACCATCTCCGTCTGCCTAAGGATATATGATTGCTTAAGCTAACAAACGGTTACAAGACGTAACGGGCCCAAAATTGTTCTTTTGTCTTTATTTTTGATATTGTTCCGAAAGCTTCATTAAAATGTGTCATTAAATTTAAGCCTAGTTAAATTATATTTAGTTCTAAGAAAATTAAGAAAATTATACTTAATACACTATGATTTTATACATGCCATTATTTTTAACTTTATAGCATTGGAACCCGGTAACCATCTCAAATCGAGCACTAGATATTGTTTCACATTGTTTAAATTGACACAAATATCATTATTATAAACATTAAGTTCATTTCAATAATGTGGAATTGGAATGTTCTAGCGTGGTGTGGAATTGAAACAATCTCAATTCCTTGAAAGTCTTTATACAATTTAAATTCACATTGGCTTTAAGGGAAAAAAACCTTGACTTCTCGAAGTTGTGAAGAGACACATATCGTGCCAGGAAATATCCTCCAAGGGACATGCACTATAATTTGTAATAGTTCATTGCCTATGGACACCTTTGTTTCATTTTCCATTTTCACTCTTTCGATACTTATCTAACAGTTACGACCTCTTTCTTTTCCGTAGAGGAGGGGCAATCTTGAAATCCTCGTCGAAAGTGATGGAACGCTTCAAAGTCTTAACTTGATTTCCTTATTCTTCTTTCTTTAGATTACTTTTTTTTATCATGATCGAGAATGAAACTCCAATTATGTCGGCGATGTACGTCCCACACTCTCCCTATTCAAAATGGTTCAGTTTATATAAAAACAAAATCCTATCCATTATTTAGGCAATACCTACGAGAGTTATAGAAATGTAACATCATTTATTGGTTCCAATTTCACTCTCTAAGAGAATTTTTCATTCTCCAAGTTCCATTACTTTTCCCACTAAAAGCTTCCATTCATATTCCAGTAGCATTGGGTCGAAACGCTCACACCTAAAAAGTTAACGTAGAACGAAGACTACAAAAATTGAAATGGAGTCCCGCGATAAACACAAACATCAACTTCATTTCAAAACGAGAAATACTTTTGATGTATTAATTTTGATTTTCAATCATTCAGTTGCCATTTTCCATTTTACAAATAGGATAAGTTTGATAAAAACTTTTTAACAACAACAATGTTATAAAATTTTGCGCTTCGCATAATTATTTCTACATTGTGCCACATCCATATCACTGGCAGAGGAATCTGGTATAGCTCATTCAATTTTGAGATACACGTGAATTTTTTACCATCAACATAACAAGTGCGCACACAACTTCAAAAAATTAGAAAAATAGGACGACACACATAACGAATATGTGTGCCTGTGATGCAAGTGTACTAAATCCCATATTGCTTTTTCCATACGTTGTTTCCTCCATATTATCGGTTAGGTGTTTGGTTTGGAGTGGACGTAATAGTTCAATCCCAGTTTCAATGGTGAAACACATGTATGACATAATCATCTTTATTGAACATTATTTTCGTGATCCGTTTAATGCCATTTAAGAATTATAAAGGGAAATATAAATGTGTGTCATTGAATTAATATTTAGATTTTTAGTAATTATAATTTATGCTAATTAAACTTAAATATTGAATGTTTTCTTTTATTGTAACGTATTCTAGTCCAATGTGGTTATAACACTTCCTATAAATGCTAGTTTTTTTCCCTGCAAATCTTGTTCGAAATTAATTTTACGAACCAAATTTAACTAGTAACATCAGATTTGAGCGGTATGGCAAGCCTTAATGTTTATTCAGTACTAGTGGTTTTATTCTCAACTTGCGGGGCAGCAATGGCTACGAAGGAGAACGACTAGATTATTAAGGAAAATAATTTTGAAACTAAAATGGGTTGGCCCTGTGTTCTAGACACTTTTACGAGTATTTTCGAGACAGGGAGTATTTCTAACAAGTGTTGTGGCGAACTTGTTATGTGGGGAAAAGTTTGCCACTCACAGCGTGTTTGGTTCATTGTAATGGGTATGCGATTACCCATCTATTCCGCGTGCCTCGCCTAATCTGGCATTTGGTTCGCTGTAATGCCTATTATGGGCGTATTACAATACCGGCCTATTCCCCAAAATCTCTAGTTTTGTATTCCCTTCCCAAAACGACGATTAGCTATTACGGATGTCTTCCCAATTTCTATGCCTTGTTCTACCCTCCCAGTCTTCTTCAACCAGCACTGAAAACCCGACTCTTTCTAGCTCCCTCTCTGAACAAGTCTTTAGCACCCATTTCCCCATTTCCCGTTTCCCCTCTTCCCCAAATCAGAATCCCTAACCCTTGCCCGACTTTCAACAAGTCTTTAGTTTTTTTTTTGTTATGTTGTTTAACTTTGTTAGTTCTTTGGTGCCAGAGCTGAAAACCCGAATCAAGAAGTACTTTGAAGGGTATGAAGAGGCACTCCCTTCAGTTCTTGAGGCCATTTTGCGGAGAAAGTGGGCTGGGAAGCATGAGGAGACCGATGATGAATTGATGGATGAATTGGAGGTGCAACCACGAGACGATGTGGATGATGAAGAGTTCGAGTCAGATTTTACTAATTTGTACTCGACTGATGATGGAGAGGACATGCTTAGCTTGGACAAACTCCTCCCAGGTTTTTATTGATTTTAATATCATATATGTTCTTTTCTATGTGAGGCTTTCTGGTTCTATTATACTGGATTGCTTTACTTTCTATCGTGGACCTATAAATCTCAGCCAATTCTAGCTTATCATTTGCAATACTGATGTATGTTTAGATTATCAATCTATTTTCTTGTGAAATGATCGAATGCAATATTTTCAGGGTGTCTTTGTGCAGTGAAAAGAGTGGTAGACTTGGTAAACTTGCATGTGTTACAAAATTGAATCTAGAGATCCGCTTCCCAGTCTTGACTTGAGCAACTTACTGCCAATCTTCCTCCAAAGTAGTTTCCTAATCAATTTGGCTTTATGTTTAATAATTAGAGTTTGCTATTGGTTTTTCTTGTTAGAGATCTGTGTGTTTGTTATAGTTGGTTATTGGTAAAATGTAGGGATGAATTGAAAGAGAGTAGAATGAGTGTGCTTGAGGTTATTATTGTTGGATTGAGAGAAAACTAATAGCTGACAAGGTCTATGAATCTTATGGTGCAAAGGCAATGTGTTTGGCTTCAGCATATATAGAGTATATAACTGGGCTTAATTTTGACTGTCCTTATGGTAATTGATATTTGCTTTGATTGCAGGATGATTCCTTGCAAAGACTAAGCATGGAGTGGCAGCTTTCGCTGGTGTGAATTGAAGGCTTATGAGGGGATTCTTGCACCATATGACAAGAAAAGAGAATGGTTATTCCTGATGCTCTCAAGTTTTGCAGTAGTTGGTTTTTTTTTTTGGAATTTAGAATTTCGTTTTCTTACTTGCTTCTGTGGATAGTTAGTCATGCTCAATGTTTTTAAAATTGGTGGAGAAAATAGCATTACCCTGAAGTAAATATGAAATATAACATTGAACGCTTTTATGTAGGTTATTTTCAAGTTTTGTTTTTGGCTGTTCGTAATTCTGAATTCTCTTCATGAACATTGGTGTTGCCTTGGATATTATATAAGTTTTTGTTTCTGATTGTTGGTATGCTCGACTATGGAATGGTTCCTATTAGCACAAAGGAGTGCATAATGAATTAGACTTCCTTCCTGTCATTTAAGCTAAATATTCTTTATTGCTTACTAACTGAGCATGTTGTTTTCTAGTATCCAAGACATTTGATGGGAATGGTTATTGTTTTTCAGGAAAATGGATGCTATCCACACTTTTGCCAGAGAAGGAGAACTGGACAATTTGCTTAAATGCATTGAAAGTGGTGTTTCTGTGCATTTGCAAGGTTTGTTTCTATTTAGTTGTTTTTCCTCCTTTAACGAAAAAACTAGACTTGCATACATGGGTCTGAAAGACTTTGCTTAATCAAGTAACTTGTTTGCATTTGATGCTTGCAGACAGTGAAAGCAGGACCCCGATGCATTGGGCTGTAGATCGTGGCCATCTTAAAATTGCCGAAGGACTTCTTAGCAGGAATGTTGATGTGAATGCTAAGGTAATTATTGTATCGTTGTTACGGTTTTACTGGTATTCACCTCCTAACCTATTTGTGTGTGCTGAAATTATCCCTGTCTGATGTACCTGTAATGCACAAAAACAAATGTGAAATAACTGTCTTTAGAGTGTTTTTGAACCGTTTTCAAAAGCATACCGAAGTAAATAATAAATTTTTTTATGTTAAATGGTGCACAATGCTCTATATTTCTCTTCTCTTTCTGGTGTTGTAAGCATTGTTGTTAGAATCTTTGTTTTTTCTTCTATTGGAAGGACAATGAAGGTCAAACCCCATTCCACTATGCTGTTATGTGTGAGAGGGAAGACATTGCCAAATTTCTTGTAAAACAAAATGCAAACAAAGATACGAAGGATAACGATGGCAACTCTCCAGCCGACCTATGTGACTCAGATTGGCATTGGTTGCAACTTGCGGGAAAAGCGGAATGACATGTGCTTTATTCCCAAGTTTGGTTTCAGTTAAAAAGTACTTGAAAAAATTTCTCATGGATGTAAATTTGGCGTTTTGGGCCAACAATCTAAGGACGTCAACTTTATCTTTTTCAATATTAGATTGTAGTTTTTATCAAAATTAAGCATGGTGGCGTTAATGTTTAATATTTTTTTAAATTTGTCTAATTCTTTTTCATTGCTTTTTCTCCTTAATTTGTTTTATTTATAAATTTATTATTCTAATAAATAAATGTCATGTTAAAAATGAGAAAAATAGATATTCATTTATTTATAAATATTTTTATAATTTTGTATGTATTTTTATCGAAAAATACATTTTTAAATTTTTTAGTTTTTTAATTTTTATTTTTGAATTTTAAGAATAAAGGTTAAATTGATATAATATGTAAAATTGAAGGTTAAGTTTATTGAATTTTTTAAAGTTAGGACCAGATTAATAGAATTTATAAGTATTGTAGTATTATATATTATGATTTTAGTAAATTCATATAAGAATATTTAATATTAAGAATTTTATTAAATTATATATTTTTATTAAATTATATTTAATAGTAATTATGTTAAAATTATATTTTATAGTATTATATATTATGATTTTAAAAAATTCATATAAGAATATTTAATATTAATAATTTTATTAAATTATATATTTTTATTAAATTATATTTAATAATAATTATGTTAAAATATGATTAAATTATTTATTATTTATATTAATAATCTTATTAAAATTTAATAACAATAACAAAAATCATCTACTTAAAAAAATTCGGCTAAGGGTATTATAGTCATTTTAGTTTTTTTCCTTATGCTATTACACCTCTATTCCATTCAACCAAACACAAGAATACTATTACGCCTCTATTCCATTACAGTAAACCAAACAAAAGGATTACCTATTACATCTCTATTCCAATACGCCTCTATTCCATTACGGCGAACCAAACGCACTCTTAGAGTCATACTCAAATCATAATCTCTTCAAAATCTTCACCAAATAACTCAACTCCAAAGCCTACCATCTCCCATTTGAGGGTTTTTTTCATTCAAAACTAATTTAAATAAATTGATTATTTATTAAAATGGCATGGATACAAAATTTTATATAAAAATAAATTGCTTTCTATTGTGCATATTGGTGTCGGTCATCTCATCGTCGGCACCACCCTCCATCATCTCGTAATGATTGCCTGGTCTATAAAAAAATATTTTTTTGTAGCGACACTATGTTCACTGGCACCAATATGTGTTTTTTCAAATACACTTTAAAAATATTGATATTTCGAGATTTAAAAAATATATATTTTAATAGGTGTCAACGTTCACATTGCCGGCACAGGTTCATTTTTTTTTTGCTTTTTTGGTGCTGACATTCACGTTGATGACATTGGTTCAAATTTTCAAAAGAAATTGATTTTTGCTTTTTTGGGGTTGGCATTCTCATTGCTGGCACCAATGTGGTTTTTGATTTTTTTTTTTTTTGTCGACATGCTCTGGTTGTCAGGATCGATGACCATTTTTAAAAAAAAGTCAAAGACACTTTATCATTGATAGAAGACTACGACGTTGCCATATTTGTTACTGCTGTTGGACAAAACATGTTAGCTAACAAAATATATAAATATAAATTAAAAATTATTTTTATATAAAAATAAAATATAAATAGAATAATTTATATTTAATATTTAAAATACGGAAATTAATAAAAATCGTAACAAAAAGTTGAAATAGAAAAGAAGAATAGAGATTTACTAAAAGTTGAGGCCTGTTTAACACAGTTTTTCCTCAAAATAGATTTGGTCGCTCCTACAGTACTTGGAGAAACGTTGGTCGAATGTCTCCTAGGATACAACAACACAATGATCAAAGCAATAACACCTCTACAGCGATCAACGAACAAATGTTGCCTTTTTCTATCGCTGGAACATTGGAAAATAGGAGAGGAAAAGAAGAACTTTGAGAGCAAAATAAATTCAGTATGAGAGAGTAAGAGTGTACAAAAATTCTTCAGAATTCATAAGTTTTTATAGGCATTTAGTATGGTGGAATTTTTGAAAAATTCCACAAAATCTGCCATTAAAGGAGTAAACAAATCAATTTGATTAAAAATTGAATCAAATTGATTGGAATCAAATAAAATAAGAAAAATGTTCTTTTATAAAAAGATCATGTCTGCTAAGGAAAAATAATTTCGTGTTGGGCTAAAATATCTGTTGACCTATTTTGGGTTTGACTAGTTCAAACATTTCGCGTCGTCCACCTCATGCGGGTGTGCCCCAACCCCGACAGGTTTGGACTTGCACCTCCCTGCGCGTGAGGTAGGGTTCCAAGCTTAGTTATTCAATCACTTTTTAAGAGGGTTCCCATATATATATACACATTTCACACTTAGTGTTTAACCAATGTGGGATTTAAGCTTTTACTTTTCCTTTGTAATACCCCAAAAGTTTCTACAGTAAGGAAAGTAAGATAATATCTCTGATATAGTAAATAAGGAAATAAAGTGATAAAAAGGTAATTTTGAGTTATGTCAACATTGGGAAGTATATTATGACATATTAATTCAAGAAAGGATTAAATCGCAAAAGTGAGAAAAGTTTTGTTGCCCAAGAGTAAATACTTAAAATTTGAGGGGTTAAAGTGTAAATATAAAAGAGTTGAAGGACCAAATGTGTAAATATTTTAAGGGTGGAATAATCTAGAAACTAAGGAAAATGGATGAATTAGGACCAAATTGAATAGGTGAAGAATTATTAGGGACTAAATTGAAATTTTACCAAATTGAGTGATGACTCAAGGATGAAATTTTAAAAGATCATTAAGGGCAAAATGGTCATTTAGAAGAGAGAGAAATCTAGAAGATAATGATGATGTTAGAGATATTTTAGATTAAATAAATAAATAAATATTAGTTTATTAGTATTTTAATTTGATTTTTAAATGATATTTTATTATTTTATTATTTAGTATATATATGTGGAAAGAAAGATGAAAAGCCACCATCCCACCATTTTTCCATGCATCAACGTGAGAAGAAGAGAGAAACGAAGAAAGTTTTGCTTTCTTTACAATTTGGTCCTTCCACCAAAAATTTATCATTTTCACCTAGAAATCAAAAGAATTTTCATAGCCATCAAGAGAGAAAAATAACAAAAAGACTATGGGGAGCTACAATATCAAGTTAGATTCAAGTAATAGAAGCTGGAGGAAAGAGAAAATCAAGTTAAAGGTTGAAACCAATAGGACAAGGTAAGAACATCAAGATTTCAACATATTTTTAAGTGTGATATTATTGAAAAAGCATGGAAATGATGTTATAGTAAAGTTTTCTTATATAAGGTCTTATGTTTTTGATATATTAGTGAAGGAAAATAAGAGAAAGTGATGGGAAATATTATAGAGAAAGGGAATAAGAGTGTTATAAACTTAGTAATCAATATTTTGCACTAAAACAGTTTTGGATAGCAGCAGTAGGTTAACTTTGAAAAATCACCAATAATTAGAGGATTAAAAAAACATGAAATTATTGACTCTAGTTTCTCATAGAAGAAACGGTGTAAGCAATGGAATTGTAAATCATGAGATATAATAAATTTTGTGAGAGAAGGTCAGAATGAATTCAGGTTCCCCTGTCCTGACTTTGGAAAATCATAAAAAAAATTGAAGAAAAATAATTAGGGGCTGAAATTTATAGTTTTAAAATTATGAATGAGTCTATTTTCAAGATAAATAAACAAGAACATCATCCGAATCCCGTACGAGGAGATAATTAATTTTTAGTGAAGAAGGGTCGAAACTATCATATAGCTAAACAGGGGTAACTTTAAAGAATAAACTGTACTTATTGGCTAAACCAAAAATTCTGAAAATTTTATGGTAAGAAGATAAGTGAGTCTAGTTTCAGAAAAAATTAGCGGATCCTAATTTGGAGTTCTGTAGCTCAAGATAAAAATGATTTAATGACTATGACACGGATGGATAGCTTTGAATAAATTTATAAGTAAATAGTGAAATCATAGATAATGTTACTTATAAGCATGTTATATAAATTAAGGATGTGGAATGGAGAGGAGAAGGAGAGAAATAAATATATAAATATTCTGTTAGCATGGATTTGCATTAAAAATGGTTAATTTGTATGATTTGGGCTCAACGACTAAATTAAATAAAAAGTAAAACTTTAGGGGCAATTTTGTAAAAATGTCAAAAAGATCAAATTGCATGAAATGAGTTGTTTTATTATTTAAATTAATAAATTGAATGAAATATTAATTTAGATCAAGATCGGGTAGAAAATCGAGGGAAATGGAAAATTACCAAAATGCCCCTGTATCTTGGTATTTCCACAAATTAGTCTGGTAAGCTCGTATGAACTATATTCTGTACAATTTTGATTAAAGTGAATGTTATTTGGTGATGAATAATATATATGTATATGTGTTAGTATTGAACTGATTTAGTAAATTGAATTGAATAAGAAATATGTGTTTAGTAAAATAAAAATTTATGATTGGGTATTGAAATTGAGACTGATACTGAACTGAATTATGGAATACTGAATATTGTTTTGTGTACTGCATTGAACTATGAAATTACTGAAGTAATGAATTATTGCATTACTGTGAAACTGAACGAAATAAGGAATTATAAGATGGAAATTGTACTGAAAGGTGAATTAAATACCCTATTAACTAGTCGGGCTAGTCAGATATAGTTGGCATGCCATAGGATATGGAAGAGTACGGGTTTTTGCTGGCTTACTGATCAGACATTTATATACTGACTACTGTTACTATTACCGATTTGGCACTTTGTGTGTCGAATACTGTTACTGTTATTATTATCGATTCGACACTTTGTGTGTCGAATACTGTTACCATTACTGTTATCGATTCGACACTTTGTGTGTCGAATACTGTTACCGTTACTGTTACAGATTCAACACTTTGTGTGTTGAATACTATTACTGTTACTGCTACCGTTATTTATTACTGATCAGGTACTATGTACCGTTTTAGGCACAATGTGTCGTACTGGTGTGTTTGGTTAGATCCGTGTATCCGCCAAAGCCCGAGTCTATTAATAGGGGTAATTAAATGAAAAGTTAAATCAAACGAAATGAAATAGTTGAGCTATTGAAAGGAAACGTGATTGTAGAATATAATTTGAAAATGTGAATTGAATATGGAAATGTGAACAGAAAGCATGAACTAATTGTTCATGAGATAAATAAAGGCTCAATGTAATAGTATATGATGTTAACAAATGAAAGCCAAATTGAATTATAAATATTGAGAAATCAATTATTATTGGAAATATATTATCGAATTTAATACTCAATTTGGTTTGAACGCGGGATTGAGTACAATCATTCTGTGACAGAGGATGAATTGACGGATAAGACCATAACTGGGTTATGGCACTATGAACGTAAGACCATGGTCGGACCATGGCAGTGTTTATATGTGCAAGACCATAGTTGGACTATGGCACCAAAGAACGATGTACTCATATCCGTAAATCGTTCTTCGATACAAAAAAAAGGGTAAAAGACTTATGTGGTTGAATTGAAAGGTTTATAGATTATTATTGGTATTGATCTGAAATAAATGTAACCATTGATATTTAAATGATATAAAGGGTAAAGTTCTGAAGTGAGATAACATGAGTTTGAAATGACCTATCATGTGATCAATTCGGAAAAGGCTTTAGTTAAATGCACTAGCTTGTGACTATGATTGAATGATATGTTTATGACTTGTGTATCACGCATATGGAATAAGAGTGGAAAGTAAAGAAATGCAAATGAAAATAAAGAAATTATGAAGAGTTAAAGTTATATAAAGTCCTACTAAGCTTGGGATAATATGTAATTGATACTGTGAATTTATTCACCTTGTGAGTTGATGAATATAGCTTCATGAGTACTATGGTATTAATATTGGATTATTCTTGATATGTATAGATTTCATATTTTAAATGAACTAATATGATTAAAGACTACACGAGCTTACTAAGCATTCATTGCTTATGTATTTGTTTTTATTTATTTACCCTACAAATTATCGGAAGCTTGATTGGGTTGGAAGCTGGTCAGAGATATATCACACTATCCATTGGTTCTATCGGTAATTTTGGATGATTTGATTCTAGTTATAATGGCATGTATTAGTTAATTTTAGCCAACGTTGGCTCATTAATGTTTTAATTTTGATTGGTTTCAAATATGAATGCTAGATGAAATGAAACGTCTGAAAATCAATCTGTAAATTTTGGTAATTGTAATGCTCCGTAACCCTATTTTGGCGACGGATTCGGGTTAGGGGTGTTACATCCTTAACAAATATTTCCAAGTAGCTTACTTTGAGCATCAATTTCTCATTCATCACTCAACCATTTTGAGCATATAATATATCGTTGTAAAGGTCTCATGGAGTAGAATATGAAACCATAATTTTATAATTCAACTCTCCACCTTTACCTATCGAGAATATACCTTAAAGTTCCCATAAAATGCAACTTTTCCAACATAACCGCACCTCCTCTACTAACAGTGTCTTCTTCCTATGCTTGCTACTATCACCACACAATGCTTTCTGTCGCTTGCTTCTTGTTCTTGAAGCGACTGACATCAACTTATTCAACATTGTGGCTTGATTCGGAAAAACTAAAAAAGTGAAAAAAAAAAAAGAGAAAGAGATTAAGACAAGGCAAATGCATAAGCAAAAAATATGTAGACTTAAATATAACATTTAATGATAATAATAAGATTAATTAACTGTAAAATAAATAAGAGGCCAGCAGGATCAAATGGAAGGACAAATTAGAAACAAGAAAAAAGATAGTGACATAATTATTCCCGAAAAGAAAAAGAAGTTGAATTGATAAATTTGGTTTTAATGTACTTTACTTACTATAAAAGATATTTTTATTCTCTAAAAAATTTTTATATGAAGAGTTTGAAATGAAATTTTTATTGTAATTAAATTTCATTAATTGCTGCAATTAAAGTTGTATACAGACATAAAAGTGCCATTGGAAAGGCATAATGAGTCATTAATTGCAAAAGGGGTTTTAATTGTCATTGGAATCTAAAATTGAAAGTCAAATATCTTTAATTAAGTACAACAAAACAACCTTAAGCTGATACTTTTGGGTCGACAATTTCCTAAGTGTCGGGATAGACTTATCGACATATGTTTTGGTCAACTCTTTGTATAAGGGTTGGGATATGCATGCCTGAAATTCCTAATTTTCCTGTTTACGTGACCAAATTCCTAAGTCTAGGCAGCTATCGTGCCCATGACCTGTACGTGCAAAGTTGAAAAATAAATAAGGGGGAGTTTAGTTGATAAAGAAAAATAAAATAAAATAATAACAGAATGATATTTGTGAAAATAAAATTAAGTAATTTAAATTAAGTCGGTAAATCAATGTGTGAATGCTTAGCCTTAGTCTCGGTACACTCCAAACTCGAACTGATCATTGAAAATGGATTTCCTTTCTCTTAACGATAAGTTGGTTATAGCGATCAAGGACGCCCCAACCGCCAACTCTTCCTTGTGCAGTTGGTTCTGGTATGACCTGCAAACTAACACTTACCGATTATCTAATCACGTAACTTGTGTTCGCGATTTAAGATCTCGACATTCTTGTGATCAAGAAAAGCCCAACTCGAATCAACGACCTCAACCACGTGGTTCGTTTAAATCTAATCACTATCTTCCTTGACGGAGGTCCAACAAGCCCTTACCCACCTGGACAGACCAATTTGTTCGCTAGAACTCGAACTTGGCAAATGACCGACTCGTTTTCCCAACTGTATGCCAAAAAACTCCAACCCAATGTGCACTTTTTGAATTGAAATTGCATTAACTTTGAAAGACGATTGTAACTATCCCATATACTGGATAAATAACGAATACCATGTTGAAAGGTTTTAGTGTGGGTTCATATCTCACGATTTTTTATAGGAATGATAACCGGAATAAAGCTAAATGAGGTTTTAGTTGAGCATGAAATTAATCATGCTTGATAGATTATGGGAATGAATTTAAATGAAATGGTAATAAGTGGAAAAAAGGGGATAAACTTAAGGAGCAATTACACCAAAAGAAAGTAGAAGAAAGAAAATGGCATAATGCTTTGCCAATGCTACAAACGTGGGAAAAATAAAGGAAAAATTATATTCAATCCAATTTCAAGTGTAAAATCATGTGCGTTTTTCCAAGCCACCAATAGGTATTTATATATTTTTTATGTTCTAAATTTAGCATGATTCCTCTAAGATTATGTCAACAAAAATCACATTTTTTTTTTCTATATATAGAGTTTGACAATTTCTAAATCTGACTTTTAATCAACCACTAATTTTGTAACTCTTCAATTTGGCCTTTATTTTTGCTTTTCGTTCCAATTTAGCCATTTTGCTTGATTTCAAATTTCGGCACTTCAATTTCATCCCTGATAAGATTTAAGTAAGAAACCACAAGTTTAGTAGTATTCTATGAAAAATTAGCCAAAAATAGATACATTAAAAGCAAAAAATTAACTTACTATCAATATCAAATTGATTAATAATCATTATTGTTGTTTTAAATCGATTCTTTAATGCCCTAGCACGCTTTGGTCTGCCGCCGCTGGCAAGAGTTTTGTCTTGTTTTTCTATTCGTCTGTGTTTTGTTTTATCAATTGATTTCTATGCTTCAGGTTCTCTTGTTCTGAAGTCTGGGATAAGTGGTGTTTGTGTTATCTGGTAATCAAATCTGCAGTCATGGAGAATGAATTAGCACAATTATCGATTAATGAGGAAGAAGAAAAAATTTTACAGATTCAAGTAGATTTGGGTATTCAAAGTGAAGTGGGAGATTTCCAGCTTGTAGGATGTTTCTTAATAGCAAGTGTTATTCACTTTCCAACCATGAAAGTACTATAGCAAACTTGTGGCATCCTGTTTATGGGGTCCAAATTAGATATCTAGGGGGAAAAAAGGTATTTATTTCAGTTTTATCATAATATGGATATAGAGAGGGTTTTGACAGGTTTACCATGGACTTTTAATAATCACCTGTTATTATTGAACAAGTTGGTAAGAGGCGAAGATCCATTAAAAGTACCACTAATTTTTACTCCCTTTTGGGTCCAAATTCATGATGTTCCTATTGGATTATTCTCTGAAATGTTGGCAATTCAACTTGGTAATTTTATAGGTGTCTTCCCGGAATATGATACTTCAAATCTAGGAAAGGAAAATCGTAATTACATGAGGGTAAGAGTACAGATCGATGTTAGGAAGCCTTTGAAAAGGAAGAAGAAGGTTTTATGCAATGGGGTTAGGTCATATGTTAAGTTTAAATATGAACGCTTATCGCTTTTCTGTTTCTCCTGTGGAATATTGTGGCATAATGATTCTTTCTGTGAGATAAAAATGATGACACAGGCAGATACAGATGAATTGGATTGGGATTTATCATTGTGAGCATAATCTTGAAGAGCCCTTTCAATGAATAGTATATGGCTACAAGAGGAGGAAGAAGGGAAATGGGAAGGAAGATGGATGGCAAATTGGTCCAGAGGATCAAGACATAAGGTTGAAAATATAAAAGAACGAAGGGGAAAAGTTATTGATCCAATTTTAGGGTTTAGTATTGAAGAAAGGGTGTCATCTGTTGAGCGGTGAAAGGGTAAATTTGGATCGAGTCAGATGAATATTGCAATGGAACACGATTTAGAAGATGAGACCTTAGTTGGGGAGGAAGGGAAAAAGTGAAACAATAGGAAAATGGAAGATCTTTTTGATAATGCAGAGAGGGCTAATGCAACTACAAGAAATAGGAAAATGGTGGAATTCGACCTTTTATCATCGACGGCTGCCAAGAGGCAAGCCAACCGGGCACAATGAAAATAATAAGCTGGAACGTCCGTGGTTTGGGGAGACTACGAACAGTTAAAAGACTTCGGCAGATGCTGAAGTTACATAATCCCCAAATAGTCTTCTTTATGGAGACAAAACTTGGTAGTCAGTAGATGGAACGAGTTCGTAGAAGATGTGGTTATACGAATGGAATTGAAGTCAAATCAGAAGGTACAAGAGGAGGATTGTGCTTAGCATGGGGAATTGATGTTGATATTACGCTGAGTAGTTTCTCTAAAAGACACATTGATGTGTTCATAGATGATAAGCAAAAATGATGCAAATAGAAATTTACAGGTTTCGATTGATCTCCATATGTGCAGGATAAAAATGATTCATGGGCTGTTCTGAAAAGTTTGGCTACTAATGTGGATTTCCCATGGTTTGTTGCTGGAGATTTCAATGAAATTATGTATGGTTTTGAAAAGAAAGAAGGATTGTCCAGAGATGAGAGGAGGATGGAATTGTTTCAAAGAACACTCGAGGAATGTCATTTGTACAATGTGGGCTACGAAGGTAGTTGGTTCACTTGGGAAAGAGGAAATTTTTCGGAGACGAAAATACAAGAAAGATTAGACAGAGGAGTTGCTAATACGGAATGGATTAATATGTTTAAAAAGGTGAGAGTTCAACATTTAGTGCACTCGTTCTCAGATCATTGTCCACTTCTTATTAACACGAGGAGGCATGAAGAACGACGAAGGAGCTATAATTTTAAATTTGAAGCTTGGTGGTCCTTGGAAGAGTCTTTTATTAATGAAGTTCAGAGTTTGTGGGAGAAATCATCAGGAGAGCTGGTACAGAAACTGGATTTTTTGAAAAAAAGATTAAAAAAGTTGGCTGAGCAAATTCAAAATGAAAGGAAAAAGACAAAACAAGTTCTCATAAGGAAACTAACGGAGTTGGCTGAGGAAGAAAGAGATGATAAGACTTTGGCTGAACTGATCGATACAAAAATCAATTTAAATTTTGAGCTTGAAAAAAAAGAATGTTACTGGAAACAGAGGGCTCGAATAGATTGGATAAAATATAGAGACAAAAATACAAATTTTCTTCATGGTTAAGCATCACAGAGGAGGAAAAAGAATCTCATTCATAAGTTAAAAAAATGAAGATGGAAGAGAGATAGGGGACTTACAAGACATGAAAGGTGTTGCACGGTCTTATTTCAAAAGATTGTTTTCAACAGAAGGAAAGGGGAAGTATGAACACATATTAGAAGGGGTTGAACGTTGTATCTTTGAGGAAGACAACCGGAAGCTGACAGCAGTATATACTAAAGATGAAGTTATGGAAGCTGTTTTTACTATGGGACCCACGAAGGCACCAGGAAAAGATGGTTTTCCAGCCCTCTTTTATCAGAAGTGTTGGCAAACAATCGGGGATGATGTCACCACCATTTGTTTACAGATATTAAACGACGTTAGGGAAGTAAGTCCAATTAACTCTACAAATATAGTACTTATCCCAAAAGCTCCTAACCCCTCTAATATGTCACAATTCAAGCCAATTAGCCTATGTAATGTTCTCTATAAAATCATTGCAAAGGTTATAGCAAATCAATTAAGTGGAGTCATTGGAAAATGTGTTGATGAGGCACAAAGTACTTTTGTGCCAGGTCGGCTTATTTCAGATAATGTGATGTTAGCCTACGAAATATTGCACAAGTTAAAACATAAGAGATTGGGGAGAAAATGGTATACAACTGTTAAACTTGATACGAGTAAAGCATATGACAGAGTGGAACGAGATTTCTTAAACAAGATAATGTTACAGATGGGATTTGATCAAAGTTGGGTAAATACTATCATGAATTGTGTTACTACGATTTCTTATTCAGTAATTATCAATGGACATATCGGAGAAAAATTCTGCCCAGCTAGAGGACTTAAACAAGGGGATCCACTTAGCCCGTTTTCATTCCTTTTATGTGGTGAAGGGTTGTCAAGCCTACTGAGACTAGCAACAAATAGGGGTCTTCTGAAAGGTGTTAGGATCAATAGGAACAGCCCGCAGATATCCCATCTATTATTTGCTGATGATTGCATTCTGTTTGGAGAGGCAACAAGCAAGGGAGCTAATCTTTTCAAGAACATTCTATGTGAATACAAGTCTTGCTCAAGACAATGTGTAAATTTTGATAAATCAACTATTTTTTCAACAAGAATACAATGGAGGAGGATAAGAGATTAGTTGTCAATCTTTTGGGGGTACAAAGCTCTAATGAACCAGAACGTTATTTAGGATTGCCTATAATGGTTGGTCGGAGGAAAAAAGAATCTTTTTAGAATTTAAAGGATAGATTCAAAAAATGTATTGATAACTGGAGCATTAGGTTCTTATAGCAGGGAGGGAAATAAGTATTCATAAAGGCTATTCTTCATGCTATTTCGACTTATACAATGGCCTATTTTTTATTACCTAAAGCACTACGTGACGATATGGAGAGTATCATAGCCAAGTTCTGGTGGTAGATGGTACGTGGGAAAAGGGGAATCCATTGGTGCACTTAGAAAAATCTTTGTTCCTTAAAAGAAAACAGTGGTTTAGGTTTTAGAAATCTTGCTTAATTTAATATTTCGTTATTAGCAAAACAAGGATGGCGACTTCTTGATAATCCAAATTCGTTATTAGCCAGAGTTCTAAAAGCAAAATATTATCCACGATCATGTTTTCTTAAGGTAGAATTGGGGAATTTACCTTTACTCACCTGGAGGAGTATTTGGGCAGCAAAAGGTCTTCTCCAAAAAGGATTGTGCTAGAGAGTGGGAAGGGGGACAAAATCTCTATTTGGGAGGACAGTTGGATACAGGGAATCGACAGAGTTAAAGGACAAAGCAGATCAAATAATGGGGAACTACAATTAGTCTCAGATCTTATTGGTAATTCAAATAGGAGATAGAGGGAGGACTTGATTAATATTACCTTTCAAGCGGAAACAGCTCAGAAAATTTTACAGATGCCGTTAGCTGAGGCAGAGCATGAAGACGTCCAAGTCTGGAAGGGAGAATTATCCGGCTAATTTTTTGTACGTAGCGCTTATAAACTATTACAAGAGGCTACTCTAAATCCTACTGATTATTTATTACAGACCGAATCTAAGGAATTTTATAGGAAACTATGGGGCTTACAGCTTCCCCCAAAAAATACAATGACTATTTGGAGAATCTCCTGGGACTATATTCCCAATTTTGTTAATATCAGATGCAGGAAAGTCATTACTAATGATGAATGTCCTCGTTGCCGGCCCTGGTTTGAAGAAAGTCTCCATGTATTCTGAGAGTGCCCTATAACAAAAGAAGTTTGGAACTCGTTAAATCTGACCTTGGTCATAGATAACACAAATCAAAGCCTTTGGGAGTGGCTAACCTAGGTTTTTAAGAAAGGAAATGATGCTCAGTGTCGACTTTTTTGTTATACTTTATGGTCGATTTGGGTCTCCAGAAACCAGTTTATACATGAAGGGAAAAACAAAATGGGACAGGCTTTAGCACAAAGTATTCAAAGACAAATGGCAGAGAATAAAGGAGTAAAAGCAATGAAGATACAGAAAGCTATGATCAGAAATTGCAGGGCTGAGGAGGAATTACCAAAAGCAAGGATACAGTTCGACGCAGTGTTCGACAGAAGAAGTTCCAAGTCAGCAACAGAAATGGTTGGATGGGACCAAAACGGAGATCTGCTGGTGCTTAAGATGGTGGTTCACAACAAGGTTTCTTTCTCGTTCGCAGCAGAGGCGTACGCATGTTTGGAAAGTATAAAGTTAGGAATCTCACTAAGAATGCCATCAATCAAAATCATGGGGGACTCCAAAACAGTCGTCAAAAAATGTCGAAAGAATTCACTAGATAAATCAGTGATTGGGGCTATTATCAGAGATATCCACAATCAGAAATCATGTTTCCAGGAACTAAATTTTCAATACATTCATCGATCAGAAAAATCGCATGCGTATAAGTTGGCAAAAAGTGCTCTTGACAGAGAGGAAAAGTTTACCTGATGGGAGCAGATCTAGATCGGCATGTTCTTGACAAGAAGAGGAGAGGACCAAGAAACTTCGATTGAAGGAGAGAATGAAGGAAATGTTTTCAAAAGTAGATAGCAAACTTAATCTTATCTCTTGGGAATTGCTATCGTCAGAAGGTTGGATTACAATTTGACTAAACGGTAGAAAATGGATGCCAACCGTTTTGGATTTGATTGGGTAGATTTTCTGTTTATTTTTCATTAAATGCTTTGTTTCCTTTTAATTATTAGGAAGCTATCATTTTAAAAATAGTGAGGCTGAATTTCCCATTTTTCATTTGGTTTGTGACTGGGCCTAAAATTCTGGGCTTTGTTTGCTATTTGGTTAATTCAATGAAGTACCCAATCATTTTATCAAAAAAAAAAAAAAAATCGGTTCTTTAATCGATTCTTTGCTTCTTTGAATCGATTGCTTGTTAGTTTTATTTATTAAATCGATTCTTTAATTGAATCTTTGCTTCTTTGTTTTTTTAATAAAATTAATTAACAATGTTCATCATTTAAATTAATTGAGAATATTATAAAAATGAAAAAAAATCATATCAAATTAAAATATAAGGATTAAATTTCAAATTTAATCATAATAAATTATTAAAATTTTAATTTAATATTTTTAAAAATGCCCTTCCAAAATGACACAATCACTAATAGGGGTGAGTAAAATTCGATTCGATTCGATTCGAAAAAATCGAAAAAAAAAAGTTTAAATTTCGAGTTGTTTGATTCGAGTTAAATGAATCAACCCGAAATTTTTTTGAATTTTAAGTTCGAATCGAGTTGAATTTTCAAATTCGAATAACTTGAATAAATTGAATATATTATTTTAATAAATTAAAATTATATTATTATTTTTCATCTCCCCCAAAACCCTTTTGGCTTTTATTTTCCCCCGCCTGCCCGCCATTTTCCCCAAATCAAATCCTATTTCATTTCTTCTCCCAAAATCAAACCCCTCGACCCTCATTCCTAAATCAAAATCCCTAAATCAAAGTATCAAACCCTTCTTCCTTCTTCGGTCTTCTTCTGTTCTTTATCATTCTCTGGGTTTATTGATTTCCTTGTGGGTTGTTTCTCACCTGTTTTCTCTGGGTTGTACTTGTTTCATCAAGTAAGTTCTTTTTTTTTTTTTTGGTTCTGTTAATCCTTTTACGGCTTTTTGAACTTTTTTTTGTTCATTTTTTGCCATTTTTACAACTTTGATTATTCCTTTCTTCTTCCTTTAACCATAAATTTTTTGTTCTATTGACTGTAGTACATTCTTAATTTGTGAATTCCATTGGAAAATCTATCTGGATTTTCCTTAAAATATAATTTCCATTGAATATCTATACACAATTTTCCTTTATATATATGAGCTCAACCAGAACCATTTGAAGTATTTTTTCTTCTTAATTTTTGGTGAGTATTTTTTGTTGTTTTAAGCTTTTAGGGTTTGTGTTTAAAATTGACTTTGTTAGAGGTTTTTAACATTGAAAAGAAGAGAAATTTTGTCTTCCACCATTAATGGCATGTGTTGATGTTATTCTGGATTGTGTTGGAGCAGCCTACCTCCAAAGAAACCTTGTCTACTTAAATGTTGATGGTAGACTTTTCATCATTGGGTCCATAACTAAATTTGTTGCAGAACTAAACATCGCAGCTATGTTCGAAAAACGATTTTCAATCCAAGGTATTAATCATGTTATAAACAACTGCAGACCAAACCCTTTACTGTATATTAATATGTTGCAAGACAATTTAAAGTGGGAAGCCTTAAAAATGAATGCATCCTTTTAGGGAAAGTCACCTTCTCTAAGCGACGAAACGGGTTGTTGAAGAAGGTTTATGATGGATGCTCGTGAGAAGAAGTATAAGGCTCTCCTCAACGATTGTATGGTAAACGGGACATCGAGTAAGTGAAATACTTACTAATAGAACTAGATTGTCAATAAGTTTCCTGATGGTTTAATATAGATTGATTGTTGTTATTTGGTTATTTGTTTGTGTTGTAACTGAACGTTAGCTTCTTATTTGATGTCTTCATTGTTTTCTCAACCAATAATTAATGGATATACTGATGAAAATTGTTGATTTAGCTTCAATTTATGATTCTTTGGCTATTACTGAAATATTCTTCCCATGTGTTCATGTTGTTTCTCATCTAACTCATTTAAATAGAAAAATTACATTGTTATTTTTGCACTTGTTAATGTAGTTGAATTTTAAACTAGAAGGCTTGATGATGAGGCATTTAGTTTGGGTGATGATTGTCGAAACTATTTTTTTGAAAACAAAAATTAGTTGTCGACTTAAAAATAAAAATTGGAGTCGCCACCAATCTTGTATTGAAGCGTGATTGGATCACCTAAAAATGATTTTGGTCTACGAGTTTTAGAAAAACGGGTTCGGGAGTCAGTTACGTACGAGGAAGGATTAGCACCCTCGTAACGCCCAAAATTGGTACCGAATTAATTATTTAATGTCTTAAGGTCGAATGAAAAAGATTTAAAAAAACGTTTCTCCTTTTGAAATCTTTATTGAAATTTATTAATTTGAAAACTAAAAAAAAGTTTGGTCATCTTGTGTCTATGAAGAAATTGAAACCTCATAAGCGAGGGTACGATTATTGAAAATTTTGACGACCACACATTGATTTGCTTTTGTTAAAAAATCTCGTCTTGAGATGACAAAATGTCTAATCCAGTGAGTTATGACATAACATTTTTGAATTCTTAAGAGAGCTTTGGTTTGAAATTGGTTTTTTTTTTTTTTTTTTACATTTTGATTACAAAAGGGATACACAATTTCTTAAATCCCACAAGGAAATTGAGGCCCAGTAAGTTAGGGCACAATTTCCTCGAGGAACTTGGATTTCGAGTATCACGTTATTCTTGGAAAACCTTTGTATAAAATGACTTAGACATTTATATTAAACACAATCTTTTGAACAAAAAACGATGGAATAATGATGTGTAATGCGAAATAATAATTCGAAAATAAAATGTACACTAATGAATAATAAACAAGTATAAACCAGCATAACAACAATAATTACATTATACCAATACCAATATCAACATTTAAAAGCTAATAAAAAAACAAGCCAATTAATGCTTACAAGTTTTAAAATAACTAAAAAACAAATGGCATTAAGGAAAGGGAATTATTATTAATAAAGTATATAAAAGAAACTAGGATGAACAATGTATGAACATTTTAAACTAATAGATTATACATGAAATAATAATGCACTATTGAGCTTTTAAAATAAAAAAAAGACATAAAAAAAAATGCAATACCTATGTACACTAATTTTAAAGAAATAATACAAGAGAAGTGAAAAATTTCATAAAATATTATATATAATATATGTAGAAGTTGGAATAAATTAAAGATATTAACACATTTGAAAGATATGAAATTTACAATAGATTACGTATGTATGTATGTATATATAATGAAAATATTTAATATAAAATATGTATGCGTATATAATAATATTATGTAGTAGTATTATGTAAGAAAAAATATTTATACGAATCTAAAAAAAATGTAATGAGTGAATTTAGAGAAGATATATTATAGAATAAAAATATTAAAGAATGTATATAAAACATATCGAACTTGCATAAAAAAAAATGACTAACCTAGTTGATGAGGATATAACAGTGAATAATACATAATAAATTTCAAAACAAAAAAAACATAATAGATTTTAAAACAAATGTATATTATTTATAACACCAATGAGATATAGTGAAATGAGACACTAATATATAATAATATAAAACTTAAAATATTAATACACAATAAAACGATGTATATGTATAAAAAGGCAAATAAATGTATGTAAACTGGTGCAAATAACACCATCAACAATTACAGGGATAGTAACATTAAAATAAAAATATTAAGAAGAAGAACATTTAATTAATAGAAAGAAAATATAAAACAGAAAGTCGAGGGCTGTATTGAAATCCATTTAAAATCCAAGGGGCTTGCGCAGCAATTAACGCATAAGTTTCCCTTTGGCAAATAAATCAAAACATTGGAAACCGCACCGTTTCAAAAGTCAGTCTCCTTTAATGGTCAATGGACCAAATTAAAAACAAAGTGAAATTAAGTAACAAAATTTAAAAAACGAAAAAAATATTAAATTGGAACAAGCTAAAAACAAAAGGACTTAATGCGCAAATATACCCTTGAGACAAAATGCGCGGATCCTCCCCGGGTCGGGTCACCGCGTCGGTCAGAGGGGAATAAAGGTCAAAACGGCGTCGTTTTGGCCTCTGAACTTAAAACTCAAAACGGCGCCGTTTTGATATGGGTATTTAAGCCCAAATTTTTTTTAAACCTTCATTTCAGCCTTTGCTTTTTTTAAAAAACTTCAAAAACCTCTCAACCCCCACTCAACTCTTTCTCAACCTTCCAGAATTCGGCCAGCCTGCGTCGCCGGACCACCGTGGAGGCCGCCGGCCGTCGACCACGCAGTGCCGAAAAATAAAAAAACTTATTTTTTTTATTTTTTTGACTCCCCGACTTAAAAACACCAATTTTTATCGGAACCGGCACCTCCTCCACGAAAAAGGTATGATTTTTATCTTATTTATTTTTGTTTTCTTTCAAAATAAAAAAAAAACAAATAGGCCGAGAAAACAACTACCTTTGAAAAAGATCTATACTTGAATTGATTTTTTTTCCACTTTTCTTTAATTCATTCGTGTGTGTTGAAATACATAAATTTGGGGCCTTTTTATAGCCCGAAATTTCCTATTTTCTCTACTTTTACACTGTTTGTGTTGTTGTTGGACTCTCCTAGTCCTTTTACAGGTACGAACGTGGCGGCACGTGCGGGGAAGGCGGCACGCGCGGATGTTGTCGTTGGGGTGCGGCGGCTGAGGCTTGGCTGCTGCCTAGGGCTTTTGGGCTAGGGTTAGCTTTTAGGTCGTTGGGCCTGTTTTTGGGTTTGGCAATTTGGGCCTGTTTCATTTATTTTGGTTTTAGTTTAAATTTGGTTTTATTATTTGTATATGGGCTGGGCAAATTTTGGGTTTGTACAATGATAAAGAGGCCTGCTGCATATTATGTATATATATATATATGTTATAGCAGTTGATGAATGCAATTGTCCCAGAATGTTTTGATGTCAGTGGAAACAGATAGACAACATGTTGGTAACATATTCACTGAATGCAATTACCAAGTGATGTAATGGACAACAAACTAATACCATGTTGTCAACGTGTTGACTGCTTCTATTAGGATTTTGTATATAAACTAATAAGTTTATTATTCAGTGGTAATTTTGTATTAATATGATTAGTTTATGTTAGTTAACTATTCAATTAATAACGTCTCAAACTTATCCAAACTCAACACACAAATTTGCTTATATTTCACCAAAATAGGCTCTTCAAAAGTCGGGAAAAAAAGTCATAAAAAACATGGGACCTGAGCCAACTATGTAAGGTGTTGGCGCATGTAAGGCCTATCCCAACATGTTTAAAGTTGCCTTAGACGAGTTAATCCCAACCTTTTTAAGGTTGGCATAGAGTGGTCTATCCCAACTCTTTAAAAGTAGGTATATGAATGCTTAATTCCGACCTTTTTTGGGTCACCTATTTCCTCCTATCTCAACCTTTTTTAAAGGTCGGCCTTGACTAGATCTTTTCCAACCTTTCAATAAAGGTCGACCTATGTTGAATTATGCCAATGCTTTTTCCAAAGCGTTGCGGTACCTATACCAATGGTGCTAACAATGACGTTTTCGGAATTGTCGAGAGAATCGTCGAAATAATCTATGCCAACTTTTTTTACGTCGTCCTAAGTAAAAAAAAATGTCATCGTTGGCCTATACAATAAAAATTGTTGCATATAGGCATAAAATTGTAGAATGGGTTTTATTATAATTAAATTTCATTAATTAATGCAATTAAAGTTGCATATGGGCATAGAATTGCGGTTGGAAAGGCAGAATGAGTTTTAATTGCAGCAGTTACATACACTTATTAAGATTGAAATAGATAATTAAAAATATAAATAGTGTTGCAATAAATTCATCAGTAATCATAATATTTAAATTTAATCAACAATCTACATTCAACAATTAACAATTAAAATTAAGTTAGAAATTATATATAAAATTATATTTTAAAATATTATTTATTCAAATTCAATCTAATATCAATTATCATGTTTCAGATTAAACTTATATATTATTATGTCTTGATTTCATAACCATATTTTTAGTGAAATGTTATAAAATTTATGAAAATTTTAAGAAATAATTAAATATACAATACTAGTGTGATGGACAGGGTAAAAAATTAGTTTTCATATATTTCAATATATTGGAAATTAATCTGTGTATGCAACGAACAAGTAAATTAAATAGAATTGAAAAGATCGAACATGTAAAATTGAACGTGAAAAAACTCCTCAAATAAGGATAAAAAACTACGGGCAAAAGGAGAGTATAAAAGATGGAGAGAATTAAAAGAAAACCCGAAGCTCCGCAAGAAAAATCCTTCGAAACAAAGAACAAAATTCTCTCAATCTAAATATTTCTGTTGTTGTAAAACATGAAGTAACTAAATAGGTTGAAATTTATAGCATATATGACTACAAGAACGCTAGTATAATAAGAATTTAAGTGGGATACTAAAACAAAGTTTAACTGGGAGAAAAAAAGTCGAAAAATTTGGACTACACGTCATGACGTGGCTTGATATGTCATTGGGACGAAGCCTTGTTGCTCACTGGGACGAGGAATACTGTTTGATCAAAATAAGAGGCACTCTCCCACACAATAGAAGATTTAAATTTATAAAATTTTATAATATATATTTGGTTTAATTTTAAAAAAATAAACATATTATAACATAATACGAAGCGTTGACACTAACAAGTGTTTATGAAATTGGTAACAGGAAGAAGCACATTAACCCAACATGCTCAACATGCAGATAAGAAAAGGAAAAAGCAAGCTGCCTCCAAAGCTAAAATTTTCATGTGGAAATGCACATATGAAGTTTTACCAGCACCTACCCACCTTAATCATAGAGGATTTGAATCTCCCTTTTTGCCAAAGCCACCAAGAGAGCATAGAAGACATGTTGAAATACATCCAAAACATGCATGATGATGGGATTCGTGGTGAATGGAAAGATGGGATTTGTGGCAATATAAAATTGAAGATAAGGCATAAGCTTATTTTATGTAACATATAAATGATGCTCTGGTGTTTGAATCATGTATACGTAAATTGCATGTTAAAATACATCCAAAACTTGCATGTTACTTAAATATGATTTAGCTAAGGCTTCTAATTTCTTTCGGTTATTTGCATATACAACCCTACAGTTTCACTAATGTTCACTTAACTTGATAAACTTAGAGATCTCATATTAGAATTTTAATGTCAAACTCTCTCGATATTTTTAGTAATTCTAATACGAACTCTTTCGCTTTTTGCCTCTATTGAATTCCGCAATCTAATCACGCTAAGAATGTGATTGATTGAGTGAAAATATGGAAAGATAAAAGAAAATAAATTTTGAGTGTGATTAATGTAGAGAGACACAGATAACATATATACAATCACAAAATGAAACTTAGAACTCAGTAGAAGAACTTTGAACAATAGATAAAAACCGATACATTGATTTAAGCTCTTTTTACATCAAGAGTATTTATACATACCATTTCAGATATAATTAACTCAAACTAATTATAACAAGCCAGCTAACTAACACAATTGCCTCTGTCGAGTCACGTTGCTAAATCACTAACATTCACCCATCATCTTTATGTTTTTGTTCACTCATCAGGAACCTCCTTTACTCGCAACCGGTCTCACTTTGTTGAGTCCAAAATTGATATTCGTAGGGAAAAAACAAGCAGTATTAAGATTAGTTTCAACTGCTTCAAGCACAAAAAGAACAAGGCAAAAATATTCACCATGTTAACACATTGTACAACAAGTGATTTTAGCCTCTAACATACACCACCTCTAAATTTCCCCCCTTGAAAAATGAACAAAATAAAGTGCTCTTAATTTAGCGTACAACTTATACAAGTCTCAACAATATATAAGCAATTTAGACATGCTAGTATATCATATCAATTACAATCAATCTTTCCTTGAAACTAGCATGATAATATGCATAAGTAATACTTTCAAAATGGCTCCTAGATAAGTCTTCAATCTTCAGTATAAGCTTTCAAGTTCTACCTAATTCGGTCTGATCCATCAAACTTGAGAAATTGATTCCTTTTATTCAAATTCAAATCAATCTCTAAGATATGTTGCTATCTGTCATTTAGATATTAAGGATGGACTGTCATCCAAAGATCCACAAGAGTTATAGTGTTAAAATTTGTTAATTTAAAGATGGCAAGTTTTCTAAGTAAAAAGTACCAATCAGTTGACATTGGTCCAGCCACTGCTTAAAATCTGTCTCAACAAAAATATTCAAATTTAAATCACATTAAATTTAAAATTTTTGAATTTGTGATATTATCACTTATTATCCCAAAATAAAAATGATTTAGCTTTACCGACTGAGTCTTAATTCGATTAATTTAGGCATTAATACTAGTATACAAAAAAAAGAACATATATGATAATAACCTATTTAAAAAAATTAGCATACTTTTATTTAGCTGACTTCATATTTCAGTACTCAATTCTGATCTACAATTCTGTTATTCAATTCCACGACTTAAGCACGTGGAAAGAAACTATAGGGTGGTAACGGAGAGGAGGAAAGACCAAGCGATGTTGGAAACACGAATTAAGTCAATAAAGGAAATTAACCCCCTCTATGCATTGAAATGAATAATGATCCACAAAAATAAACTCCCTCCACCAACCCTCCTTCTGCTTTCAGAGAATAACAAATATAAAAGGAAAATACGAGCACAACACAAATACTGCTACCAACATTAAACAAATATAGAAATAATGTTATTTTCGAAACCTTTTTCTCGCCTCCCAACTTTATTTTAAAACGAAGACAGAGTCGCCACCAATGCTTTTTATCAAGGTGTGATTGGATCATCTCGAAATTTAATCATTTTAATAAAATAGTAAAATTACTAAAACTGTGATTTTCGGTCTACAAAATCCAGGAAGTAGGTTCGGGATTCGATTATGTATGAGGAAGGATTAGCACCCTCATAATGCCCAAAATTGGTACCTAATTGATTACTTGATGTCTTAGGCCCCGTTCTCCTATGCTGTTGTGATGGGCTTTTAGATGAAAAAGTACTTTTCCATCAAAAGCAATAAAGAACCCATTTCATTTGGAACTAAAATTTTAACTTATTGTAAGTGCTTTTCAGCAAGTGAAAAGCAGAAAAATTTAGCTTTTCCAGCTAAAAAGGACTTTTGGGTTGTTCTTTTACATTTTTAGCCACACCAAATTTTGCTGGTTCTTCTCTGCTGGTTCTTTTCTGCTGCTTCTGGTGTTCCCGCCTACCTAATTGATTACTTGATGTCTTAGGCCCCGTTCTCCTATGCTGTTGTGATGGGCTTTTAGATGAAAAAGTACTTTTCCATCAAAAGCAATAAAGAACCCATTTCATTTGGAACTAAAATTTTAACTTATTGTAAGTGCTTTTCAGCAAGTGAAAAGCAGAAAAATTTAGCCTTTCCAGCTATAAAGGACTTTTGGGTTGTTCTTTTACATTTTTAGCCACACCAAATTTTGCTGGTTCTTCTCTGCTGGTTCTTTTCTGCTGCTTCTGGTGTTCCCGCCGGCTACCCTTTTTCCTCCAAATTTTGTTCTCTACTGGTTCTCTTCTGGTGCTGGTGTTCCTCTGCTGGTGCGTTTGTTCTTTGTTCCTCTTCTCCACTTCTCAAAAGCGTTCCTCTTCTCCCCACCACCGATGAGTTTATCTTTTTTTTCATCTGGGTAACTCCATTTTTTTCATATTTCTTTTACTGCTGTGATGTCTTGGGAAATTCTGAATATTTTTTATTTTTTAGGTTATTGAGAAAAATATAGACATTGAAGGAAAAAAAGAGAGAAACCAATTGATTTTTATATTATTCTAAATTGATTTATTAATAATTTGATTCAGTTTGAGTACTCTTTGGTTCTAGACTACTGAATTTCTGCTTTCATTGACGTGATTGTTGTTCCTCAGCTCTGTATTATCTACTGAATTTCTACAAAGCTTGTTTTATATACAACAATTCTTCAGTCTGCACCTCATCTTGAACACTGGGCATCCAACCATAGCTTTAAAAACAATTTCTAACATAAGCTTTGATGCCTATTTGATGGAAATTAAGAAAATATGATGAATCGACAAGGATTATATATTATCTTTATTAAAACTCTATCAATGATAATAAATCTATTACGAAAAATTATATTAATCCTCTAGTAAAATATTTATACGAAAAAACTCCATTTACTATGCAATGGACAGTTTTTCCATGTTTTTGAGCAAGAAGTTTTACCCAAAATATTTATACGAAAAACTCCATTTACTTACCAGTCTTGTAGTATTATCTACCATATTTCCAATAAGTTTCTACCAGTTTTCCCAATACCAGTAGTAATAGAGAGTTTCTCACCTGGGCTTATCAGAGTGTGAGACTAGCCCTTGGATTCGTTCTGCCTGTAATTCTATATCCTTTCATTCTGCTTTCTCTCCTCTATCTCTTCCATCCCTTGTCAAGCCTTTGTGTAAGTGTTAGAGGGTTAAGTGAGCAAGACAGTGATAAAGAAAGTGCTTTGATCCTGTGAGCAATCTAAGCCCCTTAGTAATCCCTCATTAAAAAGAATTCCCCCCCTTATCCTTATCAGTCGAGTATTCATTCGAACCCTCTTCGCTTCACCATGTTCATTCCCTTTCTCACTGACTAGCTTTTCAGGAAATTTTTTGGACCTGAACCGGCTTAAAATGAATCTAGCTTTCATTTGAGGAAAGAAAAAGAAAAGCAAAAGTTGCTTCTTTTATACCCATTATTATTATTGCTTTTAAGCAAACCTTTGGGTTTAGAATAATATTCTTTTTCTGTTTCTGCATAATTATTATAATGGAAATATTAGCGTTAATTAATACTTACTACCAAAATAATATCTACAATAATATCTACAGCAATTAACACATTACATTTTTAGATTTATTATTTTTTCTTTACTGCCATTTGACTTTTCATGTTTCTGTCTTTAATTTCATAAGGATTGCATTCCATATTAAGCTAATCAATAAGTTGTTTTATTTTTTCTGAGTGGGGTTTACATTAATGCGGTCTGTTTTATGATTTACTATTAATTTTATAAGTAATATTCAAATAAAATCCTTTTAATAATAATGATTCTAAAATTTAAACCTGATTAAATCATCCATACGGATAATTCAATGATGAAGTAGTTTTTCCATTATGTGCTAGAATTGATAGTGATAATCAACATCGGCAGCTTTTGGTATAAATATGGATGATGCTACGTATTGCTCACATCAACAGTCGGTTCTGTTGGTTATTTTAATATTATACCTATATATAATACTAATGTGTATATTCTACTATTATTATTAATTAATGGTGGGAGAGTGTATCAAAATGGAGTCACCCATAATATTTTTTAAATAGTTAGTTGATACAAAAAATAGATGTTTCCCTTAGAATAAGGACATACATATCTTTTACTGTTATTTGTTCATGCATATAGTTAAAATTTTGATACATATGTAAACAAATATACTTATGTGACATTTGATTTTCTTGATTGCTTTACTGGCTGAAACGAATCTGTTCATATACACAATAGATGAGTACTTCGGCGGTTGAAGTTAGTGACGAAAAAGTGAAAGCAATGTGGGATAAGAGATTGACTGAAATATTTTGTGATATTTGTATTAAAGAGATATTGAAAGGCAATAGACCTGGCACTCATTTCACAAAAGATGGATGGTTGAAAATAATGACCACCTTTGAGAAAGAAACGGGCAAGGGTTTTTCACAAAGACAACTTAAAAATAGTTGGGATGCCCTAAAAAAAGAATGGAAAGCTTGGAAAAAACTTAAAGGCAAAGATACTGGTCTAGGGTGGAATCCTATAAAAAGAACTGTCGATGCATCAGATGATTGGTGGGAGAGTAGGCTCCAGGTACATTAATAATTCTGAACATTTTTTATTTTTTCCTTATTTATGAGGTTATTGATAATTACTGTTATTAAACTATCATTTTATATGTAGGTTGTGCCTGAAGCTAAAAAATTTAGAACATCGGGCATTGATCCTGAATTCGAAGCGAAGTTGGACCAAATGTTCATGGGGATAGTTGCAACAGGTGATAAAGCATAGGCACCTTCTTCTGGTACACTCCGTAGTAATTTTTTCAGGATGTTAACAACGAAATACCTGAAGAGAGTGAAGAAGAAAATATGAGAAATGATGTTCACATTTTAATGATGTTCACATTTCAAATGATGTTCACATCTCAAATGATGTTCAAATTGATGGAAACGGTCAAAAAAGAAAAAACCCTGAGATATCAAGTTCACGTTTTAAAACTGGAAGAAAGAAATCCTCAAAGCAAATTGGAGGGGCTACAAGATTGTCTAGTCAAATAGAAAAATTATGCAGTGCAGCTGACAATATGAGTCAAGCCACATCTAGTTTGGCTCCTGTTATGGATCCATATGGTATTCCACAAGCAGTCAAAATGCTTGACAGCATGTCGGAAGAAGTTCTAGAAGCTAGTCCGCTATACTTTTTCGCACTTAAATTACTGCTCAATAAGGACAAGCGAATTATGTTCTTATCAATTAATCCCAAGATTAGAGCTTTGTGGCTTAAGACGAAAATGGAGGATAGTTGAAAATTTTCTGATCTTTTAGGGTTCAAAGATATCTATTATGTGACTAAACAACAATGCTAAACTAGTTTTATCAATATTTATTTATGTTTGGTTTTTGGATATTGAATTTATGTTCTACTTATTTATGTGTACTCTAGTTTTATTAAAAGTTATTTATGTTTGGTCTTTAGATATTGAATTTATATTCTACTTATTTTTTACTAAATTAGTTTTATCAATAGATGTTTATATGTGATTTTGGATATAAAATTTACTCACAGGTGATGAGTATAGTTGAGGATTATAGCGGTGATGAAAGTGAAGATGAAAGGGAAAAGAAAGAGATTTTACTAAATTGTTTGTTATATTATGACTTGTAGGAAAATATTATCTTGTTGATTCTGGATATCCTCAAATGAAAGGTTATCTTGGACCATATAGAGGTCAGCGATATCATTTACCTGACTTCCGTAGAGGTAGACCGATATCTGGTAAAGAAGATGTATTCAATCATTCACATTCATCATTATGTAGTGTGATTGAACGAACTTTTGGTGTTTTGAAAAAAAATGGGCCATTTTAAGGGATATGCCAAGTTTTAGTTTTGAAAAGCAAACGATGATCGTTGTTGCTACAATGACGATACACAATTTTATCCGAAAACTTGTCGGTCAAAATGATGCAGATTTTATGGAATACGAAGATATTAACTCGACATATGAGAATAATATTGATTCAGAAAATGCGCATGGTCGAGAAAGTGATGATGACTACGACGACGATGATAGTGATGATGATGGTGAATCAAATAATTTTAGTGGTTTTGAAATGGAATTAACAAGAGATGCTATACCTTCTAGTTTAATGAATTCACTTTAAATTGTAAATGCTATTGTAAAATTTTTAGTATTTATATTTGATATATAAATATTATCCCTTTTTAAAACTTCAATCCAAATATATGTAATATTTTAATTGTTAGGTTTATGTTTTCTATGTTATGTTTACATATAATATGAGTTATATATTCAAATACATTTTAAAATAAAATAATACAAATGTGTTAAAAGCATTAATTAAAAATAAAAAATAATTTTTATAATAATACAATTGTGTCAATATCTAATTACAAATATTTAATTATTATATTTAAATATTTAAATATAGTTTATATATTCTAATTAAATTTAATAAATAAATAATTTTAATTACTTAGAAATATTTAAAATTAATATTATATATTAAAATATTAACAATAAGTTATAATATTTTTTTTGATATTTTTGCTAAAATATCATAATATTAACTAATTTGAACATTATTTAAATACATATTTATTACTTTATAATATCATGTCTAAAATGGACATTTTATTCTTCAAAAGCACTTTTTGATAGCAATGCCAAACACTCACAGCATGTTTGGTTCGCTGTTTTCCCCCCTCTGCATGCGTATTCCCCCTATGCAGTAGGCCCACCAGGAAATGGCTGTTTGGTTCGCTGTTTTCCCATTCCCCGCCGAATCGGTTACTCCCCCATTACATTGATTGCGCGTGATAGGCATTACGGCCCCTCAGCGCTGATTACCCATTCCGCGTCTTTCCCTTTTTTCTCTTCCATTTTCTACCCTCGTCCTCAACGCTGTCAAAAGCTTCCCCAAAGTAATCGACAGAGTCCTCGACGTTGTCAAAAGCTTCCCCAAAGTCGATCCTTCCAAGGTCACCCCTTTTTCTCACATCCATTTCACGATTTATTATTTGATTTTATATTTCGGTGCTTGGGTGCTTAGGAAGAAATGATTTTGAAGTTATTCTTCTCTGGAACTACTTGATATTTCACCCTATTTATAGTGTTTTATGTGAATTTTTTGGTTTCATCCCCAAAATTGAAATCCAAATCTTTCACCGGTAATCAATCATTTTTATACAATTTCTTTTCATGCTCATGTTTCCTTGTTTGGGTTTCTTTCAAAAAAACTAGAGGTAATCTTTGCATCAAGGTATCCCATCTTTCTTTTCCTCTTCTGGATTTTTTTTTTTTTGTAGCTGAAATCATAGTTGAATTTGGTTCCACTTCTTTAGCACTTTGGGTTTTATGTTTCTCAGCAAGCAATTGACTATATTAATTTTCTCTTCCTTTTTTGGAACTATGGATTGTTCATTCCTTTGTAGTAGTTATGTTAAATTTATGCCTAATTTAATCTGGATTTCATGTTTTTGCCCAATTATTTTCTCTTTGAGCTGTAATATGCGAAGAGATATTATTTGCTAGTTTGAATTTGGGAAAAGCAGCAGAAGCTACCATACCTGAATTATTAGTATTTTAAATGATCGCCAGCAATTGTTTTATTTGATAATTGTAATTTTGATCCGAATAGCCATTGCTGCTACCTTGCATTTATACATGCAAAGAACGATTCCTGTCATGTTTGATCTGAAATGCGTATAATCACGTGTCAGATACTAGTTTGTGCCCAACTCTGACATGAGTATGTTCAAAATTTCCGAAGCTTTTCCATATATTTGAAGGATTTTATCTCAATCCTCTGAATATGTGTAGGGCATATGTGCCACTTTTGAGAAAACGAGAAGAGTCCGTGTAGCATAGCACTAAGTAGGATTGAAGTACATATTCGGTTGAACTTAGAAACATGTAGGAAGTTAGTCACTAAAGGCTAGTTTCTCATTGCTTTTGAAAGTGCTGCAAAAAAATGCTTATGAAAAATGCTTTTGAAAAGCTTGGTCTAAAATTTAAGAGTTTACTATCTGTTTAGTATTGCTTATGGCTCTAAAAGCACTTTTGAAAAGCTATTTTTCTCTTATTTGCATAGCCAACAACAAATCAAATGAACCTGATTTGTTAGCTTTAGCTTTATGGAAATTATGCCATAGTATTTCTACCAATTGAACTTTTACGGTTTTTGTTTATCTTATTAAAATTACCACTGGCCCAGCTAATTCGGACTAAAATTTCAGGAAGTTCAAGATTACTTGAAAACACTTTGTCCTGACTTGCATATTACCAGAGGTGAATATGATGAAGATACAAGATATCCCGAGACCAAAACATTAACTATTGGACAATTCAAGTTGGGATTGTGCCATGGCCATCAGGTATTATTTTCTTCTTTCCGCTGGTATATAGTATTGGACTCTGCATTTTAAATCAGTAAGTAGTTTGCCATTGATGCGGATTATAAATTTATATTGAAGCATGCATCTCCTGCTGTGAAAAATATGTGATTTCATGCTAATGGTGTTAAATAAATATAAAAATAATCGTTCATGCCTTACATTTCAAGTTAAAATATGTTCTGTTTGGAAAACTTGTAGACAGAGAGCTTGCTCTCTTTTTCTGAAGCTGCTAAAGGATGCACGAAAGATCTACAGTTTGATGCATTTGTAAGCGCCTAAAATTTGTTGGAATCATGTTGTGTTCAAGAACCATAGAAGCACAAATGTAATCCACTAAATGCATAATCCCTGTAGTACTCAATTTACATTTGTTTAATATGTATTCTCATAATCTCGTTACTGCTAGAAATCAATTTTTGCTTAATTTGTTGCAAATATTTTCTAGCATCTTTAAATAAATGTGTTTGTCTTCTCTTTCCATTTGGATTCGGTGTTGCCTTCAACTCCGAACATCCACGTCAAATAAAATGGGGTCTGTGGGTTGTTCACAAGCTAGTGCTGACTGCTATTTATGGCTCCATACTGTTTATGTACCATTCCAAGTGGAGAGAAAGGTAACCTGGTATGTTCATCTAAGTTACTTAAATTTTTTGCAAGTTGATTAATCATAAACTCACTGTTGCTTCTTTGTCCTTCTGCAGCAAGACCTGCATTCTACAAATATGTTGCCTTCATGTTCATCTTGAATGCACTAGAACTGTTTGCTTTACCTAGAGCTTTTTCCTAAAGATCAATATACCAATATTGTTGTGGGAACATATCCAAAAATGTAGAATGTGCTTTACCTAGAGCTTCTTCCTAAAGATTAGTTAGTCCTTGATTTTTTTTTTCAGTATGTACTATGTGTTATCAAGTAGATTTGGAGTTTGAATATCTACATCTAAATTATTTTCATTTCCAAGCAGAGATCTTTTCTGTTCAATTTTCTTGTAACAAAATAAATAGTATCATTGTGTTTGTTATTGTAGAATTACAAGAGTCTTGTATTGATAGAATTTGATGGAGTTTGAATGGCTCACAGGTTTGATGGAGTTTATTTTTTAATTCTTTTTTAATTTTTTAATTATGTTCAATTATAATTAATACTACAAAAATTATCTCAACAAACGAAACAAAAAAAAAAGAAGTAAAATGCTACAAACAAATCATGTTTTCTTTTTAAAAAAAAAAGGAAGATATTTAACAAACTATATTATTCAAATGGGTTTTTTTTAATAATAATTATTAAGTCATCAATTAATCAAATCCACAAAATCAATTATTTTAGATTATATTTTATAGTATTATATATTATGATTTTAGTAAATTCATATAAGAATATTTAATATTAAGAATTTTATTAAATTATATATTTTTATTAAATTATATTTAATAATAATTATTTTAGATTATATTTTATAGTATTATATATTATGATTTTAGTAAATTCATATAAGAATATTTTAATATTAAGAATTTTATTAAATTATATTTTTATTAAATTATATTTAATAATTATTATTTTAAATTATATTTTATACTATTATATATTATAATTTTAGTAAATTCATATAAGAATATTTAATATTAAGAATTTTATTAAATCATATATTTTAATTAAAATATATTTAATAATAATTATTTCAAATTATATTTTATAGTATCATATATTATAATTTTAGTAAATTCATATAAGAATATTGATTATTAAGAATTTTATTAAATCATATATTTTAATTAAAATGTATTTAATAATAATTATGTTAAATTATATTTTATAGTATCATATATTATGATTTGAGTAAATTCATATAAGAATATTGATTATTAAGAATTTTATTAAATTATATATTTTAATTAAAATATATTTAATAATATTTATGTTAAAATATGATTAAATTATTTATTATTGATATTAATAATCTTATTAAAATTTAATAACAATAACAATAATCATTTACCTAAACAAATTTCTGCTAAGGGTATTTTAGTCATTTTAGTTTTTTCCTTTATGCTATTACACCTCCATTCCATTCAACCAAACACAAGAATACTATTACGCCTCTATTCCATTACATTCAACCCAACAATTGATTTGCTATTACGCCTCTATTCCATTACGCCTCTATTCCAATACAGCGAACCAAACGTGCTGTCAAAATTTTCAAAAGCACTACTCAAAAGCACTTTTCCACAGCACTTCTCAAAAGCACTTTTCAAAAGCAATGAAGAACTGGCCCTTAGTGTCGAAAATTGAAAATTTGAGAAGAATTTAAAATGCCACCTCTTATATTTCGAGTCAACTAAGAATAAGGGTCGTGTCCCGTATGTTAGGGGCACAGCATCATGAATCCTCAAGAATAAAGAGTATTTGTCGTCTAATTATTATTTAGACCTTATAAGTTTTGATCTTAATAAGGAGGTTCAATTACATTGGTTCAAGGAAAATGTCATACCCAGTGAGTTAGGGGCACAACTTCTCGAGTCCCCTAGATAAAGAACATTGCCTCGGTTTTAAAGACTACTTATGCATTGCGCGAAAACCAATGCTACACTAATGCTACATGCGATTAACTTATTTGAACGTGGTACAAAATAAACAAGTGTATGTAAGCATAATATACAATAAAATAAAATAGCTACATAGATACAAATGAAATAATATTATAATAAAAGTATAAAATGATTGTAGTAATAGTAATGAGGGTAAAATAGTCAATGACGATAATAATAAATGATTGTAGTAATAGTAATGAGGGTAAAATAGTCAATGACGATAATAATAACATGATATTAATAATAGTAATAATAGTAATTATAACCATGACATAATTAACACCATATTTAATGACAAAAATTTAAAAATATAACCACTCAAGGATGAAAATAAAAATTGCATAGTTTAAAGGGGCAAAAATGTAAATATTCATAAATTAAAAGTGCTGAAAATTAAAAAGCAGAAAATAAAGGGGGTGAATTAAATAAATAAAAGACTAAATTGAGACTAAATGAAACTGAAAGTATAAATGACAAGAAAAACAAAAAAAAGGATAAATTAAAATAAATTAAAATGTAGGGATTAAAAGGACAATTATCCTAATCCTCTATACACGTGTCACTCCCCAAAGGGTCAACGGTAAGAGGACCAAAAAAAAAATTAAATGGTGGAATTTAAAAAGAAAAAAAAAATCAAATTCAAGACAATATTAAAAGTGCCTAAAAGTGGAAGGACCTAGGCAGAAATTATCCTATCCTTAAAAAAGCACGCAGATCCTAAGGGGATCCGGGTCGAGTCTTCGAGTTATATCAAAATGACATCTTTTTGGGGCTTCTAAGACCAAGTCAAAACGGCGTCGTCACACACCCTATTTAAGTTTTAAAAAATCTGAAAAAAAAATTATTTGTGCTCTGTTCTTTTTTTTTTTTTTAAACTTCCTTCGTTTTTTATTTTCTCTCAATACCTCTAGGTCGGTCATAGGGACAGTGGGTCTTCGCCGTGACCGTTGGTCATCGGCAACAGAGACCACCGCCTCTGATGGCAGGACGGAATTGGCCCTTACAGTTACATTTACCATGCACAAGAAGCATGAACACTGATAGCGTCGGCTATAAATACAAATATAGAGTGGTGGGCTATTAGGCTAAATAACAATACATATATAAGCAAACAAACAAACTTGAGATCCAATCCCAACCTAATAGAATAATGCAGCATAAGCTAAGGTTGTTCCTGCCTCTAGGCAACAGTAGTGGAAGCACGGTAAAGACTTGGAACTAGGACAAGATCATTTTTTCTTCTCACAGATACACCAAACACCTCAGTCATGTCTATATCTTCCTGCTTCATTCCCCTTGGTAGCTTCCAATCAAAATGGAACAACAGTTGAGCAAGCGGTAGCTCTACAGTTGGCAGAGCAAATAATATGCCTGGACATACCCTCCTTCCTGCCCCAAATGGGATGAACTCGAAATTTGTCCCTATGAAATCAACTGAACTGTTGACAAACCTTTCAGGCTCAAACTTTTCAGGCTCAACCCAATGATTAGGATCTCTCCCGATTGCCCATGCATTCACAATGACTCTGGTCTTTGCAGGTATTTCAAATCCATTAACCACACAATTCTTCATACTTTCTCTTGGAAGCAATAAAGGTATAACAGGGTGCAGTCTTAAGGTTTCTTTTATAACACACTTGAGATATTTAAGTTGATGAATGCCTGTTTCATCTACATTTCCTTTGCCTTGGAATACCTGCCTTACCTCTGCTTGTGCTTTTGTCATAACTCTTGGGTTTTTAATCATTTCCGACAATGCCCACTCTACAGCTCCTGCTGATGTCTCACTTCCGGCACTGAAAATGTCCTAAAACAACATAATAAATAACATCATGGCCATTAAAATTTGTGAACAACTACCAAAATCCACGTCAATGTAATAAAAGAAAATGGACTCACTAAGATGACGGCTTTGACGTTGTTGTCAGTCAAGGGAAATTCACCATCCTCCTGAATCCTTAAAAGAACATCAACCAGATTTTCCTTGTTTTCATCTTTACTTCTGCCTTTTGCTCTACTTTCTTTGTGATCGTTAACAATATTCCCAAGTATCATGTCAGCTTCTCCATGAATCTTTTCAACTTTATGCTTTAGACCCAAAACAGTATCCAGGAATTTAAGTGAAGGAAAAAATTCGGAAACAAGGAAACCAGAATTCACCTTGGTTTCCTCTGTAACAACTGATATGAAGGCTTCTTGATCTTTGCATTTCTTGCCAAAGGCTGCCCTCGCTGTTATGCCATAACTCAGTGAAAAGACTTTGTGGCTCAGATTTACAGCCGATCCTTCATTTGATTTTATGGTTTCGACGAGATTCAGCACTTCCTCTTCTCTTATGGATTGGAAGGAAGCGACCCGGGTCGCATTCAGAAGCTCCGATGTGCAAATTTTTCGCAGATTTCTCCAATAGTTTCCATATGGTGAAAAGGCAATATCAGTGCACCCGTAAGTTATAATCTTAGCCGAAGCGAGAACAGGCCTATTAGCAAAGACAATATCATGGGTTTTCATAATCTCTTTAGCCATTTCTGCAGAAGAAACGACGACAGTGGAAATTTGACCGAGTTGCAGGTGCATGATGGCGCCATATTTCGTAGCCAAGTCACTTAGGGTGTGATGGGGTAGACCAGGACCGGCGAGCTGGTGCAGATTTCCGATCAAAGGTAATTTCCGTGGCCCTGGAATCAACCCTTGAGTTAAATTCCTAGCTTTAGATTTCCTTATACTAGTGATTGCTGCCATAAACAAAACCAGGAAGAAGGTGATGAGGACCTGGAATAAGGATATCTGGAACTCCATTGTTAGTTAGTAACATAAAGAAGACAAGCTCGAAAGAAAGATATCAAATGAACTGATTTGTTCTTCTTCTTCTTTGGGGGAAATAAGGCTAAAATTACAGGTGACGTGTCTTTTCATTTACCGGTATGATTTCAAATTATAATTTCCACATTTTTTGAAATAAAATGGTATTTCCCTGTTTAAAAAATGTCATGTATTTTACTATTATATATAATTATTATTAAAAATTAAAATAAATTTTAAAATAAAAACATACAGTCAAACTGAATTTCCATTCAATATTTTCGGCTTTTGAAAATGGAAATCCAATCTGACTATGTCTAAAAAAACCAAAACAAAAACCGTGCGGTTAGATTTCATTTTCGGCAAGGTTTTTGAATTAAATTATGCATATTTCTTAATACTTGTTTACATGTAACAAGAATAGTTTTCCACAAGAAAAAAGCCGTAATTTACATGATTGTCTAAACTTACTACAAATTTATAAGATCCAACTCTCAAATCCATTTATTATGTTGGTTTCCAAACACATAATTTGTGTGTTTAAATACATCCAAAATTTATCTATTTCATATAATTAAGCTCATATATGATTTAGCTATATGGGTTTAAGCTTTTATTTTCTTTTGGTTACTTGCATTTGTTTTGGTTACTATTTTAGAAAATTGTGCTACCAAGCTCAGAATAAGTAGTAACATTGTTTCATTCAAAATAACAATTGTGTGAGAATAGCTATATCCGAAACAACTATTTTCAAAATAGGGTTTCAATTAAGAGCAAGTGCCATCTAGTGTAGCTGTCATTTGAAAATAGCTCATTTTTTGGATAACGAAGATTTGGAACAACTCTTGTTTAGAACAATTATTATGTTCATAACAACTATGGGTTGGAACAACTTCTATTTAGAACAATTATGTTTCTAAGAAGAGTCATTATTTAGAGTAAGCTCTTCCAAGAAAAGCATCACCACAGAACAACTCTTGTTAAAATAAACTCTATGTTGAGAACAATTCATGTTTTGAACAAGCTAGAATGATCCTTATTCATAAACAACTCTCGTTCAAGAACAACTCTTCTTTAAGAATATATTGCGTTCTAAAAGATGTTTTGCATATGTGTCATAGGGTACTACTTCACTAAAGTAGAATATGTGAAAATAACCTTATAATATGGCAGGGTTCATAAGTAGTCTTTACTCTTGGAATATTCCAGAAAGCTTGGATTGGTGGACCAGATATGGAGGAAGTTAAGAGGTTTCTTCTTAGCCTTTTCCTTAGCATTGAGGGCTTTTTCCTTCTTTCAGAAACATAGTGAACTCTTATTCTATAACACCCCAATTTTTACAAGTCTTTAAATAAGAATGAGTAATTGGCTTGATGGTAAAGAGCTTGTGAATTAATCTTTGAGACCCAAGTTCAAGTCACCTTTCATACATTTCTTTTTTTAAAAATTTGGGATTCCCTAGTAGTCAACTCAAAGTTGCTGCCCATTTGAGTTGTTAACACCAAACTTTTCTCCTCTTTTCTCTCCTCACTCTTCTCCTTTTTCCTCTCCCTTTTCTTCTTTCTTCCTTCCCTTTTGTTTCTTACCTTGTTGCCGCCCCTGCCACTCTCAAACCTTAATTCTCTGTTGATTTTCTTTTCATCTTTTTCTCTCTTGGTTGCCCTTTCCCTTTTCTTCTACTTTCTCTTCTTTTCAAATTTCCTTCTTTTTCTGCTTGTACTACCATCCCTTCCACCTTGCACCGTCCAGTCCATTGTCATTACCATCACTGTACTCCTTTTACTCCATCAGCATCCTCCCTTTTTTGTCGTCTCACTCCTCCATTATCGTCGCGTCGCCATTGCACCACCACCGTCGTTCTCTTCTTTTTTTTCTTTTTTTTTCTTTCCTCTATTTTGTTTCTTCATAGTTGAAGCGCCATATTCCTTTCTCTGATCTTTTTCTTTTCCTTTGCTAAATCATCATCATTCTGGTAGCATATTTGCCATTTTGGTAGTTTAACCATGTATTTCTGGCAGTTTATCTACAGATCTAGTGGCTTGTCCACATATTTTTGGCAGTTTATCTGTAATTACTGGTGGCTTGTCCACAATGTGGTGTGTAGTAATAGATGAATTCTAGGGCACTCTTATTGTGGTGTGTAGCATGTAACACTCCTAACCCATATCCGTCGCCGGAATAAGGTTATGGAGCATTACCAGAGTTTATGCTTCAAACTATAAAAAAAATTAAACATTTAATTCACAACATCAATCATAGCAAAAATCAATCAATAACATACATGTTGTCCCTTGTATGAGCCCTCGAGGCCTAAAAACACATTAGAAACAAGTCGGACTAAATCAGAAACACATAGAATTTTTCAGAAAAAGGTGAAAATTTTCAAACTGTAGGGGTCACACGACCGTGTGACTCACATGGCTGAAACACATGCTTGTGTCTCAGGCCGTGTGGGCATTCAAAGTAAGGACACACCGTCGTGTCCCATATCGTGTCTGTGCCCACGTAACTCTCTAACTTGGGTCACACGGCCAAACCACACGCCCATGTGCCAAGTCGTGTACCCTTGAAATGGCCTCATACGCCCATGTGCCAAGCCATGTAACTGACTCACTTGCAACTCTTTGTAAGCTACAGGGGATACAGGGTCGTGTTGCATGGTCGTGTGTCACACATGGCTAAGACACACGCCCGTGTCTCTGGCCATTGGGACGAAAAATAGGCCATTTTCAAGCCAATTTTCTCATCCAAACATGCACACACCTACAACCAATTTTCCAAATATAATCAAGCATTCCAAAGTGCACCAAACCATGCAACATTAAGCTATTCAAATGAGATACATGTGTACACAACTAATATGCCCAAAAGACACCTCAATCACAACAATTTAACCATGTATAACCATATGCATAGTTTAGCCAAAAGTTCAACCAACTTATCACTAAGTTTATGCCAAAACTTACCACTTTGTTTACCTATCAAATTCACACCAAAAGTATCAAATTTACCATTCATCATTTAGCACCATTAGCCATATAGGTCAACTACATTTCACATACCAAAATAACCATGTTCAACTTCCATTAACTAAGCATCATAAAGGCTATAAAATCAACCATCATAAGGCCACATACATATATCAACATATCAACCATTTCAATCATTCAAAATACCATAATTACAAGCGAAAACATAATGACTAAACCATCAACCAAAACACTTATACATGCAATTATAACCAAGACTTAGAAACACCAAAATCTACCGATTTAGCCGATGGATAATGTATAGGACTTCGACAAGCTTCCAACCTGAACGACCTTCTGGTTCACTATAAAACATGGAAAATAGCACTGAGTAAGCAAAAATTCTTAGTAAGTTCGTATAATATAAAACTTAACTTACCGTTTTAATACATAACATTTATTAAATTAACATGGTATGATCCAACCAAAGCTTGGCCAAAGCCTAATCATCCACACCAAATATGTTAGCATAAAAGATATAAATCATAAGCACTTTAACATGAATAGCCATTTAGTCAACCCTAATGACATGTCATTTGTATCCTACGAATTCCTAAGGTTCAAACGGGGCTCGATAGTCGACGTAACATCGTTGGATATGCGACAGATTTATAGATAAGAGTCCATGATACATAGGTATTTTAAAATGAGACATATAAATGAAATATAATTACACAAACTTACCTCGACGATAAAACATAGATACAGAGGCGATTAATCTGAAACTCCAAAACTTTATCTTTGCCTCGATCTATAGCCATACGAGGTTTGTCTTGATCTAAATGAATAAATTCAACTCCATTCAATAATTATTCTATTCAATTCAATCCAAACTCATATTTTAGCAAAATTACATTTTTACCCTCATAATTTTCATTTCAATTTAATCCCTAGCTCATAAAATGAAAATTCATGAACTTTTCCATTAAACCACCATAGCTAAATTTCATATAGGTCCCTAGAAAGCCCTACGTTTTATTTATTTTACAATTTCACCATGAATATTTTCTATTTTTCAATTTAATCCCTAATTAACAATTTCATCAAAAATCACTTAACAAAAGTTGTTTATCTAACAACAATTAACCATTTCCTTCGTTAAAAAATTAAAAAAAATCTATATTCATTCATGGAAAAGCCCTAATCTTTTAACAGATTTATAAATTAGTCCTCGAGCTAGCTAGATTAAACTACAATGATCCCGAAAACATGGTAATCATTAAAAACGGGACAAAAACTACTCACATGCAAGCAAGAGAAGTATGGCTAAATGTTCAAGCTTCCATGGTGGTTTCCTTCTTCAAGATTTCGATGGTGTTAATCCCTTAAGGAAGATGACACCTTTTTTTCTTTTGTTTTTAACTAAATTATTAACTTATTTACTAATTTAACCTTACTTATAACCTTTAAAAATTTCATAACTAGTGTCCATTTTTGTCCACTCAATATATCAATGGTATAATTACCACATAAACCCCTTAACTAATTAATGTCATAGTCATTTGATACCTTTAACTAATAGAACTCAAGTTTTACACTTTATGCGATTTAGTCCTTTTTTTATCAAATTAAGCATGCAAACGGTAAAATTTCTTAACGAAATTTTTATACGGTAATACTATCATGCTGTAGACATTAAAATAATAATAAAATAAATATTCTCACATCAGATTTGTGGTCCCAAAACCACTATTCTGATTTTATTGAAAACGGGCTGTTACATAGCAGATGTTGGCTAGGAACCTTTGTGAATTCTAAAAATATTGCATTGTTATATATGAACATGCATAACATTGAATTTTGCAATTATGTACTGTTATGAAATTTTTAACATCGGTTGTCTTGAGTGCTATATTTTATTTATTGATTCTGTTCTCTTGAGTTATGAGTGACACTGAGCTTCTTAAGCTCAGTCTTTAGTTTACTGTCTTTTTAGATAACCAGCATGGTTAGGATTTGGGTTCGACAATCGAAATAGTATCTCAGAGAATTTTTAATAAACATATTTTTAAATTTAATATTTATACTTTATGTTATTTGGGATTGTAATGTATTATTTGGACTGTAGCATAGGACTTTAATTTGGGATTATTTTGGCATGCATGACATTTAAGTTTTAAACTGTTAAAACTTGGAAATTTATTTAATTATGCAAGAAACTTGGGTTTTAATTAAAAATTCGACAAATATCACTTTTTCCACTCCAATATGAAAAATGAGTTTTGAAAAGTAAATAAGTTGGAAATCAACTAAGTTTTCACAAATCATCAACCTTTGTAAAGATATATATATTTAAATCAATTGTTTTATGTTTAGAACTCATATGTTTTTGCAAAACTAAGGGATTTTCATGATTTTATATGGAATGATAAGCAAATGGTTTTAAAAATACGTTTTGAAATCTGATCGTTTTACTAGGCCATTTCGGTGGTCAATGTAACCTTCAGAATTTGGTCATAATGTTTAGGCTGGGTTTGGGAGGTTACATATTCATTATTTACCATCAGCATCACAAAAAAAACTTTTTATTAATAAAATGAATATTAATGTCTTTGTAACTTACAATATCATTCAATACTCCTATTAATTGTTTAGCTTTGTAGCTCCCTTTTTTTTTAAATCTATAAATAGGAGTCTTTCACAACTTGTGAGGGGACTTTTGGCATTTTGACATTTTGATTCCCAAAGCTCTCTCTAAAACTCTCTCAACTTGTTTTTTTGCTTAGCCTTATCATTTGCCACATTTTCCTTTCTCCATCTTACCAACCACCACCTGTCGCAACGCTTAGTGTTATCAAATTAGTTCTAGTCTTTCTCTTCACCTGCTTTTGGTATTTCTTGTTCACTTGTTTGCAACGATTTCTCTCCCCATTTAAGAAACTTCTACACATGTTTAGCCATACCGTCTTAATAAATTTTTCAAGTATATCTCATGTAACCTAATAAACTTGAACAATCAAACATCTTATATTAAAATTTTAAAATTTAAGTCAAACTCACTTAATTTTTGTTACTACTTTTAACTTCATATTTTAGTAATAAATTACGATATATATATATATATATATTTTCATAAGTTTTGTCTCAAATGGAAAAAAGAATACAATAGAATGGTGTAACATCCCTCAGCTGTCTCTGTCGCCGGAATCGAATTATGTGATGCTACAGTAATTAACAAAACAAGAACATGTGAATTTAATTCAAAGATTCAATAAATTATAATCAATATCTTAAACATTCAAAATAACATGATTATCATAAAAATTCGAACTTAAATCAAGCTTACGAAAGCTCTTAAATTGAACTGGAATCCAATAAAGTCTTAATTAAAAACTTAAAATAAAAAGTGGGGAAAAATCATAAAATAGGGTCACATGGTTGTGTATCCAAATCAGATCAAAGACTGAAGCCGTGCAAAAAAAATTCATACGATCGTGTCGCCAGGCTGTGTAACAAAAATTCACACGGCTGTGTAGCCAAGCCGTGTAAGAGACTATGTCAGTGTTTAACCAAAACCACAATGATCATATAGAGCACACGATCGTATCACTTGCCCGTGTGTGATACATGGTTGTGTGTTAGCCTGTGTGTACCAAAATATGCCTTTTACATCAAGTCATACAATCAACTCTTACTTGTGTAAAATACAAACCTTTAACCATTCATTAGTCCTATTCATAATGCATCAAAATAGAACTAAAATACAACTTATAAAACCACCCTAAGTGCCTAACCAGTATGCCACAATTGACACTTCAATTCAACAATTCACAAGCAAACCATTCATCATCAAACATAAAAAAATATTCATACCTGACTACCACTACATAATCAGCATTCCAAATGCCAGGATTTCATCAAGCAAAGTTTACCAAAATTACCAAAAAAATAAGTATCAATTCATGCCACAACAAGCCATTGCATATTAAGGCTTAACATTACACATAAATTTACATCAAAATGGCACAAAACATAATTTTCAACTTCACATTATATAACCATTTACACCTATTTATATGCCACTTATAACTGATCCAAATTAAGCAAAAGTCTAGCAAAAGAGTTGGTGGATAGTGTGAGATTTGGAGACGATCCAATCGATAGTATGTTTTTCGACAATCTATAAGGAAGAAAAATGAAATAAAGGTAAGCTTTCTTAAAGCTCAATAAGTTCATATGAAATTAAACACAACATACCTAGTAGTTCATATTTTAACTAATGAAAATAACATATAGACATATTATTCCATTGTCGCCTTACACATTTCATGACATAACCAAATTGGTTAGTACATCATTCCATACATATAAATAACATAATATGTATAACAACCACATTCAATTCATAGAAAACATTTCCATTCAAATACATCTTTTATGTCAATTGAATTTCATGCTTAGTTTTTCCCGAGGAACTATAGTAAATTAACTTTGGATACTCGGGATAACTTAGCTCATATAAGCCGTAAATAGGGACATTAAGCATTACTCAATGCTGTTCACATGAGCTATGGAGAATTCACAATAATTGTTGGATCTCAGTCATTGGTATGGTATCTACCACCGGTACATAGTACGTGATAAAATATAAACACTGACACATAGTCCCTAATACAACATTAACACTGGCACAAAATACCTGATAATATAGTCATTGGTACATAATACCTGGTATAATGAAATCACTGGTACAAAGTACCTGATACATTAAACCCTAATGACATGTCATTTGTATCTAAATCATTCACTAAGTTCTCACAGGCCTTTAACCAATTTCCATATATATATATATATATATATATATATATATATATATATATATATATATATATATATATATATATTTATATATATATATATAACATCGTCTCATATAATAACATGGTCCAATTACCTTTCCATATCATCTCTTTATTCATTCCCAACATATATAAATATCATATTTTGCAATTCAATCCTTCAATCTAAATGTCAATATTTATTTCAAACCAATCATACAAATACATTTATACATAATACAAACATGAATAGGTATAAACCAAAATTAACCTAGTACGAGCTTAGCTAACCAAAACAACAACAAATACAATTTCGTTGATTATTTAACAATTTTTCTTTTTCGGGTTTATCGATCGATTGATCCGTTTCTTGATCTATATAATAATTTAATTCAATTATCAAATCCAAATACCTTATGAAGTCTAAACATATGCATATGACCTTTTAATAACATTTTACAACATTTCCCTAAACTTTTACCTTTTATTCAATTTAGTCCCAATTACAAAAACTATTATATCTTTCACAATTAGACATCATTTTATGATCTAATTTCACGCACATCCTTCTAAGACTCTCTACTATTCATATTTATAAAAAAATTCATGACAGTTTCATCAACTTTTCATTTTAGTCCTTAAATGCGAAACTATCAAAAATTACTTTACAAATAATCATATTTCATGATAAAGCTTCAAACTTAACCATTTAACATCACAGACCTTAAAAATCAACTATGGTAACTTTTCAAACTTTAGTAGTATTCCATAATAGCCATTGGGCTTGTTAGGTTAAGCTACAATGATATCAAAAACATAAAATTTACGAAAAAATGGCTTGAAAAATATACCATGCATGAAGAAAGAAGCTTGGTTGATTCTCTTCTACCCTAACAATGGTGTTTTCGATTCAAGAAAGAAAAAAAAAAAGATGATGATGATTGTAACACCCCGTAGATGGGCCTTAAAGTTATAGCTTCTCAAGTGAAGGGATTACTAGTGTATCGGTGAACTGGAGTTTGCCAAGAGTGGTGTGAGCAGGGTGTTCGCTAAAAGAGTATCAGTAAGGGTGTTCGCAAGTAGCAGTGTACACCAAAAGTTATGGTAAGGGGGTTCGCCATTTTCTTTACAATATAGGTTCGCTAGTGTGGTGGCAAACTAGGGTTCACCATGTAACTTGTGGATTGAGGTTCGCTGGTCAAAGATACAGTTAGACTCAAATTAGGAAAAAGAGATTCAATGTACCTAGGAACACTTTACGTGTAAGTAACAACTTTCCTAAGTCAATTAGTGTATCCCAAGATTTCCAAGACTCTTAGGTCTATAAATAAGACCATTAAATTATGTGAATTCTTCACTAAATATCCTATTGTCAAAGTCCATGTTCCTAGTTTAGAATGTACCTATCAGGGTAAGTTTCTATTTCGTTGGGTGTGATTGTCCAGGTTTGTATTACATGAATTATGTAAGTTTTGTTCTGTTTAATTAATATATATATGTGTATTGTTGCAAACCAACCAGATCGTCTACCAACAAGGATAAAGGCAAAGCTAAACTTTTCAAGTTATCTATTTTTTGGGGAGTGATTGAGCTCCATTATGAGTATGTTCTTTACTAAGCTATGATTTTTAGTTTAACTTAATATGTTTTCTAAGAATTATGTTTCCAAAACAAGTTTAAAGGTAAGTTACTGAAAAACTTTGTTTTAAACTACGATACTCTATTTTCACTTACAATTTGAAAATATAATTTTAGCACAAGAAACAAAATATTGTTTTGGTATCGATTTTCCAAGTAGTATTAATACCATTTGAGAGAAATATCGATACCTTTGATTCAATATCGATACCTGCATGAATAATTCAGAATTTTTGTTTGGTGGTCTAAAAGCATGTCTAACTCTCATTTTAAGTTCGCTAGATGAATTTTTAGCATGATTTAATTATATTCAGAATATGTATTTCTTAAAAATTCTTACAAATGCTAAAATGGAAGGTGTTTGCTTAATAATGAGATCAATTTTAATGAGTGCAATGTGTGACGGTAGTGTGACATCCTAATATTCAAGCTCGGTGACCAGGCCGAGTATAGGGTGTTAAATTCTCAGTCTTTTCTTTGCTTCATTGTTGGTATTAATTCACCTTTTTCCATTTGTTATTTCAGGCATAAAACTCCCTTGCTTGCTTCCCCGCAAACCGTAGGAATCTATTTTGATCCTCTTGAATAAAAAATGAGTCCTATAAATCTGGAAACAGCTTCTAATCATCTTGGGACTTTTAGGCCTTCGTGAACGCTACTCTAATATCACTATTCATTCTAGTTTATGAATTTCAATTTTTTTTATTCTTCCAGTTTGTGAAATCTAATTGATTTTCCTACTTCGTTCTTTGATATTTATGCACCTTCTGCATTAATCACTAATATGTGGGTTTGTTGACGGTAGGTATCATATTCAATAGCTTAGAATTTTTTTCATATAAATTACAATTCTTAAATATGTCATTATTTAATTAGTTTAAACTTGTGACGAGCAACATGATTGAGTATAAGCTATGCAGGTAATTCATGTTTCATGGATATGTAAAGCCCTCTTATGTGTGCTATTTGGCTAGAATTGGGAATCTTTAGATTTTGTTGACACTAACAAATTAAACCTTAGGTACATAACTTTAAGGTTATTTGTTAATAAGTGAAATAATTTCAATGAGCTTCTTTTAGGGGAGACTTGTTGCTAGGAGTTTTGTTGGTAACTATAACAAATTTATTAAAGAATATTGAATTTATCTTTGCGTTGTTGACCGAACTAGTGAATCAAAATTGAGATTTCGCCTTTCACTAGATTCTGATTGTATTGACTTCACAATTTAATTTTGCGATATTTCTTTTAGTAGTTTTATCTTTAATTTTTAATTTCAAAACCCTTGTTGTTTTAATTTTAATTTATCTTGGATCAGTTCTTTTTGTTTGGACCAAATTTTGGTTTCTTTTGGTTGTGTTTCAGTTTATTTCGACTTATCCTAGCCCATACTGATTGGCATAAGATTTTCACACTTTCAATAAAAATTTTACGCTATTTTGTCTTAAAAAATAAGATTTTTATTTTATAGTTGCATTTAGAAATAAAATATAATCATTGGATGCAATTAATATTTTTTTTAAAATATATTTTTCAATAAATTGTTCAAATGTATATTGTTATGGTATATGTGCATATATAATATATTTTATCAAGAAACTAAGAATTAGACTATATATATAAACAAGAAAATATATTTAAGAAACAACAATAAGCTTGAAACAAAACATAAAATACACTAGTATGGTTACCTATTAGTACGAAAACAAAAACTTTGCATCCACTAGTATGATACTGACTGCTTGATCTAGAGAAGTTGGTAAAAGAAAAACTATTTAAGCTTTGAGCAAGAGATGGGAAGTTGAGCTATTGACAAATCAAGATAAAATAAGTTATTTACATATTTTGATAATCGTTTAAGTGCATGGATTGGGAAATTGTGTAATTTTAACAAACGAAAAGAAACTTTCATTAAAGTAAAAGTTGTTGCATAAGCATTTGACAATTCAGAGCTATATAAAAAGGTGCTAGAATGCATCGAAAATCGAACAAAATAACTCTTGGAATAAGGCCTGCAAAGACTAGGAAACATAGGTTTTCCTTTACTAATTTATTGAAAGCAAAATTGGTTCACAAGCCTTTCTCTTGCATGCAACGTGATCGTATTTCTTGACTACAACCCAAGGGCTAAAGCAAAACTAAAATTTAAAAGAGAATTGAATCACAGAGACACTAGAGTCGAACAAAAGAACTAGGACAAAGAAAGGCCAAGACACAACAAACTTGAAGGCCATTTTTTGTCCACCCCAATGTGCCATAAAAGCACACTCATCTTGTTCAGTGATGTTTCCACGAGATAGCCAAATTTGCAATGAAAACAAGCACCCTAATGCAGGAGATGAGACAGCAACTATGAAACAAGCTCAATCGTGTTGCTTCCCGAATTGTTGCTCCAAAACCACCCCGAGGGAGGCCTTTATATTTTTCAAAAGACAAGGGGTAACGAAGGAAATCAAAAAATGTAAAATAAAAATAGAAGTAATAGAAGGGAGAAGGTGGCGGCCAATCACACAATAATGCAAATCTAAGGTTAAGTTTTCTTTTGTAGGAGAGTTAAAGGAAAAAGGGTTTTGCGTACATATTGTGATCCTCTTTTATAATAAGCACTACGCAAATGTATTACTCCATATTTTTTTCTTAATTATTTGTATAATACACTTATGATCAAGAAACTATAAGAAATTACTATTGACATTGTTTTAGAGTATGTATCTAACATATTCAAATATACAAAATGCATATAAAAAATTTATAAAAGGTGTTTGAAAAGGTTCAAGCAAACCCTAACATTAGAAAACAAAATCTTGTTTCAAATGGATCAATAAAAAATTGTTACACAGAGTTCTCTTTATTTGTTAATTTCATGTATGAAAAATGAAAAAAAATTGATTCATGATTTTATTAAAATAATAATTATTTGTTAAATATTAAATGATTTAAATAATTATATTATTGCATAATATAAAAATTTATGATGTCCATGCATCATAAAATAATACATATCAGCACAATAAATTATTACAACAACAAGTCTTATTATGGTGAATGATGGATTCAACATGAATCATGATCGTCTGCTCCATAAGTTTCATCACCAATCCTCAATGCATCCAATTAATTGTGAAATTTGAGAAATAGAAAAAGCTTGTGATGGTCGAGAAGATGTGACATGATGATTACCTCCCTTCATCGTCAAGAATTTTAGTAAGTCTCCAAATTCATACTTCAACCCTCCTTCCTGTTAAATTTATAAATATAAATAGTGTTATATCGGAAAAAAAAAACCCATTTCATCGTTCAATATATATGAAATAGTGCAAAATTATTTTCTTCTAATATATTTATTTTTTTATGATTAAGTTTTTAAAAAAATTCAATTACTACATCTTAGCTCGAGCCAATCTATTGGCTCAACTAACTATTTAGTAAATATAAAATATGTTTACATTAATAATTTCATATTTAAATAAAAATTCAGGACGAGTTGCCTAAAATTTGTGAAAAATCTTGTTCACGGCCTAGCACATATTGGTCAAGCCCATTGAACTAGGTAAGTAGTGTGAGCTTGACTTGAATGTGCTAATCAAGCCAATCGAGTCAACACTTAAAATTTCTTGTTCAAGTTTAGATCCAAATTGGTAATCATATCGGACGGATAATTTGATGCTTAAATATATCTAATCATAATATAAAAAAGCTAATATATATAATTAAATGTGTAAACATAAAACCTTGGTTCTAAAACTCCATGTTTCCTCTTTTGTTAACTTGATGTTTAACTCCTCAGCCAACTTTTTCAAATGTTGTAAGGTTCCCTCTATCAGTATTATACCATCTTGATCTCCACTATAACATTGTAATCATATTAATAAAACAAAAAATCAGTCAAATGGCATGAGAATTTCTTTTCAAAATCATTCACTTTGATTCTTCATACTTATTTAACTTATTTCAAGAAAGTATTGGAAAAAAAAAGTATGGCATACAAATACAATACCAACCTGAATATTGTAATGGGAACAGATTGTTGAAGAAGGTTTTTAAGCGCAGGAAGCATGTCAAGGTCCTTATCAACTTCGTTGTATTTAAAATTAGCTCTAAATAAATAAGAGTGACATATAATGAAATTTTTAAGGTTAACAATTTTTACACAACATTCACCTCAATAAATAAGTAATTTATTTATTTTACCTAAACAAGAGATGACAATATGGAGATAGAAAAATTGACCGCGAGTCTTAAAACTTGAATTTAAAATAATTTCTAAAAAGTAATTATATGAACATATCAGGAAAAAGAAATTAATTATTCTTTTAAGGGAGAACTTACATGAAACAACCCTTCCATCTATATGACAAGTTTGTTTGATTTCCATGGAAAGCTTTTTGAACTTCCGGGAGATTAAAGTAAAATTGCACCCTTAATGGATGGCACATGTCTACTTCTGTTCTAACTATAGGAACTTGGACCGAAAAATAATTTTTTATGCTTTTGATATGACCAATAAAGAAAAATAACACAAATTAGTTCTACTCGGTTGATCAATTAATTCGATTCTATACAAACGTATGTTATTTGTAGTCTCGAATTGAAGTAAAGTAAGAGGAATGTAAAGAAATAAATGAAAACCTGTTTTCCTAAGTTCAAATCTTGCTCAGTTTCAGCACAAGGAGGGCGAAAGATATCAAATAGCTTCTGTGGGGAGTAATTATGAGCATCGGTCTTTAAAGCAGCCAAATCGGCCTCAAACACAAAGTTTTTACATTTTGCGCTCCAAGTGGTTTTGATGCTAGAAAAGTAATTCTTTTCATCAATGGCATTGCATTCTTTCTTGATTTCGTTATACAACGAGCTGTTTATCATCTCCCGAGAGAAAAAGAAATCAATTTTTGCAATATCGTCTAGCTTTTTACGAAGCATTGGGTTTCCCAGCTGTTCAAAATAGTTACAATTAAAAAAATAAAATAAAGTTCACAATAAAATATTTAAATTAACATTGAATTGAACCTAACCATGTTTACAGGAGATTTGAGCTACAATACATGTTATTTTTGTTTTATCTAGGCTCGATAAAATTCTTAAAAATATTTTAGTATGATTTTAATTTTTTATGTTAGTGTCGATGCTTGATTTAAATCAAAATTTATTGTCTATGATGTAATCTAATGAACAATAATCAAAGTCATAATGATTTGATTCAAAATGTGGAAGTCGCTATCCTAATCCAATCTAATAAAGCTAAGCCTTCTCGAATTAGGCAAGTTACTCAAGCATGAACACTTCTAACTAATCCTTCTATGCAAATATATATTAAAGTGGCAATTAAATTTGATTAATTAGATACAATTTTACTTACAATCAATCCTTTCAGGTTAAATTTGGATTGCTTGTTGTCGTCGTGTAAAGCATTAGCAAGATTTGGTACGAAGTGTCCTGAAATAAAATCCACAAATTTAATTATAGTAATGAACATGTTATATTGTTTGTATTGTTGCATAGAGACTTATCTATAACTCGTATTAAGACAAGATCATTTGATTGTTATATTTCTATTCAATAATTAGTTTGACATATTCAATTCAAGAAGTATGTTACAAAAAATAATTTATGAAAATATTTATATTTTTTGAATTATTTTTAAAAAATTATTAATTTAATAATAAATTTGATTAATTATTTGAGTTTGAATCTAAAAAATAATAACGTTGCAAGCTTGATATGTAAATAATAAAGTACAGTATATAGAGAGAAAAAACTATATGCTAGAGATTGCATTATATTTTGTTTAGTTATTCATTAAGTATATTTTGGTGCATTAAAAATATGTTGATATACAACCAGATAAGACAAAAGAAACAAGAAATTGTTCACCTGCAAAACTTGATCCAGCTAGTTATAGATCTTTCCACTTGAAAACTGGATATTTTTCATACCATTTTTGCATAAATGTAAGCAATATTTTATCTTTATGAAACAAACAATTGAAAACTATCAATATATAAATAATATTCAAACTATTTTAATTAATAATGAAGAATATATACTACGATCTTACTAGTGATATCATCTCCGTTATTATAATCACTACTTGTGTTTGAATATGACCATCCAGATCCAATAGGGGAGTCAATAAACAATAGATTTGACACTGAAACATATATTAGACAGAATTTTATATTGATATAGAAATACCAAAAAAAAGCAATATAAGAAAGGCAATGCAATTCATTTAAAACACAATAAAAACTAGAAGTACTGTAACATTTTATAGTTCTAAAACATTTAATATTTTTTGATAAATTTATATCGATATGAAAAAAAATAACTATGAAACATGATATATATATACACAAAAAAATAAAATATCAATAAAAGATAAGCATAGGAAATTAGACAACCTTTGTTCCAAGAAAATAAATTTGTTTGGAGACCATGAGCATCTTTCGTAACAATAAAAGGTCCAACACTTCCAAAGGCATCTCCAACGGAAGAACACCCTGGTCCTAAATAGTATTACATAAAAGATTTTATTATAAGTGAATAATCAAACAAACTTATCAGCTAGGCTTAAGTAAAGCTAGAAAAATAGAGTAATGGTTTGATCTAATGTAATGACTAGTCTAGTTCGATAAGTATTTAGTATATATTTAAACGTATGGCTTTCCAGATGAGGAAAAAATCATAGTCAGAGCAAGGCTATAATTTTGTGTTAGGGATGGAGATAAAGCTAAAATCTTTACATGGAAATGCCTAAATTGAATTATTACTTTCTAACGAGGGCAAAAAGTGATAATGTTTCCATTTGAAGGGGCAAAAGGAGATTAAATTGAATTAAAAATTTTTGGGAAAGGTTAAAAATGCAATTGTAACATTTAACCAATGGGGCCGAAGCCCTAGCTTCCCCTTGGCTTTGACTTGCACATAGTAAATTTTATCTAAATTATTCATATAGGATACCTACTGGGAAATCCGCATAACATTAGAAACTACAACAAAAAAATTCAAATAAGTTAACCTCCAGTTAACCAAACAGTGAGGGGTTGAGTTAGAGGATCTTTTTCAACTTCAACAAAATAGTAAAAAAGACTTCGACCAACGACATTTTCATTCACATCAGTATATCCAGCAAATTGCCTAAAGTTAACATCTGGTTGTCTTGGCAATTTGCTTATCAAATCATTCATTGGGAAGGCATTGGAATCAACTCCAAGTTGAAAAACAAGAAAACTAATAAAGATTACCCCCCGAAATTCCGTTTGAAATTATTCTAATATCAAAGAAATAAGTGTAACAAATGTTTATTGAATTCTTTACTTTCTAGTGCTTAAAATTAATGGAGAGAGCTACCTTATATATTGTGTTTTTCTTTTTTAAAGTAAATGTATTGTTTTAATAGCTAACATTTTGAAACCGTGAAACATAGGTTTCAAGTTGTCATTGTTTTTAGGCATTATTTTGTTTTGTTAGTTTGCCTAATAATTTTTTTTTTTTTGTGATGAATAACCTTTATGAATTACAGGTTTACTTGATATAAATATATGATAGGATATAACACCAACATATTCATTAATTATGAAAAACTTAAAAAAAAAAAACAGTAGTTTCGTTCACAAACATGATTCCAGGTAACTAATGAAATGAAATGTAAATTTCTTCTCATTTTTTTAAACTTCATATCTCAAGTATATTTTGAATTTTGAATTTAATAGGGTAAGATTTTTGTTTTTTAGTAATTACAATGCTTGTGTATATTAATGGAAAATGCTAGTATTATCCACAGAAGGGTTAGGTTAAGAGAGTTTCGTGTTGGACCTATTGTGCTTTCCCTTTGGAAAAGATAATATATATATTGAGGTGTATTTATTTGATTAGGAATCTTTTCATTTTATATTCCCTTTTTTGTGCTTATATTTTCTTTTAGGGAAATAAATATTGTTACACCCTAAAAATCGAATTAGTAGAAATTGGGTTAGTGAATCGAGAGTTGTAACACCCAAAAATTTATAATTTCTGGGTTTAATTATGTCAAGAAATTTGATTTGGTTAAGTGTGTTGGTTATGTGCTAGAGGTCTTGTGTTTGATTCCCTTCCCTTGAGTTTTCTTAATTTCTGCTCCTTCAATTGGCTGTTCACATGTAGGTTATATTTTATTCTTGTTAGTTTGTTGACAAGAATGAGTTTGCTAGTTCAATGGTAAGGCTTCAACTTATCCTTAGGTTTCATGTTTAAATCTTCTGTGTGTAAAACGGAATTAATTTTTGTTTCCCTTAAGATGTGCTGCCCAAAACAATAGTATGTTGGTAAAATTCAAATTCTTAGCGATCAGATAAGTGAATAAAAATTTGAATGTTAATGGGATTTCGTTAGAATTTTTTTAAAAAAAATAAAGGAAATATCCCTAAAAGTACTCCCCATTTTTGTCGTCCAATGTTTCCCTCTCTCTCGATATTCTTCTTTCTTTGTTTGTTTCCTATAAACCTTCACAATCTTCCTTCTTTCGTTTGTTTTCTATGAACTTTTGGCTGATAAAAAAATTACTTCTACTGTTCCTTCCTCTTCATTCCTCTCTTGTCGCCACTTCCTCTATTTTCTTCCTTTCATTTTGTGGTTTTCCATATTTTTTCGTTGTCAGCCTCTTGGTCATCTCTTGGTAAATTTTTATCATTATTCTACTATAGTAATGCAGTTTTCTTCTTCGGTTCACATGGAGTTAAGTGGACTTTTAATTGGTTTTAATGTTGAGTTTGAACGTTCTTGTACTGATAGAGGAATATCGTGAGACGCGCAACGATCCTCTAACGAGTTAAGCGCTATTAAAGGTTGATGCTCTTCTTCAAGGGTAAGTGTTTGGATGTTCAAATTGAAGGCTGGTTTCATTTAGCTTAGAGGGACCAATTCTTTAGGTCATATTAGTATGTGTATTAGAGAATTAGTTCGATTTGGATTTCGTGTGTAGATTCCAAAATTGTTGCTATTGAGACGACATATGGGAAGTGTTCAGGTGTGTGTTTCTAACTTGAAAACACTAAAAACAATAACGAAAAATCTAGAATTTATTAAAAATTTTAAAGCTGGCTGATCGCATCACACGACCGTGTAGCTGGCTATGTGGCAGACCATGTGGGTCACACGACCGTGTGGTAGGCTGTGTGGCAGACCATGTGGGTCACACATTCGTGTGGTAGGCCATGTGGTAGATCGTGTCACACGACTATGTGGTAGGCTGTGTGGTAGACCGTGTAAGTCACACAACCATGTGCTAAGCCGTGTGGCAGACCGTGTGGGTCACACGAATGTCTGGTAGACCGTGTGGGTCATACAACCAAGTGGTAGGCCGTGTGGCAGATTATGTGGGCCACACAGCCTGGTCAAGTAGGGTGTGTGGGCTATACAACCGTGTGGGTCCATTTTAGGTAGTTTGTGGGCCCCGTTTGGGCCAAAAGTGAGATCTTTTAAATCATGTAAGTAGATACTTAGTCATCTAGTAAAACCATGAAATTCGTAATCTAAACATTTGCGTGTTAGTAAAGCATGACAATGATTAGTAAAACTCTATGTAGGCTATGTGACATAATTTGTTTTAATGAAACTTATGTAAGCATGTCATAAATCTGTTTCCCCATGATCATATGTAGCATGAGATTTTGGTATGTTTTTGCATGTGCATTGGGGTGGGATATAATATGTGATGGAGAAAGTGTGTTCTGGCAGTTTTATGCAATTCTGGCGGTATATCCGCAATATCTGTTCTTGCAGCATAGCTGCAAATTTTCTAAGTTTCATACGACCACAACATCTAGGTTAGGCTTGGGGTGTTAGAAATCTACCAATTTTCTAGTCACTAAAAATAGATTGTTTGTGGTGGATTTACGGATGGCTTACGGGTATTTTTGGGTTAAGATGTCATTTAAATAATGAAAAAGTAGGCTCTTAGCTTTGAAACACACATTGAATCACATGATCTCAAGTTCAAGAGATCAAGTTACGCCATTTAAGTGAAGATTGCACCAGAAAGATATTCTAAACGAGATTATTTCAAAAATTACGAGTTTTGGGCCTTGCTTTATGTTTAAATCAATTTGGGGTTCAATTTTAAAGCTTTATTTTGATTATATATAATCCCAATATTGTATTTATTATTTTTTATGTTTTTGGTATTTATTTAATTTGAACTTTAAGATATTTTTAAGTCTTTTAAGCTAATTTAGAAGTTTTACATTTCTTAGTCGACAAGAAGGTGTAGTTCAACTAGAATTTTTCTTGCTTAGCCAACTTAGAGTTTTAATTAAATTAAGAGTTTGTTTTCCATTCAATTTGTAGCTACATATAGGCACTTTCACTATTCATTATGGAGAACAGATTTGATTATTTGAATCATAGAAGCACTCTTTGGAGTATTCTATTTGCAAGATTCAATTCTTGTTTTTATTTAGAAGATTCTTTTTCCTTAATTTTATTCAAAATTTTGGGGAAATTTCTTCAAGCTCTATGTTGCCAAGATTTCGCTTTTGGAGGGTTAGTTAGAGCCGCCGATTGATTTTCTCGGGAAATCATTCTCGAAGGGTTCAATCAAACACTTATCCTTTTATTCATCTCCATTAGTTTATCTATTCCTTTTTCCACTGTTACTTTCATTTTCTCTGTTTATCTTGTTGTTTTGCTTTAATCATTATACTTGCTATTTTCATGCTTTTTGGTTTCAAGAAAACATTTTCCAAAGTAGGTTTTCTTCCTTGAAGGCTTTTAAGCATTCGATTTCTTTTCTCCTCAAAATCGTCTCTAATCTTTCTTTATCTTCACTTTTCTTTGTCACACCCTAAAATTGGGCTAGGAGTTTTTGGGGTATTTTAGCGATTTTAGCTCTAGTGTGCTTGGAAATTTCGTAGCATGGTAAATCGAATATGTTTTCATTTATGGCTCTTTGAAAATCAAATCAACTTTTGAAAATGATACTGAAAAGACTTTCAATTTTGAAATAAGGACTAATTTGTAAAATGGGCTAAATTTTGATTGTTTATAAGGCAATTAAACCAAAACTTTAAAATCAACCTAATATCTTACCCCCACCTACAGATTTCATGATAGTTTTCTCCCTTTTCTATTGATTATCGTCCCTTCCTCTCCCAAGCTCTTCCCATTCAAATTTTGATTCCCAAACTCCACGCCCTTGACCTCTTTCATTCTCACAACATTAAACCTTCTTAGAATTTTAAGAAAAACACCTAAGACACCATTAAATTTGTAATATCTCAATTTTGTGGGATTTCTAGAGTTTTAACTAAAGCTTTGTTTTTCTTCCATCGAAGGTAACAATTCATCTTTCTCTTAGTTTTAGATGTTATCTAGTCTTTTAAACTGAGTTTTTAACCATTAAATCGCATGTTTTGAATAAAAGCCGAAAATTGTGTCGTTAATGGTGGATTTCGAGATTTTGGATAAAAACATTATTTCAAAATGTTTTTCAATTAGTTTTGATATGAATAAAAGGTTTCTAAATTAATTTTAATGTTTCGTTAAATATTTCTTGAGTTTTAATGAATTTTTGTGAAAATTACCGTAACATGTTGAAAGTTTTTAATACCATGAATTGGGTAGTTTTGCATAGTTTAAAAGTTTGGAATTAGTCGTAGGTGAGTAATTAGATGAATGGAATTGGTTTTAGGCAAAAAGATTAAGTATAGATCGAGATAATTAAGTTTCAAGTTTGTGATGTCGAAGGTTTCGATTCCAAGAGAATCTGACTTAGGCTTGAGTTTTTTTGTGATTTAAGAGATTCTATGGTTGTATGTTGATTGTGATTTTTGTGTGGTTTACTTATTGAAACTTTGGAATCATTAGAACCTTCTTCGAGTTAAGAAGCTAGTTTGAGATTTTGATGATTAGGCGAAAGCATGATTAGTTAGTGTTTGGAATCGCTGCTTGTAGGCACGGTTCATTTTGTTAATTGAGAATTTAGAAGTAGCCTAAACCCCTAATCTAAATTCTGAGTGTAAGTTTTCTCATACCCATGTTTAATTTGTGAAATATGTGCTTATGTGATTGTGAAAACAAGAACTAAGATCTGATGCTATGACATGTGCTATATACTTGTGATGACTATTGTGAAAGTGTAAATGTGGGCATGATATACATGTCGAATGATAGAGATAATGTTGTGCTAATGATGCTAATATCCAGTGATTGTGAGCGGAAAATCGGTAAGTAAATGTGTGTTATAATGTGGATATTTTGGCCTTATGACTTTATGAAACCGTTGGATATAGTTAGCATGCCATAAGATTATGTGTATTCACTTTTGTGTTTTGTTTTTGGGGCATTAAGGCCCAGGATAGATTTGGAGAGATAAGGGAATGTGAGCTAAGCTCCATTCATCGGGACATACTTGGTGTGTTGGAGAGTGTCAGCTATATGCTACACTTTTGGGATATGTTCAACTTTACGAGTCACTTGGTGTGTTGGAGATCCGTGTATCCGATGTCTGGTGATAGAACCCACTTTTATGTTTCATAGCTCAAGTGCCAAATTATCAATAAATGTGATTATGTAGAATGTGATATATGCTTAAACGATTATGCGATTATTGTGTAAACGAACCAATGAATAATGCTTGAATAAGTATAATATGACACTAAAGTTGAAAATGTTGTAAATATGCTAATGGTTGCTTCATTAATGCATTATGACATGTTTGTATGATACTTATTCTGATCATTCACTGAGCTTGTTAAGCTCACCCACTCCTTTTTAAAACCATTGCAGATTAGTTGTGTTTCGGTGTGAGTGGTGTGGTACCGACAGAGTGATCCAAACAAGACTTTAGCATTATTTCGTAGGACCTTATTTATTCGTTTATGTTTTGGGGAAATAAAGGCAATGTGGTATACTTTTTCCTGGTTTTTTCCATGATATTTAGGATGTCTTCATGAATTTATTGCTGTAAATTTTATGGACACTGGTCTTGATATTATGATTTCTTGCTTGAGCATATTTATTATGTTATGAACTACTATTATGGACGTTTTGACGATGATTTGATGAGGTATTATTTATATGTTGATTAGTTTATGGTTAGAATCGATTATATGCCTTATTATGTTATATTTTTGTTGTCTAGCGTAGAGGTATCAATATTCGGGTTTTAAAAACAATACCTCCATGATTTTTGAAAGTACAGGCAGTCAGTAACGTAATTTGGTATCGACACCATATCACAAGTATCGATATTCGGGGTAAAATAATCGATACTTTATGAAAGGTGCCGATAATTTCTGAGATTTTGATTTTAAATAAGAAACAAAATGTTTTTTTGGTATCAATTTTCACAATAGTATTGATACCATTTTAGAGAAATATCGGTACCTTTGATTCAGTATCAGTACCTATGTGAATAATTCAGAATTTTTTTTAGTGGTCTAAAAGCATGTCTAACTCTCGTATTAAGTTCACTTGATGATTTTTTTTCAAAACATGTATGACTTAAAAATTATTACAAATGCTAAAATGGAAGGTGTTTTCTTAATAATGAGATCAATTTTAATGAGTGTGATGTGTGATGGTGGTGTGGCACCTTAATATTCGAGCTCGGTGACCAGGCCCAGTATCGGGTGTTAAATTCTTAATTTTTTTCTTTGCTTCAGTTTTTGGTATTAATTTGATAACTCTTGAAAAGAGTTATATTTCAAGCCTCTAGATTGAATTAATTACTTGTAATTAAGTAAATATGTTTGCATTTTTAGGATATTTTTAGAATATTGCATAACAAAGCTTGGATTATGCTATAAATGTCATTATTTGTTACTGGGGAAGAAAGGTGTTGGTTATTGTTAGGGGGAGGTGCAGGATGAAGAAGAGAAGAGAAAAAGGAGAAAGAAAATGAAAGAAGTGAAATATTTAATGTGAAAACAACTATGACCAATTCTAGATCTTATGTCAGGTAATTCATCTCGTGCGATTTAAGTTTTCAGGAAGAATAAGCTATTACTTTTATGTCCCGCATCAAAACCCAACCCAAACCACTCAATGAAGCATCACTATAAACAACAAATTCTTTCCTGAATTCAGGCTGAGTTAACACTTGTGCCTCTGTCAACATGGTTTTTAACTGTTCAAAGCTTTGTTGACATTTTTCAAACCACACAAAATAGACATCTTTCAGTAATATTTTCTTCATCAGTAATTCTATTATCAAAAAGTTCGTAACAGAACATTGATAATATCTAGTTAAACCCAGAAAACTGCCTACCCCAAAAACTACGTACCTCAGAAACATTGCTTGAAGGCTTTCAATTCAGAATACCAGAAATCTTGCTCGGGTCAACCCGTATGCCTTCCACTAAAATCACATGACCAAGAAATCCAACTTTTCTGAGTCGAAACTCATATTTACTAAACTTTGCGTATAATTGTTTCTCACGTAAAGCTTGTAATGCAGTTTTTAAGCATTGAGCATGCTTAGACTCGTTTCTAGAATAGATCATAATATCATCGATGAGTACAACTACAAATCTATCAAGATGCGGTTGAAAACTCAGTTCATTAAGTCTATAAATGCTTTAGGAGCATTAGTCAATCCAAAAGGCATTACCAAAAACTCGTAATGTCCGTAACAAGATCTGAATGTTGTTTTCAGTATGTCAACATCTTTAACTCGCAACTGATAGTAGCCAGATCGGAGGTCTATCTTTGAAAATATTGTAGCTCCTTTCAACTGATCAAATAAATCATCTACACGAGGCAACGGAAATTTATTCTTTATAGTGACTTTATTCAATTTTTCATAACCGATATACAAACTCATCGACCCACAATTCTTTTTCACAAACAGTATTGGTGCGCCTTAGAATGACATGCTTGGCCGTATAAAAACTATATCAATCAATTATTGCAATTGTACTTTTAATTCTTTTAGTTCAGTTGGAGTCATTCTATACAGGGCGGTTGAGATCGAAGCAATTCCATGTACTAACTCTATAGTGAATTCAACTTCCCATTCCAGCGGCAGTCCAGGCAACTCTTCAGGGATACACTAGTAAAATCACAAACCGTTGGTACCTGATCAATATTCATTTTTGATATTCTAGAATCCAAAATATAAGCTAAAAATGCATCACCACCTTTTTTTATCAGTTTCTGTGCAGCATTGTCGATATCACATTCGTAACACAATCAAATCTATCAGATTCAACAGTAATCAATTTACCATTCTAACATCTCAAATCAATTCAGTTTTTCTTGCAATTCACTACTGCATCATGCAAAGTCAACTAATCCATTCCTAGAATAACATCAAATTCATCAAAAGACAGTAACATCCAATCAGTAGGAAAGTCATAGCCCTAAACTTTCATTGGAAACTGTCTACATATCAAATCAACTATGACGCTTTCACCTAATAGGTTTGTTACTTTGACAACATAGTTAGTTGACTTAACCGATATATTCTTTTTCGTTACTAACGTAGTGCATATGTATGAATGTGTTGACCCAAATTCAATAAATGCATACATAGTAACATCAAAGATAGAAAAGGTATCGACAATAACATCAGGAGCTGAAGCCTTTTCTCAAGCACGGATAGCGTAAGCCCTGGCAAGAGCTCAAGCTTCAAATCGAGCTGATGTATCTTTTGCTCCACCTCTGCTAACTCCAACAGCACCATTATGTTCTGGCCATCTTCCTCTCATTGAGGTAACTATTGGTTTCATATTCCAATCTCTGTTTTGGTTAGATCGATTTGAACAATCTTTTTGAAAATTATCAAATGATCCACAAATGAAACAAGATTCGTCTTTCATCCTGCACACACTGAAGTGTTTTTTGCCGCAATGATTACTTTCAAACCTATTTGAATTTCATACACTACCGAAACTAGCTACCATATTCTTCTATTGTCTCAAATTACTTTGTTTCATTCGATCCTTTCAAGAAAATCTAGACGGTGCTATAAAACAACTATGAGCTTCTTTCATTTTCTTTGGTGGGGGAGTAAAAAATGATTTGGATATATTTCATTTGTTAAAGTCTCGAACCCTTGACTCATTATTTCTTTTATTAATACTGTAATAGCCCGCCCGACGGAGACTCAGTTTTTTGTTACAGTTTGGCTTATAGTTAGTATGGTTAAGGGTAGAATTGAGTAAGTAAAGTATTTGTTTTGACTAAATAGAGTACTATGTGCAATTCTCCATTTGGGAACTCCTAGTTTTGACAAACACTAGGGTTTGGCGAACTCTTCTGTTAAGTATCTGCCCACCCCAAATGTTTTGGGCGAACTAGTTAAGTTCGCAGTTGTTATAACTTGTGTTATTTAGTGTTTGATGACTTAATTAGCTAAGTTGGGATTTAGTTGAGACTTAGCTAGAACTGAACCAGACAACTGTAGATTATTAGACTTAAAACTTGTTAAGTACATTTAATTACATGAATCAAGGATGTTAGTGGGATTATATGATTTTTCTAGTAAACCTTGTCTCTGTTGCATGAGTATATAAGGTTATAGTTGTCCAACATAAGTCACCTTTACATTTTTTTCTTCCCTAAATTTCTCTATAAGTTTTTGAAAAACCTTAGAGTAGAGAGCTTCATCGAAGAGGGTTCACAATGGCTAGCTAACATTTACTTTTCTTACCAGCTTACCGGTAATTTCTAGTAACCTTTAGGTTATTATAGAAGAAATTCACATGTTTATAGTATTGCATACATAGACCTTAGAACTGTCCATGAGAAAGAAAACTCCCTGGTTCTCGATTATGTAATAGTGATTCCTACATGCATGATAAGTGTCGATAGATTAATGATCTAATAAGAATAATCATTTTTTTTTAGCTCAAGAAACTAATGAGGGTCCCAACAACAAGAACAAATGACCTACTGTGTAGATCATTATACTAGAGTTTCAGTGAGTTCATTTTTACTATCATGTGTTGTAAATTCCATTATTATATGAGTTGTGAAAGGTAAATAATCTCTTTCAGTAATGCATGAATGGTATCTGTGTGGATAATGTCAATCCAGTGTCATCAGTATGAGTTCAGTCTATCTGGGTTATAAAGTAAACATCATCCTTCATGCTCAAGCTAGTACCATTTGTTTGTGATATAAGAGGTGTGATTTGTGGATGGAGAAGGGGAGATATGTTTTTTATGCCTCCGGTAGGGCAACTATATTGCAAACCAGACTAACAGATCACGAGAAAACATGTTATTTTGAATAAACTATATAAGGAGTTATGAGGGAGTATGTATATGAATATAATTGTATGATATGCTTCTGATTCTTAATTCTGGGTACAATGCTAGAATGAGGATGGATTGTATATGTTGTGATAAGTTGGAGAATAGTATTTTCCCATGTGTTATGAAAGTTGGCGTATTAAGTCTATCTGTATCCTGTGAATGCCATTGGGCGTATTGTGATCATACTATGTAAATCCTTCTAAAAGGTTTGGTATTATATTGTGCACTAATGTGTAAGACTTACATATGAACTCTCTTTATCTTTGGAACTCATTAAGTTCGTATGAACTTACTCTATTATCTTTTCTTTCTTAGGCATGCTGACTAAAGGAAGGATTTCTATTTAAGGGACTGCGCCAGAGAACTGTTGATATTGTAAGCCATTTGTTTAGTCCTGTGTCATGCATGACATTTTGGTCGTGGCGTGTAATTGTATTTTTAAACCAACTTGTAAAACGACTAACTATTTTGTCAAGATATTGTTTTATGAGAATCTTTATAACTTTCAATACTTGAATTTATTCTAATGTATATTGTTCCATGAGATTTCCTCTTTGAAATTATACACCAAGTGCACTGAATATTGTTTTTAACCACCAATGATGTACATTGAAACTTTTGTAAAGTTATAACCCATTATGCATTTTATACTCATAAACCTATAAATTTTTATAAACCTTTCGCACAATGATTTGTTTAAAAATTCTTTTGCTAAAGTCTTTTGATTTTAAATAGTGACACATCATAAACGGATCCAAATATTGAGTCGGGTAAAATGTATTACAAATACATATTTCATCCATCTTCTGAGTTCAACTAGCCAAAACCACAAATTCTCATAATTCTATTACACCCACTAATATCTTGATTTAATTATTCAACCCGTCTTCAAACTGAATGCACAACTCTTCCTCGGTCGGCACAATATCATGAGCATATTTATTGAGTTGTACAAAATCTTACTGAAACTCAGCAACTGATCTATCTCCTTACTTCAGCTTAAGAAATTTCTTCTTCTTCTTGTCTAAGTATCATTTATTAACTTATTTCTTTCGAAATCCAGTTCAAAAAAAGTCTCAGTTAACCCTATCTTTCGGTACTATAGCTCATAAATTTGACCACCAGTGATATACCTCATCTTTTAGTAATGAAACGACAAACCTCAAACAATCATCAGGAGAACACAACATTTGATCGAGAACCCTTTGCGTGTTTTCCAACCAATATTGAGCTTTGGCAGGATCATCATCTACTTTATTATGGAATTCTTCGATCCCACATTTTTGGATTTTATCAATAGAAAGCCTATAAATATTTATTGGAGTAGAACTTTGAGGATTAAGGGGTGCCGGGGTAGGCGTAGTGGGGGTGGAGGTAGTTAAGCCGCAGGGTTGGCTTGAATAATTTTTGTAAACCAACCATTCATCATTCGTAAGAAAGCACCTTGCGCCTTACTTCTTAGCCCTTGATATTCGGGCACACTCTGAATAGCCCCATGCTCCAAGGCTAGAACACCCCTAACCCATCTCCGTCGTCGGAATAAGGTTACAGAGCATTACTGCACAAAACAGAACCTTTAACTTCAAAATAGATCCATTAATCAATTTAATACTAATTTTTAATAACTCATCATAAACATAGCAATCATACATATTTAGGCCTTAAATAGAGCCTTCGAGACCCTAAAAATAATTTAAAAGCAATCGGGGATCAATTTGAATAAATCAAAAAATTTTGACAAAACCACGAAAATTTGGGAAAACAGGGGTCACATGGCCGTGTGACATAGCCCAGACCATGTGGACATTAGAAGTAGGGACACACGGTCGTGTCCCAGCCTGTTTCATAGATTGTGCAACTCACTAACTTGACTTAGACGGCCATTTCGCAAGCCATGTGCTAGCATGTGTAACCTACTGACTTCAGACACACGACCGTGTCTCAACCCATGTCTCAGACCGTGTTGAACCTATTCAACAATATAATTTCCATCACTTAGCATACCTTATGCATACCAAATGGCCATATCACAAACATATCAAACAACCTTCTTCTTTCTACTTACATGAGAGTATGTATAACTACTATTATCTCATTTGAATACACATCACTTACAAGTCTTCATCAAAAGACATAAACAAAAATGAACTTGGCACCATTCAAAAACAAACCAATCACCGAAACAACACTTAAAACCTTATTACATTCAAATCATACCAAAATAACACACAACCCTATACATGCCACTTATAACCATTTCAATATATTCAAAAGCTACCAAAAAGGATCGATGGATAGTGTGATCGTGCTCCGATAAAGATTCCAACCGTTCGAGCTTCCCGATGATCTACAAAACAAAGAATGCAACTATATAAGCAACTAATGTTTAGTAAGCTCATGTAAAAGAACTTAAACTTACCATTGCGTTGAATTAATAAACCATAAGAAAACCCATTTAATCATAGACCAAATTTTCCTTTCCTATACTTCATACTTCACAAGGTTAATAGGTGACGCAATACATATATAAATCCAACCCAAACAAGTCATATAATATATCAAGCATTTCAATTTCACCATTCATCTATTATATGACTACCATATACCTCTATCTTCTTTTAACTAAGCTTATCATAAATTCTATATTCTTACGTTAAATCATAGATCATTTTATATAGTCATATATTCTGTAAAGCTTTAATTTCACGCTCATACCATAAAAAGAATTTCACTATATATATCATTCATCCACATAATTCAAATGTTACCTCTTCAATCCAAATACATCAAAACAACCTTCATTTCAAAGGACTTTTTTTGTGCCCTGAATCACATATTCTCAAAGTAACAATCCATACATGTAACTTATAAACTCATTATAATATCTTTCACTTACTAGTTATGCCATAATATATAAGCACATAAGTAAATTTCAATTCAATTATTTCATAGCTTGATGAACTAGTAATTTAACTAAAGTACTAGAGTAAATTGCAATTCAATTATTTCATAGCTTGATGAACTAGTAATTTAACTAGAGTACTAGAGTAACTACACTAATTCCATGTAACAATCCATATCATTTAGTCCAAATCATTAGTACGCGGTTCATATACTCAGTTATTACTCCCTTTTCAGGGGCATCGCAGATGCAAAATAGGGCCACATACATGTAGTCAGTACATAATACTGATGGTATCCACCATCAGTACATAGTACCTGATAAATATAAACACTAACACATAGTGCCTGGTACAACATGAACACTGGTACATAGTACCTGATAAAATGAAACCACTAGTACAATGTACCTGATACATTAAACCCTAATAACATGTCATTTGTATCCTAACCATTCATTAAGTTCGTACGGGCCTTTAACCAATTTCTATATATATATATAACATCATCTCATATAACAACATGGTCCAATTACCATTCCATATCCTCTCTCTATTCATTCCAAACACATATAAATATCATATTTTGTAATTCAATCCTTCAATTGTTAAGTATGACTCCTATTTCAGTCAAATTTAAAAAATAATCTTCGAGTTATACTCTGTTTTTTTTTTTGTTTTAATCAAACTCTTGTTAGTCTAGATTATTTTATTATTTGAACTATGAATTTAGCCTATAAATAGGCTCTTTTACAACCTTAGAAAACACACCCATTAGAGATTAGAACTCATAACACTTTTAGAGAATTTTGTCTTTACGTTTAGAGGGTTCTTTGTTTTCAAATTTTTCAGGGTTTAGTTTTTATCTCCATCTTTTGTACTTTTAGTTCGTTTGCCAGTATAGTATAATTCTCTTTGCCTGTGGTTTTTTATCATCTTTGGAGGGGTTTTTCCACATTAAATTTGTGTGTTTAATTTTTTAATTTCTTCCGCTATTTTTACTTGTTCGTTGTTTAATAGGGTCGACCTCCAACAAGTGGAATCAGAACTAGTTTAATTTTCGTAGATCAAACTGTTTAGAGATGGCAGCAACAATGTTTGAAATTGAGAAGTTTGATGGTGTCATAAATTTTAATTTGTGTCAAGTTCAGATGATGGAAATTCTAGTTCAAACCGGCCTGAAAAAAGTTGTTACTAGAAAAAACCTAAGAATCTAAATCAAACAGAATGGGAAGAGCTTGATGAAAAGGCTTTATCCGCAATCTAATTGTGCCTCGCGAATACGGTATTTCAGAAGGTATTGATGGAGAAGACCTCATCCACCTTGTGGAAAAGGTTAGAAACTCTTTATGCGACTAAGTCTCTTGCTAACCGTTTAGTGTTGAAACAACGTCTATTTACGTTTCGCATGAATGAATGTGAGCTTCTTAAAGATCACATCAGTCAATTCATTACTCTTTTAAATGATTTAAAGAACGTTGAGGTTCAAATTAATGATGAAGATCAGGCTTTGCTATTATCGTACTCTTTACCCCATTCATACAAGTCTTTCAGGGAGACCTTGAGTTATGGTAGAGACAAACTCTCGTTCGAACATGTGAAGGGTCATTTTCTGAGTAGAGACAAACTTGAAATGAGTTTGGTTAGGATAGTAAGGCAGATAGGCAAGCTTCTTTTTGGTAACATCAAAGAAGTGAGACAAAAGGTGTCGTTATTGTAGAAAGTTAGGTCACGTCAAAGTAGATTGTTATAAACTGCGAAATAAAAGAGCTGGTGAGAGTAACGAGGAAGATGTAGCTGGTGCTAATTTGGCCGATGAAAACGGTGATGATTTCCATTAAAAGTGCTTTCAAAATGTTGAATGAGGAGTCTTGGATCCCCAAAGATGAATTATGGAAGAAAGCATGGAAACTCTTAGGACCGCAAAAAGTTCATTTTTTCTTTTGGACTGTTTTTAAGCAAAGACTCCTTACTAATATGGAAAGAGTTAGGCGTGGCTTAGCAGAGGACCCCTCTTGTCCAATTTGTGGTCATTCATCAAAAGATATCTTACACGTCATCCGGGACTGCACATTGGCTAAACAAGTTTGGAAACAGGTAATCCCGAGAACCCAACAATTTAACTTTTTTCTAACATTCTTCACGAATGGCTATCTCTTAATCTACAAGTTCTCCAAAGTTTCCACGGTGCGGAAGCTAACTGGGTGTGCCTCTTTGGATTATTGGCTTGGCGCTTATGGAAGAATCGTAACCTCTTCATTTTTCAAGAAAAATCGTGGAGCCCAGAGGAGATAATCAAAACCTCAGCATCTTGGGCCAAGCATTTCTCCTTGGCAAGTAGACAGGTTGCGGACATTGAAATCGAAATGACTTATGGAGAACCATTGGCAAGAGAGTGGACTTACCTCAACACAGATAGTGTCGTTCGAGTGGACTCAGAGGATGCAGCTGCAGGGTGAGTGCTGCGTGACAAAAATGGAGAATGGATCCTAGGTTATAACAAGTACCTAGGTAAGTGCTCGATCCTTGATGCGGAACTTTAGGGTATTCTTGATGGCCTAAAACTCATCCAGTGAAGAGGCGATGCCAAGGTGGTAATTCAATCTGACAGCTTGGAGGTAGTTAAAGCTATTCATGGAAGTACCTTGAAAACCTCACACTCTGCTCTAATTAGAAGGATACATCGCATCCTATCCCAAGAAAGCAATTGGCTCATACACTACATTCCCAGGGAGCAAAATCAAAGTGCTGATCTTATAGCCAAACTGGCCTTCGGAGAAAAAGAAGATCTTCAACTAATTAAAACCCCCCAGAAGCAGTCTCAGCACTCATCAAAGCTGATAAAAAGAAAAATCTTTGTAATTTATTTTCCAATTCAATAACTTAATTTTGTAAGTTTCTTTTTCTCACCAAAAAGAAAATGATGATAATTTCTTGTTAGTGTCAACGAGCGATAACTCTAAGCTTACATCCGAGTGGATCCTAGATTCAGGATATTCTTTCCACATGTGTCCCAATAGAGAATAGTTCTCCAGATACAGTTCGATTGAAGGTGGATTTGTACGCATGGGAAATGATTCATCTAGTAAGGTAATTGGACCAGTGAAACTGGATGTCCCTTGTCCGTTTCGGAGTCGAAATCAACTTATTTGGAGCAGAGGCAACTTGGTCATAAGAGGGAAAAAGATATGACCATTTTGTTGAAGTGAGGTTCTCTTTTGGATGTAGGTTTTGAAAATAAATAAATTCTCATCGTCTTTATTTCTCCAGTTTAAAGAGTAGAGCATTGGCAGTATTGTAATTAGTTCATTCAGATCTTTTGGGGCCAACGAGAACACCAAACTACATTGGTTTTCATTATGTGATGATGATTGTGGATGATTATTATTTACTTCAAGCATGATGTAGAAAAAGAATTTGGGTTACAAATCAAATGCCTACGCACAGATAATGGAGATGAATTTTTGTTAAATGACTTTATGGATTATTGTAGAGAGCATGGGATTCAGCGTCAAATGACTTGTCCAGAAACCCCACAACAAAATGGGGATGTTGAGCGCAAGTTAGCTCATCTTACATTAGTTTGTTTGTCTTGGCTACATGCGAAGAATCTTCCAAGAGAACTATGGGCAATGACTTTTTAAACTGCTTGTCATGTCATAAATCAGCTACCTTCTTAGCCAGTAACAGAACCATCACCTTTTGAGTTGTTATATCAACGTAAACCCAATCTGAGTTATTTTCGTATTTTTGGGTCTATCTGTTATTTTCATGTCTTAAAATACAATCGAACTAAGCTTGACCCAAAGGCCAAGCAATGTATTTTTATTGGCTATAATGCTCATAGGCAAGGTTGGAAATGTATGGACCCAAAAATAAAGAAGGTTATTGCCTCTCGTGATGTGGTGCTCGATGAAGTTTCAACTCACAACAGTGATGCAAAAAGTAATAAAGGTACAACTAATTTTGCACTTTTTCCTGATGATTCTGCATTAGGAAGAAATATTTCTTCAATTGAGGGAGGCATTCAACACTGATCAATTTCTGTGCCAACAATGTTGAAATTATATTCGTTACACAATCTAATCCACTAGCCTCAACACAGATTAATTCATCATTCTGACATTTCAGGGTAATCTATTTTTATTGACAATTCACTATCGTATCATGCTCGGTTAACCAGTCCATACACAAAATGAGATCAAATTCATCAAATAGTAATAGCATCAAATCAGTAGGAAAATCATAACCCCAGACTTTCAGTGGACACACTCTACAAATTTGGTTAACTAAAACACACTGACCCTGTAGATTTGTTACTCTGATGGTATAATCAGTTAACTCAACAAGTATGTTCTTTTTGTTTACTAATGTAGTGCATATATAGGAATGGGTTGACCTAAGGTCAATCAATGCATATACGTTAACATCAAAAAGAGAAAATGTACTGACAATAATGTCTGAAGCAGAAGCTTCTTCAGGAGCTCTAATGGCATAGGCATTGGCAAGTGCTCTAGCCTCTGGTCGTTCAGTCGTATAGTTTTTCCCTGACTAGCTACAACACCTATAATGTTTCTCAATTTCGTACCTCTCCTGAAGTAGTCTTAGGTCCAATAGTTTGATTCCTAGAGTCACTATATGCTTCAGAAAATCTTTAAGGATGTGTTCAGTGGAACAGCATCTGAAATAGGCTCTCATTTTAGATCGACACTCATCGAAGTGGGTTTTACCACAATATTCACAAATTGGTTTATCCACATTTCTAACACTGCCTACACTAGCAGCTAGTGAGTTCACTGACCTCAGATTACTCAATCTTAGTCTGTCTCTCCCTGTTAATCCTAAAGGCAAAGTAAAATGACTAACATCGCTCTTGAATTTCTTTGCTAGAGAAGTCTGAACTAATCTTGTTGGCCCTCATTTACTGATTTCTTGATACTTCAATTCTAATTGCTTCTTATCATTGCAAATTTCCTTCATTTTCTATGCACGCTCAGATAATTCCAAAAAGTTTTGCAAGTTCAAGACTCAGACTAACATTCTGATTTCATCATTCAAACCATTCTCGAATCGAATACACATCTCAGATTCAATCGGAAAAATACCTCAAGCATATTTACTCAAACAGAAAAATTCTCGTTCGTACTCCACTACAGGCCAGTTTTCTTATTTTAACTCGAGAAACTCTTTCTTTTTCTTATCTAAATACAAACAAATGAAACATATCTTTTTTATCTCTGCTTGGAAGAAATCCCAATTAACCCGATCATTCAGAACCATAGCTATCAATGTGTTCCACCATGAATATGTATTCAGAACCATAGCTATCAATGTGTTCCACCATGAATATGCTTTGTCTTTTAGTAACGAAATTGCACATTCTAGGTTGTCCTCATGTGAACATATCAATTCTACAAAAACTCGCTACGTATTCTCAAGCCAGTATTCAACTCTGGCCAGATCATCGTAAACTTTACCTCTAAATTTCTCAACCCCACACTTACGGATCTTATCAACTGGAGGCTAGTGAACAATTGTGGGTGTAGGGTTTTAAGAACACGGGGGTGTCGAAAAAGGCACGGTCGGGGGTAGAGGTTGCAGAGTCGCAGGGTTGGCTCACATAAATTCACTGAACAATTAATTCATCATACCATAAAAGGAATTTTCCATTTCATCACTGGACATTTGCAAAACTGGCATACTTTGACTTGCTTCCTAATCAGAAGTCAGAACATTACTTTCAACTCATTTGCGATGACACGATTAGTTTCTGTTGACATCTTTATATCTATAAGAAAAATAAGGTTAGATCGGATCAAAAGCATCACACTATCACAGGTTAAATATGGCATGTACTATCCAGACTCTATACGCGCTACATTCAGTCCTAGAATCGACTAAATCGTAGCTTTGATACCATTAAATGTAACACCCCTCACTCATCTCTATCACCAGTTTAAGGTTACGGAATGCTACAGTAAATAACAAAACAGAAGCAATCAGTTTTAATTCAAAAACTCATTAATCATCAAACATTCAGTTAAAACATGTTATACATTCAAGATCATGCTTATATATAGCTTACGAAAGCTCTAAAAATAATTCAGAACTAAGCAAGGATTAATTTGAAACTTTATAGAAAAGTAAGGCAAAAATGCAAAACAAGATTCACACTACCGTCTGGCCAAGCCGTGTGACAGGCTAAGGCCGTGTGGAGCTGAACCACACAGCAGTGTACTCCAACTGTGTACAAGGCTGATGCCATGTAATACAGGGTCACACGGCCATGTCACCAGGCCGTGTAACAAATTGTGGTCGTGTGGACCTAATTGTAAAACTTTACAAACATTCACATAGTCATGTGACTAGACTGTGTGGGAGACTGGGTGTAATGGCCTGAATTTTCAGTGGTGTCAGAATGGTGATTTGAGATCACTAAATCTGACAAATGAGTAGAAAATATTATTAATTTAGTGAGAATAAGTAAATGAGAAGTTAGGAAAATTTTTGAAATAGTGAATAGTGTACTAGGAATAAAATTTTCTAACGAAACTTTAATGCCAACTCAATGACACTCTAAAAATATTTCTAAAAATACTTATGGCTCAGTTTAAAATCTTCGAGGTCTCGATACCTCATTTTTTATTTTAAATTATTTTAATATTTATTCCTAGTACACTATTCAGTATTTCAAAAAATTTCCTAACTTCTCATTTACTTATTCTCACTAAATTAATAATATTTTCTACTCATTTGTCAGATTTAGTGATCTCAAATCACCATTCTGACACCACTGAAAATTCAGGCCATTACACTGGGACCGTGTCAGAAGTCTTGCATCTAAATTACCAATGACACACAGCCATGTCAACCAACCGTGTGTGGCACTCGGTCGTGTGGCAAACCATGTGACATCAAAAATGGCCATTTTACAAAAGATACACTCCAAACCTTTAAGCATTACCTAACACATGTTTATGCACAACAATCTTACCTAATACACTTCAAGAATTTAGTCCAAATCATGAAACAACACAACCTAAAGTACCTAACCAATATGCCATTTTGGCACCATCACAAACAAATCATAAATCGTTACCAAGACATTCAACAATTATAATACCAACATGATTCATTCCATTGATTCATTCAAACATTGTATTTCAAAATGAATTAGTACATTCTTGTCATGATAAACATACCAACCTCACCTTTTAACAAACATAAGACATGTCATTCACTTATCAATGTTGACCATATAAGTCTCAAAACAACAACTAATCTTATATCATACATCTAATAACCAATCATTCATCAAACATTACCAATTCATAATCTACCATGATTTCAAGGATAAGCACACATCAACTACACATGCTTATACCATTTATTCCATCAAACATGCCAAATAATCTTTAGAAACGACTTTACATAATAGCCAAATCCAAAATTTAACACTTCCAAAACTTAACTTAAAAACTCATGAGTTAAAAGAAACATAACCTATATACATACCACAAAACCAAAATAAAATAAGTTAAAATCTACCAGAACTTAAGCTTGATAGTGTGAGCTTTGAAGTTGATACGATTGCCTAGTTCGGCAAAATGTCAACTATAGAAAACAGGAAATGAAAAGGAGTAAGATTATAATAGCTTAGTAAGTTCAAAGTTAAAACATAAAAAAACTTACCTCAATCAAGTAATTGAAATCTAAATAATTAAGATAAAGATAACAACCTTACATTCAATTTACAAGAAACAGGTGAGATTTGCACAAGTTCAATTCACAAGATAATCCATATCTATCAAGAATTCCATCTAGATCATTCATATGCATTCACATATATCAAAAATTCATTTGTTAATTAATCACAAGTTTAACTAGCCTGATGAACTATAGCAAATTAATTCGGATACTCAGGTAACTACACCACACCAGGAAACACCGTAGTGCTATCAAGGGCACTGAAGTCCAAACAGGAGCACGATTGTGAAATTAAGGGTATTGAAGTGAAAATAGGGACTCCGAAGTGTGAACAAGGGCATCGAAGTGCAAACCCGTACAAGCGTGCATTCTAACCCTATTGGCTTGCCAACTATTCCTAATCGTTTACTACATTTAAACGGACATTTAAACAGAATTAGTAACATGTATAAACCAAAGGAACTTCTATGATATCAATACACATGCTGTAAACAAGTCATGTTCATTCTAAAATCATATAAATCATGTTTCACAAATATTTAACAATTTTCAAATAAGTCCTTTCTTACCTTGTACTTAATTTATAGCATTTCAAATCCCAACTCACGAATTTGAACAACATATATATACACATTCATAATTAATCGGTAAAAAATATACAAATATAGTTCTATACCTATGAACTTACCTATTATATTCGGCTCTCGAGTTGATTCGTAGGGACTATTCTAAAATTTCCCCTTTTCCTTAATTTTCCTCCATACGGTTCAATCCTTGATCTATATAATAGTTAAATTTAATTTATCAACTCAAATTGAATTATCATACTCATTTTCATGCATGTGACCTAGTAATTTCATTTTAAAAAGTTTCCTTAAACTTTTACACTTTATTCAATTTAATCCCTAAAACTGAAACTATTATATCTTTCACATTTTAACCCCAAACTTAAAAAATATTATATATACATCCCTAATCGGCCTTCAAATAATAAATTTTATAGAAAATTCATGCTAAAATTAGCATGTTTTCATATTAGTCCCTAAACTCAAAACTAACAAAAATTCCTTTATAAAATAGTCATATTTAACAACCAAGCTCATAAATCAACCATTTAACTTCAAGAACATCTAAAAGTCATTAATGGTAAGCTTCAAAACCTTTAATATTTTTACTAAATAGTCTCTAGGTTAACTAGATTGAGCTACAACAATATCAAAAACATAAATTCACTAAAACGGAATAAAAAATCATTTACATGCAATGAACCAAGCTTGATTGATTCTCCTTAGTTCAAAAATGGTTTTTTTATTAGGAAAGTTAGAATTAAGAAGATGGTGACTTTGCTTTCTTTAGTTTATGTTTTTATTTATTTATTTATCAATTTACCCTTGTAATTAATTCAAAATTTCCACCAAAGACTTGCATGAACCGTCCACCAATGCTTCATTATGGTCTAAATACCATATAAGTCCTCCCACATTTACTAAATAAGTCATTTAATTAATAAAATTCAATAGCAATTAAGTTTTACATCTTTTATTATTTAGTCCTTTTTCCTTAATTAACTATTCAATCGCTAAAATTACTAGACCAAGACTTAATATAATTCTATAATAAACTCGTAAATATTATAAAATAATATTTACTAAATCGATCATCAAAAATTGAGGTTCCGAAACCATCAATTCTGATACCACTGAAAAACAGGATGCTACAAAAAATGTGATGGTAGAAGAAACTTCAACACTCAACAAGAATGACACGTGGGAGCTTGTACCAAAACCAATGGATGTTGATTTAGTTACATGTTAATGGGTTTACAAATTAAAGAAATGAGCTGATGGTACAATTGAAAGGTACAAAGCTCACATTGCTGCTTGTGGTTTCTTCCAATAATATGGTCGTGATAATGATGAGACTTTCAGCCCCGTCACAAGAATGATAATTGTTCAAACAATCATTTCTTTGGCTACTAGTAGATGATGGAAATTGTGGCAGCTAAATGTAAAAATGCTTTTATCTATGGTGAGTTAGATCGTAAGATTTTCATTGAACAACCATAAGGATTTATCTCTAAAGAATACCCAAATCATGTGTGCCAGCTCAAGAAGACATTGTATGGCCTCAAGTAAGCTCCTCGTGCTTGGTTTGGTAAGATTGCTCAATATCTTGATTTTTGTGGCTTTAAATCTTCAAGTGTTGATCCAAGCTTATTTGTTAAGAAAACACCCACTTTGTGCACTTTCCTCTTACTTTATATGGATTATATGATTATTACGGGTGATGATAGTGTTGAAATTAATAGTCTTCAAGATGCTTTGTCGGTTCGATTTGAAATGAAAAATTTAAATGAAGCTAATTGTTTTCTTGGTTTGGAAATTGAAAAATGTGATGGTTATTTTGTCTCTCAAAAGGATATGCAACAAGTTTATTGCAGCGATTTCGTATTGAGGAGTTAAGAGCAAAAACTACTCCTATGGAACTTCATCTCAAGTTAGCTAAAAATGAAGGGAAGTTGTTGGAAGATGTTACACTTTTTCGTCAAGTTGTTGGTAGTTTATTCTATTTAAATATCATACAACATGATATTGCATTTCCCGTAGGAGTTATCTCACAATTCATGGATCAACCATGTGAGATTCATTTAATTGAAGCAAAGAGGATTCTTCATTATATAAAGGTCACTCTAAGTTATGGATTAATGTATGAGCAATCTAAGTCATTTTCTTTAAATGGCTTTATAGATGCAGATTGGGATGGTGACGTTAATGATAGACGCTCCACAACAGGTTTCTATTTTACAATAGGTTCAGCTGTAATTTCATGGGTAGTAAAAAACAGGTCACTGTGGCTCTTTCAAGTTGTGAATCAAAATATGTAGCAACTACAATGGCTACTCAATAATGTTTGTGGCTCAAGAGACTTATTCAACAAATGGTGTCTACTCTCAATCATCCAATTCAGATATATTGTGATAATGAGAGTGCAATAAAGTTTGTTGGAAATCCAATGTTTCATGCTCATACGAAACACATTAAAACTCATCATTTTGTTTGATAAAAAGTGTTAACTCATGATATTGAGATGCTAAAAATACCAAAATAAAAGTAAGTTGCTGACATATTTACTAAGGCACTTACCAAAGCCAAGTTTAGAAGTTTTCGTGAGGTTCTTGGTGTCATTAACAACAAGTTTGCACTAAGGGGGAGTGTCAGAATTTAGTGCAACTTTCTGTTAGTTATGAATTGGTCAAGTTATTCATTTTTATTAGGAGTCAGTTAGCATATTTTATAATTTATTTGTGCAAATAAAACAGGAGCACGTTAGCTTCTTATAGTCAAAGTAGTTGAATTATTTTAGGAAGTTTTACGTATGAATAGATGTCTTACACTGGGCTAAAAGTGTAGCACTTCAATTTCTGTTTCTTTGTATTATTTTGATTGAGTAATAATAATAATAATATTCAAATTTATTTCTATTTAAAGTGTTTTTTTGTAATTGTGTTAAAGCAAAGTAGGCAGTGAATTTCGAAAACAGAATCAATCACCAATGTCTTGACCTCAGGAGGATGAATTTTGAGCATTTTTTACATTGCCAAACATTATGAAGGAAGAATAAAAATAAAGAGAGAAATACTATAAAGAAAAAATTAAAATAAAAGAATTTTTTAAAAAAATTAAGGTTTATATGATGAGCCAATCTATTGTATGCAAAAAATTATTTTAACAATATCAACTAAGAAAAAAGGGTATAGTTTAGATACTAATTTATAAGTTAGGTTATTTTTTAAATAAAAAAATAGACTTAACGATTTGATTAACAGATATACTAACTTAAAAAAATAACTTATGTACCACTTGTAAAAAATATATATACGAATATGAAAAAAAAATTGTTGCAACCGATGATGAGTGTAATAAAATATTTCACTGGCCATCCCAAAATTAATCTAGTTTTAAGTTACATATTATAACTTGAGGATAAAAATGAAAATTTAAGGTAATAAAAAATTGAATTTGGGTGATTATGATAAGTGGTGTCGTCAATGGCAATGACGACACTAAGGTTTAGTGTTCAAAATGGGTCATTTACATACATAATTTTCAAAATAAATCATTTTTGTAAATAATCAAAACTTTTGGATCATTTTTATAAAAAAAAATTGTAAAACTCTTATTCCCTTTAAATTGAACCACATGGTTTTAGATTTAATTGGATCCATAATAATTAAGCTAAAACCTTTCATAATAATACTTAATATATTTTTTAAAAAATTAAAATTTGACTTTTACACTATTATAATTAGCAAAGAATGCATAAATGTTTTCACTATTAAATACAAAATTTCTTAATTTCAGCATACATAATTACTTTTGATCTATCTATAAATACATCTATGCCAATTATTGTTTTCAAATGTGATTATCATTCACGGGCATAGCTAGGGGTTCATAGGAGCCTCGGTTCGCTTAAAATGAAAGATTTTTTGTTTAGATCTTTTAAATTTTTTAAATTTTAAATTAATAAAAGTAAAATTATACTTTAACTCCCTAAAAATGATAAAAAAATTAATTTAATCCTTTAAAAATTATAAAGATATAGGTTATTAAAATTATGAAATTACATTTTTACTTATCGTAAAAATTATAATTTAATTTCGGCCCCTAACAAATTTTTTTGGCTCCGCCCCTATCAAAGTTGATTCTAATTCATGGTATTATCTTATATTTTTTCCTATATCGAATTTCATTATTATTTTTATATGAAATATAACTATTAAATTGTTAAAATATTAATCATATAAAAATACACTACTTGTGTAAGTGAATTTCCCTTTAAATTATACTAACTTCTTATTTATAGTTTTTCTTATGAAAAAATACTTATTTTCATAATTTTATTTAATTAATTTATTTCAACTATATTAACTTTGGATTTGTTTTCTATTTTCATTATATTTTTCTATCTTTTCTATTTTTATCTTTATTTCAACTCTATTAATTTTATATTTGTTTTTCTAATTTCAGTATTTTAATTAAATATTAATATATTTATTTGAATATTTACATTGAATTTATATATTGACATAAAAGTAATAATTACAATGAATTTCTAAAAAAGTAACCATTATTATTTTAATATTTAAATTAAATTTTAGAATTATATTGAATATTTAAACAAACAATTTCTAAAACCTATATTTTTATATTTTAAAAATCTTAATTTTAATTTTAAAAATTAATAATTACTGTTTTAGAATTATATATTGTAAAAAATTTCATTAATTTTATTTTAATTTTGATTATTATGTTTGTAGAAATTTAATTATGGATTGTTTAGTACAAAAATTATTTAACGTTGTATTGTTTTTTAAATGTTGACAATATAAATCCCATATACTTGAATTGATTACATAAAATGAGATTTTATTGTATAATAAAAATACATTAATAATGTTATTATCAAAATTCATTAAAATTGTAGACTAAGTCTTAGTTTGGTTGGCATTAGTATTGTGTCTAAGACGTAAATTTGAGCATATTAAAACGTATTTATCCTCTTATTTAAAAGTTGATGAGAGATTATATGTAATTTTAAACCAATTAAAATTTGTAAATTGGTTATCATTTTTGGGATCAAAGTGTAAGTTTACTATTATTAATTTAAAATTTTATAAATTATAAAGAGACTTAAATAGAAAAGTTTTCTAGGCACCCTCCGGGATATAGGAACAAAATTAATTAATGGATGAATATACAAGGAGAGCAACTAAATAATTTGAATTTAAAAAAAAAAAAAAAGAAAACTATTGTAGCTGGAAATGTTGTTGAACTTTATTTCCGTCGATATTCCACAATAAATTATCAACTGACGGTATTTCCTTAAATAACTTTTCCAATTCTTTGAACGACAAGTTTTTCATCAGAACCAAACTGTTGACCTCTGCAGATGACATTCTTGGTTTCTCATTCATTCTCTTGTCGTAAAACCGGGTTGTTGGCTTCGACGAATTGTCGATTGTGAGTGACTCTTTACCGGTGAGCTCTTGTACGATGGATTTAAAGCTCCTAACATCCGTCTCTACGTACTTAGTGTTGATGATCACCACCTTCATTGGCTGCCCACCATTAATTGCCATAACTGAGAGAAAAAAGATATTGTAATTTTCTTGAAAAGGGTTTTCTTTTTTTCTTTTGGTTGATTTTGGTAGTTTATGTTGATGAACTTATATAGAAGTAGAAGATAACCCTATGAGGAATGAAAAGCAGCCAAATAATGAAAACTTGTAATGTCGGGAGTGGTTGAAATTTAGAGGTCTATTTGAGGGTCTAATTTTATATATTTGGACCCAATCAATTTACTTATGTTTTAATTCGATTAATATCGATATTATTATTAGTGTAGAAGAACATAAATTCGAGCGCACTGAACCGCGTTTATCTTTCTATTTAATAAAATTTAACTCAACACACTAGATTCAAGAGTTATTTTTAACTAAAAAATTAATATTTATTTACAAATTCATTATTTTTTATTTTATTTAATAATGAGTAATCGTGTTATTATTCACGATTGTGTATAAAATTTATGTATTGATTATTTAATATTTATTAAAAACGACATTTTATATGTTATTTAAAAGAGTTTGTGAAAGATGAGATCATTTGACCGCTGTTTCGGGTAAACAAAATAATATATAAGAAACTGATTGATTGGGTCAAAGGTGAAAAGAAAAGTATATATATATATATATATAAATAAATATGTCAAAGTCAAACTCACATGTGTGGCTCAATGAGGCTCCAGTATTTGGAGTAACGTGGCTATGATTATCACGTCACCTAAAATATAAGAAAAAAATTAGATTTTTATTTTGTTAAAATTTTATTATTCGTTCTACTCTTTTATATTTTATGATTTATTTTTACAATTTTTGGTATTTTTTAGTGTAAATTTTTTATATCTAATCATCATATTTTATACTTCATTTATATAGATTATATATGTTAAATTTGATGGAAATAATTTTTTTATTTGTTTTATATAAAAAAATTTCAATTCTTCAATAAATATTAATATATATAATATTTTATATTGATATGATAGAAATATTAAATCAAATTAAAAATTTACATGCATAGTAAGTATAATTATGCATATTAATTTTAGAAAGTCAAATATGGTTGGCCCTACAAAAAAGCCTTATCCACGAGGGTTGATTTGCAAATTTTTTTTATTTTATTTTCCCCCAGTTTCTAGGGACTCTTTTAACTTTTCAGATCATTCGGCTATAATTAGTTAGTTATTATTATTTTTTTCAAAAAAAAAAATGGTTGGCCCTAATGGTTAAGTGACAAAATGAAGTGTCTCCCAAACCTAAATGTATCAAAGTCAAGGTCCTATAAACCGGCCTTTCAACAACAATCTAATTATTGTTGAAATTTGTTATTATATAAAAGAGGTTATATAGTTTAGAGATGGAGAATCGATGGTAAATGATTAAATTTATTCTATCAACAATAATTTTTTTTGGTAAAAAGTATATTCGATTCTTTTCAATTTTGAAATCGAGTAAATAAATTTTTGTCAATTTCGAAAATAAACAACTAAGGATAATTAATTAGTTCATGCCTTCCATCAATGGTACATAATTTAAAATGGTATAGCAACAAATTTAGCATTCACCGTTTATATATTGTCTTTTTGGCCTTAATTCTAAATAATTCAACAAATTCAACCTCAATATCTACACATTTACACGAATGTTGCGGGATAAATTTGTTAAATTAGAACCAAATTGATAGAATGTGTAAACTTTGGGGGCTAAATTTATTATTAGACCAATTAAAATAATGTAAATTGATGGAATACATTAACATCGTGATTAATTTTCCTTAATTGCTTACTTTCGAAACTGATAGGGATTAAATTGCTCTTATTTTTTTTGAGAGAAACCAATTTACTCAATTTCGAAATTGAGAGAAATTAAAGTGACATTTTTGTCAAAATTTTGTTATTAATAGTCAACAATATTGGTCAACTCAATCCTCGAAACATGTATGTACATTTGCTGATGTTTGATCCCACATTTGCTAAATGCTACTCACTTAAAAATATTTCATAATCATCGATTGAGTTCTAGTTCGGTTGGTGTATTTATAGTCAGTGTAAGAAGATATTAATTTAAATGCATTGAAGCGCATTTATGTTCGTATTTAATTATTGATGAGAGATTATGAATAATTCTAAGAATTACATAATCAACCTTATCCACTTTATGGCAAACTCCTTTGGGAGCTTTGAAGCAGGATAGGTACTATTAAGAACAGATGTGCATCTTCCTCCAGAAGAAGGACCTTAGCCTCCCAGTATGCAAGTTTGTTCTGTATTTATCCACAACCGACTGGAAAAACTTAGATTTGTCATGTATGTTCCCAAGATCGAAAGGTAAGTACCTTCCAGGTTTCGGAACAATCTTAAGCCCCAAATTCTTTAGAACATTCTTTTAAATTTGGGATGATTAATTCTTGCTAACCACCATTTTAGACTTTGGAAAATTCATTTTAAGACCTGAAAGATCACAAAAGTTTGGACTAGTGTTTTCAAACCATAGCAAGCGTCTCTATTAAGCTTAAAGAAGATAAGGCTATCATCCGAAAAGAGTAAATGATTGATTGCAACACTTCTCCTTCCAAGCTTAATCCCTTTAATCACCCCATCAGCTTCAGCTTTCATTAACATTGCTGATAAAATCCATTACTTGGTTTAATGGGTTTAGAAGGCTCCCCCATTGAGAAGAATTTGATAACTCACAGTGCCTATGCATTCCATAAATATGTTACTCCATTTTTGTGTAAATCCAACTGTTTCCAATACTGTCGAGCCGATTATAGGCTTTATTTAAGTCCGATTTAACTGCCTCAAGCATTCCTTTTCCTTTCAGCTCCAATCAAAACATTATCTGAAATCTGCCTTCTCCCCACAAAAGCATTTTCGAAATGAAACACCCATCCATGGGAATCTTTAGAGCCCTTGTCACCGCCACCATTTCCATTAACGAATTCTTGGAAACGAGGGTTACGATTTGATCAAAGAGAGGATTAAAGTTTTTGCTCAAAATGTTGAATTTGGCTTATCAACCATACCGTAAAGATGAGTTTCTTTTGTTCCAATTTCTAGAGAGAGAGAGAGAGAGAAGAAACTTGTATTGCAAGAAACACTTCAAATCCAAGTTTTATTTTATTAGGATTAGGTAAATAATTTAATGAACTGAGAGGTTGGATAAATATGACTATATAACGATAGATATATGTTGATTGTAAATGATAACTCGCAAAAAGGTTCAACCATCACTGCTAAAACTTCAGTGATTGCTGCTGTGGTTGGACCTTAAAATGCTTCGATGATCAGTTAATGCAATAAAACTCAAGGAAGCATTGTCAAAACAAAAGATGTAATGATGTAAAAGGAAAAAAGAAACAAAAGAAAACCCTCAAGATCAAGCTTCAATCCGAAGCATTAACGAAATCTTCAGTCGAAAATGAAATTAACAGCTGCAATGAAAAGGGTGGAAATAATTAAAGGAAAGTTTCACCATCCCTTCAACACAACAATGTTTCTCACCATTTGGAAGTCACCCAGTTTCATCCATCGGTCTTAAAATGATTGGTTGATCAGTTAACGCAATGTCGGACGGGTAACTCGAGGCCTCACTGGTGTCTTTGAAGGACTTACCCTGAAAGTTTGGAATTGAAACAATAGTGATTAAGCTTTTAATTGTTAACAAGTACAGGATTTGGAGCAACAATTCTGGGACACACCTGATTGCCTGAGTTCCTAGCACCATGCCACTACAATTCAGTGCCATTATGGCACTTTCCGCCTGTACATAAAGGAGAAAAAAGTCATCAGCTTGAATAAAGGCACAAAACATCGGGTAGGGGAATATTATTACTTTGGAAACAAGTAAAATTATTTTAATTGTCACCGAATCTTAGTTCATATCATACGTGTAAAATGCATGTACAAAGGTCTCATGCTTTATGCCGGTGGTGATTCATGATGTAAAACAGATTTAATGCAAAAGTAGATGAATTGTTACTTATCGTAGTTAAAAACAAGCTGTAATACGGCAAAAATGTTTTGTGGTAAATAATCAAACAAACAGATATCTACGGAAACAAAGTGCAAGATTTGAATGAACTATGGAATAGGTCGATTGATTCACATGATCATACATCCTTTGCAAGCAAAAAGAACGATTTTACTATTTGGATCTATTATCGACCATATCTAAGATTCCAAAAATTGACAAAGGAATATAAAATCAATGAAGATAGAAACCCTTTCCTTGCTTCAGCTTTTATGGTAAAAGTTGAAAAGGTAAAAAGAGAACATTACCCAAACAAACCTACAATCAAGTGACTCACAATTACGTAGTTCAAAATGGATTCAAGATTACACATGGAGAAGATAAACTATAAAGAATGTGAATTCGGTCATACAGTTAAGAAAAGCCTTCAATGTCAAATGTAAAGACCATAAAAGAAGTTATTTAAGGGTCAAAAAAGGTCCTTTGAGAGACCAGGTAATGTCATGGGGTCAAAACAAGCCTCAACACGTTTTATTGGCAGAATTTCAGTATTTTGCCAACATTATTTGGAAAAAAAAAAAAAAAAGTTAAGCTTATATATGGTCAATGGTTGTAAAAAGTCGGGATATATATAGAAAAAATTGTTCAAAGAAGAGCTCCTGTTTTGATATAGACTTCCCTTAATCTATCATGTGATTTAAAGCATACAGAGGAATAACGAGGGTGACTACATTTGCACAAACAGTTTCCAAAGAGATGCCGATAACATATTATAAATTATTTCAGAAATATGAAAATATACTAATTGGAATGGGAGCTAGAAACATAGTTTCCAAATCATCGTAAACATAATCGCAAAATAGTTTTGAACCCAAATCTATTTCAATATCAATCCTGTAAACATGAACTTACCATGGCAAATTCAACAAAAGCAATACGAGTTGAATGGACTTGATCCCCTAAAAGCCTCAAGCGAGTGACCTGAGAATTAAATATAATGATGTCAACCTTCAAGATGAGCCCTTTACCTTTAATCTTCTTTCTGAAAACAATTCTTAGAAAAAGGGGTGTGAAGTTTTGATAGCGTACTAACCTCACCACAGGTTGATTCGAAGAAACTCTTCATTTCAGTTTGAGAAACCTTCAGTCAAAGTGAAAATACTCGATCAGATTAGATCAACAAAGATAAATTAATAATATACATGCTAGTGGAAGAGAACATAACCAATTACTTCAGTGACAAAAGTCTGGAACTCAAACATTCATCTGATAAACATGGGGGGTTACCTTCTTGTCAATATTTGTACAATAGACCGTCCTGGTACACATTTCCCTTTCATTTTCTGACTGCAATTGTAGTTATTATAAGTATCAATAGTGAACTCAAAAAGAACATTATAGAGAAATTCCAAGAGCTATTTAGCAATGGTGAAACAGTATCACATAAAGTGAAGACTTATGCAAAGTAGAAATAGCTAAGAGCCAGAAAGTTTTCCATCCATACCCTAGGAAGAAATGTAGGGTTCACAGGAAGGATGGCAGTTTTTGAAGGCAAGACCCTAACAGGATAAAACCCGAGCACTGTCCCATCAAGGCTCAAAGCAGCTCTTGCACCTTCTGTAAAAACAAAGTTAGTATAAAATGTGAATAAACAAACATCTGACGTATTAAAAAAAAATTAAGTTTCAGTCCACAAGCAGCTTACGTTCATCTGCAAATTCTACAAAAGCAAAGCGAAGAACTGAATGCGGATCACCACAAACTCGGCAATCAACAACCTTCAACAATAAATTCCCAAAACACTTGAGAAATGTCATATATATTGTAATCTGTCACATAGGTTATCATATATACAGTGGTTTCTTTCCCCAGTCAAGCCGAAAGGAGATACCAACCAAAATATGAAATAAAGAACCATGATTTAAAAAGATAAAACTCGAGTCTTTTGCACGTATTGAAGGAGGAGAGAGAGCTCTACAGATGGAAATGATAAAGCTAGACATTGGAAATTATTCTTCTTCTTATGAGAAAAGGAATGGAGTTCTGCTCTAGACATTGTTGAAATTACAAGCAAAGCTTTAAAGCGATCAGTATAACTTACTTGTCCGCAATTACTAAATAAGCCGGCAAGTTGCTCTTCGGTGATCTAACACAAAGAAGGAAATGACTTTCACAAGTGAGTTCTCCAAATCAGCATGAAACAACAAAAGAAAACCACTAATGGTGTGGTTGTTTAAACTTACAGTCTGATCAATATCAGAAACATAGACTGTACGCCTGATACTATCATCTCTTTGAGCTCGAAAAGCTCTACCATTAAGCCTCCTTCTACCCTGGTTGACGTTATTTCTACCCTGAAAACACAACAATAACCATTTACCAAATGTAACCGATGTAAAATTATAAACAAATCTACGACGATCACGTGTCGGTAACTCGATATTCTGCATAATAATACCACATATGATGACAAGTAGAGGGAGAAAGCCAACTCCAAATGCTTCAAAGTTCCAACTAGTCAATCCGATTAGACAATAATTAGGCTGACTAAAGCCCTTACAATCATAAATGCCAGCAAAACATAACAGTTTATCAATCAAAAGGGGGGAATTCAGAAAAACCATTTCAAAATGCAGAATTGAATAAGCATAGAAAGAGGAATCAAACTGCCAATTTAAACATTAGGATTTAAAAACAAAGCAAATGCCAATACCCCAATTTAGCTATGCAATCAAAATCATATCCATCAATAACCCTTCAAAACCCTCAAAAAAGGAGAGAGAGACAACTTTCCCAAAAGACAAAAACAAACCAATCACATAAAACTAAAAATTAGCAAACACCCATCATTCAAAAAAAAAAATGCAATTAGAAAATGTAAGTGATCAGTGAAAGAAAAATACCCTTTTGTTGGAAAAATTCTCATTGCCAGCTGATTGCTTAACAGGAACCTGATTAAAATTATCTGATTTTTTGGTCTGATTATGATGAAAAGATGATGGGAAAAATTCTTTGGCCAAAGGGTTCAACTTTGTGAACATATCAACCAGGTTTTGCACATTGAATTCCTTTGATTCTGATTTGGTTGTTTCCACTTCCAAATCGTTGTTTTTAGCAGCTTCCACTGCTTCACCTGAATTGTCAACAACTGCAGCCATAGAAGCAAAACCCAAAACCCACGAAGAAATTGTTTTTTTTTTTTTTAAGAAAATAACAATAATCAGAAGAAATGGGAATTTTGCTTTTGTGAATTTATACCTTTCATTTCTTTCTTACTACAGAGGAACAAAGTTCAGAGCTTTACAGAGAATAAATAAATAAAAACAAACATTTTATGATTATTGATGCCTAATAATAGATATCCATTTAAGAAAAAACAAATTTCTAGAAATGGAAATAAAAGCTAAAATGCAGATTGGTTTCCTTTTTTCTTCCGTTTTGGATGAATTTATATTAAATAGATAAATATCTCGAATTAATTTTTTTTTTTTTAAATTGCAGGGGTTTGAAAGAACCGAAATGAATATCAAATAAAGAGAGAATAATGGGGAGAATAACAGCCTTTTTTGCTTTTCTCAATTGATTTTTATTCTTTTTTTTAAAACATGGAATTTAATTGTGGGAATAAACAATTATTTAATAATATTAATCTAAATATCAAAGTAATCTTTTTTTTGAAAGAAAATATCAATTCAAGTATTTAATTATGGAGCTGTTTATCCCTAACTTTTTTCTTCTTTAGCAGTTATTCGTTGGTTCCTTTTTCTTTTCCTTTTCCTTGGCAAAAGATACCAGCTACTTTTATTCACCCAAAATGCATAATTTGTTATTTCTACAAGATCTCGTGCATTGGAACCCACGGCTATGGACCCGAAATCATTAGTATGGAACATTTTCTTTTCCAAGTGAAATCCCCTAGTATATGAAAGAGTGAAAGAGTGAAAAAGTGCTTTCGTTGTTATAGAATGAGAAGCCTTCGTATCTTAATACATGTATTTAATTTATTCGGGGCTATTAGAGTGGGATTCACTTTTCGGGTCAAAGCAATAACAAGAATATTTTTAGTGGAACATCTTTCACAATCCTTGGAGAGATAGTTCACTAATAGACCGAGGAATAAGTAATTCGCCTCATTCACATCCAGATCATGAATGTTTGGAATCCATATTATGCAAGGAGATATTGCTTTTGCTAGTTCGAATTGAAGGGTGATATAAAATTGGTCTAGTTCCGACATCATATCCATAGTTAACGCATTCATCATAGTTAGAAGCTCTAGCTCCGTATCAAGGTCACGATCAATAGCGTCACTAGCATCAATATCGTAACTCGATTGGTATAAAAATTATTATCAATGCATAAAAATGTGGGTTCGCCTATTATCTTTTTATTTATAGATTGGAGAAAATATAGATAGTTCTAGGTATTGTGTCAAAAAAAAAGATATAATTGATATTTGTAATTTTAATGATTTTTTAATTTTTATATTATTAAAATGACTATTATTTATAAGTTGGTTGAGATTACAAATCTTTATGTTTGTTTTTTATAGTTTGCCACAGTTGTACTTAATTTTTTTTAATGATGAAATCCATAATCAATTGATGAATCCTTTTTAATTAAAATAAAAAAAAAAGTTGTTTTGTACCAAAATAATACTATATCAATCTTCTTCAATAATCTTTTGTGTTAAAAAAATAGTATATCAATCTAAATCATATCATACTTTATAACTATTTTTTTTCATTTGAATGAATATAATATTTTAAAATTTATTTTCATTATTTATTCTTGTATTTTAGTGTTTGGTGTTTTGTCTGAAGAAGTCAACCATATTTTGGTGTGTTTGACAATTTGTTTATTTTAATTTTTTTTTTTTTACAAAATACAACCAATCAATGACGATTACAAATCAGTGAATTTTTAAGTAGTAGTAAGAGTACGATACATTCAAATTATTATGCAGTAACACTAGAGTTGAATCTGGGGTTCTTCAAATCTCCATAAACTATTAAGATTATGACCAACTAGTTTAATCACGTGGTCAGTAATTTTATTGTGGCTTTTAGGAATATATCAAACTAGCACACTCCAATTGCGTTTTAGAAGCTGGTCAGTCAATAGCAACTTTGTCATCCTATTAACAATAATCTCTCAAACCAAAATCAATTCATGTTTATTTTATGATGTTGTAAAATGTTTTCCAGTGTTACACAAAAATTAATTTGTCTGTCATAACATAACGTACTGAGAATATTGTTCCATCTTTGATTCTTGGAAGAGAAGAATAATTAAAATATTTAAATACCCAAAAGGTTTATGCATTTATCTTATTGGAATATTAGATATATATAGAAAAATAATTGAGCACTAGGAATATAATAAAATAAACTATTATTTAAAAAACCCTTAATTATAATAGTAAATAATGAGAAAGAAACGATGAGTTTCGGTGGAGCTTCTTTGCCGATGATCTCAAACTTAGGCAGTGAAAAAGGATGTCGTGGAGATAAAGATATGGTTGACATTGGAGAGGTGGAGATGGAAATGAGATGAATATTATCTTCTTCTTTTCAACTGAAATAACCTTCTAATCTAGATTGAGTTTTGGAGTCACGAAATTACTAGAGATTTGTGGGGTTATTTTAAAATTAACAAATGCAGCCGACGCCAGATTTTCTTAAAACAAATAATAATAATGTCGACTGCAATAAGAAAACAGATAAACTCCTACCTTCTTTCACCTCAACTAAATCAGTACTTAAGCCAGCTGATTTGGGGTTTCTAGTTTGAATATTTTAAAATCCCTAGTTTACTCCATGAACCGAAAATTTTGAATCCAATTTCAAATGATTCGAAAACCAGAGCTTATTTGTAATGGGATCGTCGTTAATACATTGCAAATCAAAATCGAAACCTTCCACCCATGGCTTGTGTCGGTAGTACTTGACGACGGAGCAAATCAAAATCTCAATACAAAATCAAAGCAGAGACAACCAGATAATAAACATGGAATTCCAATAAAAAAAGAAAACCAAAATCAAATTCACCCATTGGGGGGTGGGGAAAACAAATCTAGGAACATCTTAGATTTGCAAACATGTTTTTCATCGAGGTTAGACAGTAGAGGCGGCAATAAAAAAGGAAAAGAAACAAGAGGCTAAGCAGCGATGCACATTGACTGGAGGCAAGGCTGTTCACGGTGCTGGCTCGGTTCCACATTGGAGACTAGACGAAACATAGCAAGACTTATCTGTTTGAGTTCGGGCTCAGAACTCTGGATCTCCGTTCGGCGATCCCAACGGCGGTAAGGCGAACCACAACACGATGTACCACATGCCGGAGATCGATGGTGATCTGACGGTGTAAAAGGGAGATCGGAGAAAGAAAGAGATCAAAGCTTTGGCCTTTGTTTCATCAAATTATGGTTGGATTCTTGGAAAACTAATCGACGATTTGAAGAAAGGTGCGGGAGGAGTGTTCTGATGGTGTCCGATCAGAGCTCAGCCGGCGACGGCGGCGGCCGCAGGTTCATTGAAGGAAGAAGAAAAAATAAAAGAAAGGAGGCCAACTGCAGAAGAAGAATCGGAAGTAGAGACGGAGAGAAAAGTTAAAAGAAAAAAAAAATTGTTTTAAAATTTCAAATGATTATGTCATGCATTTAATGCCGTTACACTCAAATACCGATTTAGTTTACTAAATAAAATTTAGGTAAAAAAAATTATAAGTACCAATCTAGAAGAAGTGGGTAAGTTCAGGTAATCAATTTTATATTTAACCATTTACAAAACAGTCATTTAGGATTTATTTCTTGAAGTTCACTTTTTTGTTTTTTCGATTGTAGTTCTGAAAACAGACCAAAATATCAATATTTTATAACAGACCGTTTCTCCAAAATTTGCAGATAAATGTTATCACATAATCTCACTTTTCTAAATTTTCACCATACATATAGTTAAAACTATAAAATTCCAGATTTACAGTTTCCAACATTTTTAAAAATTTCTCAATCCTTTTAATTTAAAACTTGATAATTCAGGTACAAATCTTCCAATACTTCAAATATCATATTCTTACGACCTTGACCAAGGCGCGGACAACAACCCAACCCAAACTATTCATACCAACAAATTGGCTTACTTCACCCACTAACGCTTTCACAATTCTTGAAACATTTTGGAAGGTCCATATACAGAGAGCTAAGTGACCCGATCAACGCTACTCTACTACTAACTTCAGTTGTGTCAATTTAAGGGGGATTTGGCTATAAGTAAAAACCTTCCTACCCTCATTTATATCATCAGTCATCGAGTTATTTAATACACTGAGAGCATTTTCTTTCGCTTTTTTTTTTTTTTTTTGTGCATTTGAATTTTCTTACCTTTCACCTAAGTCTTCAACTTGAAAGTGAATACTTTACCCAAGGTCGTTCAATTTACTCAATAAAATCCAAGCTCATAACATAGGGCAAGTTGTAGTAGCCAAGCGCAGGTTGGCTAGCTTTCAACTTGTGCATGCTTAGGGTGGTTGGGATTCTGCTAAAACAGTAGAGAAAGTGTGGTACCTGGTCAAGTTGACAAAGTGATGTGTGCCTAGGAGGTGCAAGGGTGGCTGCCGGCTGGTGGTAAGAGTGTGCTAAGGTGGCTTGCTGATAGACTAGGGTTTGGTGCATGATCCTATTGCTTGGCAGGCCCAAACGAGTTTCGTTTAAGCTTCAAGCCCACCAGAAAAGAATAAAATTTTTAAACAATAAGATCCAATCACTAAACCAATTTAAGGTCAAACTGATGCATATTAGCCGGTACAACCGTACCAATCATGGTTTTAGTGTTTACTGAACTACAACAGGCTTAGTTCCCCCACAACCTCTATTTGCACAACCCTTTTTTTCAATAGATCTATTGTTTCTTTCCTTCACTAATTCTTTGCAAAAACTTCTATACTTTCATTGTAGTGCTCTCAATTTTATGCTATTTACACAGATTACACCATCCACAGAATTTCTTTCATTGGCTTCATCGTTTTATCTGTTATCCGATCACATAGTCGGTCACCAGATACTCTTTGGGATTTATATTGCCTCGAAAAAGACTCGGTGCTCCAAAAGATCTGTTAACACACTTCTCATTTTATCTAGTGAAACGGGCTTCAATATAAGACCATCCATACCTGCCCTCATGCAGTTCTCCTTCGTTACCTTGTCCGTATTTCCGGTAAGTGCCACTAATAACGGCCTTTCATGGCGTTTTGTAAATTTCTCATGTATTCGGGTAGTGATCCCGTAACTATCTATACCTGGAACGCAAATGTCCATGAAAACAACCTTGTGCTCGTGAGAAACCAACCGCAAACACTCGTCGCTCGAGCCGACCATCGTCACATCACACCCTAGATGCAAAAGAAGCCCCTTAGTCACCATCCTGCTAACCCTGCATTCCCCCATAAAATATTTCAATACACAATTCACATTAAAAGAAAATCCTGAAAAGGAATCTACTTGCCAATTGCCAAAACTACATTGTGCAAGTAGGCATAAAGTGCTTGTAAGCTAGGCATGAAACGAGACTATCAGAAAGAAATCTGTAACTAGAAATATCGTTTGGGAACATATTAATTAAACAAATAAGAACTAAAATGAACATCAAAGACCTGACCCATTCTCATCCATAACCAGAACTTTAAGCCCCGGAAATGCTGTCTGCTCGTGATTAGTTGGCATTTTAGGCATGTATGGAAGTTTTGATTCTTTCACACGTTCCGGCATCCCAAGTTTTACAATTAAGATAGCAGTACATCCCTTACCGAGACCTTCGCTCTCAATCCAAATATGTCCCTCCATTAGATTTACAAACCTGATTGTATCATTAAAGAGAAGGCAGAAAATTAGAAAGGCAGCTAAAAGTTTATAACACTTGTATAGGTATAGAGGTTAGTCAAAAGTCGTGGAGGGAAAAAAAACTACCTCTTACAAATTGCAAGGCCTAGTCCGCTGCCACCAGAATTTCGTGTTCCTGTTGATTGATTTTGTGCAAATTTGGTAAATAACTTGGGAATATCTAGGGGGTTAATCCCGGAACCTGAATCTTTCACCTATACCATAAGCAAAGACAGAAACGCATTATCGTCAGTGACTACAGCCTAAGGCAGAATATTACAACCAGCAGAGAGACCAACCTGTACACGCAAATAAAAGTGATTATCACTTAGCACCGGGAGAAAATCCGGGGCTTTAGAATCTCTCAGTGTGTCCAGTTTTGCAACAAAAGCAGTGATTGATATGCTGCCCTCCTTAGAAAATTTAACAGCATTACCAACAATGTTTAAAATTGTTTGCATCAGGCGCTTCTCATCACCAACAGCATATTCCGGCAAGTCCGGAGCCAAATTTAAGGAAACATGAAGCTTTTTAACCGATGCAATCGGCTTGATCAAGTTGAGGACCTACAATGAAATAAATGTGCATTGTTGTAATGAAAACCACAGAGCAACACTTCACAAATTTATGAAAGCCATGAAAAAAATTTGAAATTCTACCTCTCTGAATACAGCATAAAGGTTAAAAGTTCCGAGGTCTAGTTGAAGGCTGCCATCTTCAAGCCTTGAAAGATCCAAAACATCATTGATTAGAGTTGCAAGAAGGTTACTACTCTTAAGAACTGTTTCAACCATCAGACGCTGTTCAGGTGTCAACTCAGTTTCCTGCAGCAACGAAGATAAAGCAATAATCGCATGCATTGGGGTTCTCATTTCATGATTCATAACAGCCAAGAAATCGTTTCGAGCACGGATCGCTGTCTCAGCTTCTCTTCTGGCCAGATCAAGGGCAACGTTCTGCTCCATAAGAAGATCCCTAGCCCTCATCGACTCTTCTAAAATTGCAGCGTGTGAAAGAGCAACAGCCACCTGAGTTCATTACATGAGTTTACAAATAATTCCTTTTAGCAACATCGATATCCTGAACATTAAGCAGCAACCTGGGAAGTAGCTATAAGAGAAAACAATAGAATGCAACAACAAGAGATAGGAGAGAATGGAAAGAGCTGGATGAGCAGAAGGAGAAAATACGTAGAAAGAATATCTACAGTTTTGAATTACAAAATCAGATCTAAAAGCCGAAAATTACAATGACATAAGTATTTTTTGTTGCAACCTATGTTAAACTCAAATGTAAGTGTCAGATATGGGCATGTACCCAACACGAATATGCTCAATTTTTTCTTAAGTTTTGCCATGTCTTTGGAGGGTCTTGGACTGTCATATCCCTATACCTATGTCTGAATATGGGTCGGACACAAATACTTCAAATAAAAAAATAGGCAGACCAACAAAATGGTAAACAAAAGAAGCAACCCGTAACATAACGCCAAAATATCTCTCCTAAAATAATTGCATGCAAATCTTTTAACAGAGGCTCTTCATAGCTGCATATTCTTATGTGATATTGTCTTTCTTCCCTCTATAGGAAACCAATAAATTTGATGCCATTTTGGGTCGCCGTGAAAACAATTAATATCCTAAAAATAATTCTAACATATTTCATTTTCTGGTCGGGATTTTGGAAGTAAGCCCAATCAACCCAGCTTTTAAAATTTCACATATGATCTGTCCAACAACAGTGCCAAAGGATTGCAGAATTTATTCCGAATTATCAATATACACTTAAGAAAAGAGCAACCTTCGTTAACTACAAAAAATTCTCGAAACTACTCAGTGTAGGTACTTATCATTAAGTCTAGCCAATTACAAAAGGTCATCAGAAAAATTAAAAATGACCTCGGAATACTAATGGATATGCACAAACAACGTAAGCCGATTTAACGTTTACCTGACAAAAAGGTATCTAAAAGCATAAAAAATTGTGAAGGGTTAAGAAGCAAACATGGTGACTTTTACCTGATCAGCAACCACTTCAACGAGCTCCAACTCATGGACATGCCATTGCCTTGCACTATCCGAAGGGAGCATCAAAACCATCAAAGCGTATCTTTTTGTTGAAAGTTCAGGCCAATCATTAATACGGAAATTCGAGAGATGCAGGAGTGGAACACGAACAGCAACAACCTCTCCAGGCATGTACTTCCCTGCAGGCCGTAGTCTTGCTACGGGACAATTTGGGGATATTTTTACAGCACGATTGCTACTAAAAACTTGATTGATCACAGGATGATGGATCGGTACAGTATACCCGACTGGATTCTGTTGACGAAGGGTGTAGGAAAGTTGCAGTTCCAACCCAGTACGTGTTGGCATCCACAAGGCACATTCTTCTAATGCCAAAGTCCGACCCAATTCAACAAGAGTAGTTTTTAGTATTGTATGTCTATCCAAAGTGCTTCGGATCTCATGTGTAAGCATCCGAACATGTCGACCTGTTTCTTCTTGGGTACGAATCAAACCCATTTCTCTATCAAGCTCGGCAGCCTTATTCTTCAAAAACAACTCCCTAGTTTTTACACTCAATAGATCAGGAATGATATGTACAAGCATCAAGGCAGTTATGCACGATACAGCAGCAGTCAAAACTTTTGCAGTAGTCATTACTGACGCCACGGTTCTTGAATGCACCGTAAAAGTCCACAAGTTAATAAGATGAGTTGCACCACAAAGTACTATAAAAGCACCAAACTGCACGAGGACCCATCTATATGGAAAGACAGCAGATTTTTTGACGAAGTATATAAGCTCTAAGGGGATCGAGAAATAAGCAAGTGCAATGAAGAAATCAGAAATATATTGATATTTCATCAACAGGTCATCCGGAGGCCATTGTGGCTCGATACAGTTGCAAGACTCCATCCAATTGAATCACCAAAGCTCTTCCTGCTTCTTCACATACCTGATGGGACATGTATATTATTAACATTTCAAAAACCCACTTGGTTTACAACATAAAAACAAAGAGAGAATAAGAACATACAACATTGGCATTCTCCAAGAGGGAAATGCAATATGTAAAACCAGATGACACGATCATATTGAAACGAAAGAAGTACCTTTTATCTCATGAGATAGGATGGTGTATTTGATACCCCTTAGTTCCATGGGTTCTACCCTAAAAAGTTGCATTTAATCATATGTACACCAAATGCAACGCGATAAAATTTACGACTATATACTATTGTTAGTATCAGCCGCATCAATAAGATCCATATAATGCTACCAACTTTCCTCCCACTTTCTTGCTTACCAAACATGGTCTTTAAGCATAAACAATAAAGAAATTCGAAATTAAGCAAAATAGTTAAGTTTAAGCGGAGAAATAAAAGCACAACAAAGACACTTCACTACATGCACTAAATTATCGATTAAACAATGAAAGACACGATGAATTCGCACAAAGGGAAACCATTTCTCATAATGTAAATTTTACAATAACAAATACTAAAAGAATTTAAAATAAAAGGTTCAATCCAACAAACAAAGAGAGGTAAAAAAAGAGGGGGGGAAAAAACAAGTAGAACCCACTAAAATCATGCATTCTACATAAATCACTAACAACAATTAATATACTAAAAAGCCATAACTAAGTGCCACAACCAGTTGAAACAATATAAAATGGAACTATATCTTGAAATGATAAAGCAATATATATATTAAGCATTCAACCTAAAACCAATTGCCAATAAAAGGAAAGGCTCAACTTTAATATAAGATTTAAACAAAAAAATCATATTTATAGTAAATCAAAGCTAACTTTACACACATTATCCAATCCCTTTAACTTTTTTTTTAAAAAAATCTTTTATTTAATTTGAGAAGAAAAAGCATTGACCTGAGAAATCCAGAGACAGGGAAAATGCTGGGAAAAAGACCAATTTAAAGGGCTTTTTTTTAAATAAATCAAATTTCCAAAAACAAAACTTACCCAAAAAAATCAATCAAGCTAGTAAAACTTCTTGAATGAACATAAAAAAAAATTCACCGACAATCAGATGCCCAAATTAATCCAAAAGAAAAAGGAAGGTAGAAAAATTAAGAAACATGAAAATAAATAAATTGGAAAGGAAAATTTAAGAGCAAATAACCTTGTTGATTTTCGTTTTGGGGCAGTTCAATTGCAAATACTTTCCATTCAGACAAGCTTTGACGATCTGTGTTATTTGGTGGGGGTTCGTTTGCCTTTGTTTTCCCTTCAATTTAGGGAGTGGAAAGTAGACACCAGAACCTAACATGCGTCATAACGATGATATTACCACACTGTGAGGCTTGTTTTCGTGACTGACGGCCTAATCAAGGCGGTTTCGGGTTACCATAACTCAATCTATGGTGGAGAGTAAGTTGATCGTCACAGACGCGTAGCTTTATCAATCTTATTTACAGGAATCCAACATGGATGACAGCTTGTATTTCTTTACTTCCACGTGTAAATATCACAAGACCATGGATAATCAGATGATTTTAAAAAAAGGATTTAATTTTGCAAAAAGTCCTCAAATGTTTTCAGAAAAAGTAATTAAGTCCCTTTTTTTTTTTTCATTCATTTGGGTACTTGAACTTTTAAAATGCATCAAAAAGGCTCTCAAATCTTTTCAAAAAAAGCAATTCAGTCCCTATTTTTTCATCCAATTGGGTACTTGAACTTTCAAAATGCATCAAAAAGACCCTCAATTTTTTTCAAAAAAAAATTAAGCCCTGCTTTTATTAAAAATTAGAAAAAAATTAATTAAAATCAATAAAAGCTATAAATATTATTAAATTTTAATAAAATTTTAAATATTAAAAATTAGAAAAAAATATAAAAATCGTAAAAATATAAAAAAATTGTAAAATTTTATAAATATCATAAAAAATTATAAAAATATATAGAAGTATAAAATTTTATAAAGTCGTAAGAAAACTATACAAACTATCATAACAAAAGAAACATTTTATAATTTTTTTATAACTTTTATTTATTTTTATTTTTTTATCATTTTTCGCCACATGTCACGCTGTGTTGCGACACGTGATGACTTTAATTGAAAAAAACTAGGGGTCGTTAACTTTAACGATCAACAGTTAAAGTTAATTGTTAAAGGGATTTTTTGATACATTTTATATTTTTTATGATTTTTATAAAATTTTACAATTTTTAATTTTTTTAAGATTTTTATAAATTTTTTTCTAATTTTTAATAAATTTTAAATTTTTTTAGTTTTATTAAAATTTAATAAATTTTCTAAAATATATTATTTATTATTATTTATAAATTATTTTCTAATTTTTAATAAGAGCAAGAGCTTAATTACTTTTTTGAAAAGAAAACTTTTGAGTGTCTTTTTTATGCATATTGAAAATTCAAGTACCTAATTAAGTGGCTTAATTGCTTTTTTTAAAGAAGTTTGAGGGCCTTTTTAATGCATTTTGAAAGATCAAGTGCTTAATTGAGTGAAAAAAAAAGCTTAATTACATTTTTAAAAAAGTTTGAAGACTTTTTACACTCTTTTTAAAAAATAAAAAACTAAAATAAATTTAATTTGTATTTAGTTTATTGTTTTAATAATATAATAATTATATTTAAACTAATAATTCTATTACATGGCGTAATTGAAAATCATATATTAATGATTGAAAGATACCTTTTTTTTCCTCATTCCAAGAAAAAAAAACCTTTTTCTGGTAATGAATACTTGTTTATTAACACTTCGACTTTTTATATATATAAAAAAATATATAATAATAAATTTAGCCATTGGTGTTTATATATTTTGTCAAAATAATTTTAATTGTATTTTTGAGCATATTTTTACCATTAACCTTTCTTTTTTCAATTTGCTTTTTTTTTAACATATTTGATGAAAGTACGGTTAAAAAAGTTAACAGGATGATGTGAAATTTCATATGTGAAATATTTTGTATAAGATATAATTTATTATTTAAATAACCCAATAAAATAATTACATGTGGAAAATAATAAAATAAATAAATAATTCATGAAGTTAAAAAAATCTTAATTTAAAAAAATAAACGTAATTATCTAAAGAAAGGTTTCAAAATAAATACACACATCAGTATTTTTGGTTTGATTTATTAATTATCTTTTTGAAACATTTCAGTAAGTAAACGTATGCATTCATTTTGAAACATTTTTTTAGATAATTATATTTATTTTCTTCTAGATAATTATATTTATTTTCTTCAAATTAAGAGTTATTTTTTAATTTCATGTATGATTTATTTATTTTATTATTTTTCGCATGTAATTATCTTATTGGGTTACTAAGTAATAGATTACATCTCGTTAAAAAAAATTCACATGTAAAATTTTGCATCATCCCGTTAACTTTTTTAATAGTACTTTCATCAAATATGTTAAAAAAAGTAAATTGAAAAAAAATTAAAGGTTAATGGTCAAAAAATACTCAAAATTACAATTAGGACCATTTTGATAAAATATGTAAACGTTAGTGATCAAATTTATCATTAAGCAAAAAAAAAAACCTTGAAACAAAGCTTGCTCTTCAAAATTAACATTCATTTCTTTCCCACTATACTAGTTTCAATTATTTTGGTCGATGTGTATCGTTTTAGTGTTAAAGTAAAACAAGTAATATCATATATCGTATCGATAAAAATTTTAATTTGTATCGACGGCATTAATTCATTTCAACCAATTTTAATCATATCGACTAGAACATGGTGTACTAACCGATGCATAAATAATATTGAAAAATATGAAAATTTTAACTATATACTTTTATGCTAAAGATTTGATTCAAATGTACTAAAAGACTACACAAAAAAGTGAATATTAATATTTAAAATATAAAAACTAAAATATAATTTAAAAAAAAAAACCTCACTCACTCTATTATCAAATATCAAATTCCCATCCCTTCACTTTTTTTTTCTTGTTAATTTTGAATTTATTAAATAATAAATTTTATTTGTGAAGTTTATTAATGAATTTATTAAATAAAAAATTTTATGTGTGAAATTTATTAATGAATATTTTATATAATTGATGAATATTTTATATTTAAAATTAATTTTCTTTACGATTTTAATATTTATATAAATTATTATAACATATTTGTAATATTTTGAATATATTAACATGCATAAACTTTTAGGAAAAATATTGAAATCCAAGTAGTATTAAAAACTATTTTACCCTAATGTTAATTAAAATATATTTCATTGTTATTAATATTTTAATAAAAATATAAACATATATCGAATAAAATGATTTAATGTGAAACAAAACTATCATCATAGTTTTATTTACAATAAAAGTTAGGAAAGTATTGTATAAGAAAACATAATATTCGTTAATGCTCATGTAAAATTTCTAGAAACACTAAGATTTAAATAATATTAAATGCTTGTTTGTACTAAAAACAAGTATAAATTACAAAATAAATAGATTTATATAAATTTTAAGCAAAAATTTAATAGTAAGTTCTATATTATAAAATTATTTAATTTTAACTAAACAATACTTAAATAAATTAAATGTAACACCCATATCTCGTTTCTGTTGCTGGAATAGTATACCAGATGTTATTAGTCAAGTTGGAATAGTTAATAACGTGTTAAAGTAAGCCTTATTGGATAATATGTTTTGACATAACAAATTAAAGTGTTTTTGAATAAAAGTAAAGCTGAGCAATTTGATAAAATTAAGTTGAAATAGTTTCAATTGAGTCAAATATTTTCAAATATGTTTCAACCATTTTCAAATACGATACTCCTCTGATAATCGATACCAAATTGACATTCTGTTTCTTTCAAACCCTGGTAGGTATTGATCCGGTATCGATACTTTTCTCAATGTATCGATATATTTCCTAAGGTATTGATATTCCTACTCCAACGGTCACTGAAATCTGCACTAATTACAAAAAATATCGATGCCCTTTTAGTATGTATCAATACTCGTTGCTGCAAGTGCAGTTAATGGCCTGGTATTTCATCCCCAATGGCTACATTCACTTCTACAATAACCACAATGGTTGGAAATTAATTAGAGGGTATAAATACCATCTTCCAAAGGTCTAGCAACAAAAAGAGCAATGTGCAAAGCTTAAAGATAAATCAAAACAACCTAGGGCGTAATTATTTCATACCATTTCTTATAGATACTTGTGAGCTTTCATTGTATTCATTTAGCTCAAGTGTTATTCTTTGTATTTGTGCTTAATTGACAAACATTCTAATCTTTTGAGGATTGTTTTCTTTATTTGCTTATTTGTATCTCTTTTGAGAGAGGGTTCATTCTTAAGGTTTGGGTAAAAACCTTAACGGAGTTGTATCTTAAGATTTTGGGGTATAAGTCTTAAGAGAGATTGTAAGGTTAAACATTGTCCTTAAAGGTTGCCAAATTAGTGAATTTGGGAAAATCCTTAGTTGTGGAAATCTAAGGTAGTGGAGTAGGCAATTGGGGCCGAACCACTATAAATCCTTGTGTTCTTTGTTGCACAATTTTGTTGCTTCCACCACAACTTCTCAAAGGTCGATTCAACCTCCCTATCGTCGATCTCGAGTTGATCCTTCTGAACTAACATAACGATTTATGTTCAATAATCAATTCAATTCCATAATTATAAGAAATATTCAATATGAAAAAGGTCATTCAATTTTAGCCTTAAATTGAGCTTTCGAAGTTCTAAAAATAAATTACGAATATTCAGGAACCAATTCGAAACAAATCAGAACATTTAGGAAAAAATTGAAAATTTTCAAGTTAGGGGTCACACAGCTGTGTATCCAGGCTATGTGACAGAGCCCAGCCTGTGTGGCTCCAAACATGGCAATCTGGCTATCCTACATGCCTATGTGCAATCTCACACGCCTGTGCGCATAGACCGTGTAACTCTCAAATGTGGATCACATAGTCGTATTGTAAGCCATGTGCCAGCCCGTGTGACATTCGATGTAGGGTTACACAGTCGTGTCGCAGACCGTGTGTCAGCCTGTGTGGAAACTACACCTATACTATTTTTCAAAACGCAGCCGTGTCGTAGACCGTGTGGCAGCCCGTGTCCCAGGCCATGTGTGCCCAAAATTGACTAAATTCAAGCTTGTTTATTAACCAATTTCACAAGTACCTACACCATGACTTAACATGCATAAGCAAGACCCTAAATACAAATTAAGGTAACCAATTCATGCAATACCCAAACACCTAAGCCATGCTCAAATATCTCCTACCAAACACAACACAAAGCATACTTTCATGTACCATCATACCATCCATTTTCACCATTTCACTACATACATCTTAAGTAACTTTAACTATTTCATGAATATCTAACATTTTTCTTACATTTCATACATATTCAGTAAATTACAATATGCACACGATATTTCCATTTAACTACTTTTAACGTTCAATACCACACATGAAACATAGTTGAGATCAAAACATCATAGTTGTTAGCCTATTACATGCCATATAAGTCAAATCGAATTCGTAATCTACCAAAGAACCTCAGATAGTGTGATTCTTCGAGTTGATCCGATCGCCCGATTATCCACAAAATGTTATCTATAAGAAACACAATAGACACAAGCAAGCTTTTATGAAGCTTAGTAAGTTCGTTGATTAAACAGTAAAGCTTACTAAATTACGCATAATAATTCAATTAATAAAATTTATAAATAATGTTTCCGATAATAAAGTCCTTAACAAAGTTCCTAGTGATAAGGTTCTTAACAAAGTTCCTGTCAATCTATAACAGTCCGTTTACCAGTGGTGTTGGAAACAGTAGTTTCAGGGCCACAAATCTGACGAGTAAGTTCATAAATATTATTATTTAAAATTTATGAGTCAAATATGGTATTAAAATAAATTTTGAACTAGCAATTTATACTATTTGAATGAATAATTAAGTTTAAATGGTATGACCCTAAAGTCAAGTAGTTTTAGATAATAATGTATTGGGACCTCATTTCTATAAACCGAGCCATATATATCTTATTAAATATTTTTGGAGTGTTATTAAGGTCGTTTTAAAATTTGGTTAAGAAATTTTAATGTTTAGTTCATTAATCGAATAAAAAGGACTAAATTGTAATAGATGTTAAAACTCATTTATTATTGAATTATGTTATTAAAGGAAATAATTATTAAATGTGGGAGGCTTTATTATGTAATTATGTCACTTCTAAATTGCATGGACGATTAAAGCATGAAATAGGTTGAAAATGTATGTATAATTGAAGGGTAACTTGATAATTTAATAAAGAAATAATTAGTAAAATAAAACAAAAGTGAATTGTCATCTTCCTAATTGTTTTTGACTGAATTTGAGAAAGGAGAAATCACCATTGAAGGTCGAAGGTTCGACCATCACATTTTCTTTACATGTAAGTTCAATTTGAGCTTATTTCTTGTAACTTTTATGTTTTTGAGATCGTTGCAACTAGGTCTAGCTAATCCATAACTTTGTTTTTGAAACTGTCAAAAATTTTAGATGGTACCATTGAGGAGTTCTTGATGTTCATGATGTTAAATAATAAATTTGAGTTGTTAGTTGTTGATTATGAGTATTTTATTAAGTGATTTTTGATAATTTTAATGTTTAGGGATTAAATTGTTGAAAAATTAAAGTTCAAAGTAAATTGTGCAAAATGAGGAGAAAAGTGGGCTGATATGAAACCTTAAGAAAATCAGTTAACATGAAATTGTATTAAATGTGGTGAAATTTCAAGTTTTGGATTTAGGAACTAAATTGCATAAAAGCTAAAATATTATGGGTAATTTTGTAAATTTCCCAATAATAAGAGTTATAAGTTAAATTAATTATTTTAGATTATTGAATGGTTTAATTGAGTGAACCATTACTATTTAGATCACAAAACAAATCAAATGGATCAAAATCGAGGAAAAGTTGTGATTGGATTAGTCATCGACTTTGTTGTTACAACTGTATTTGTCGAGGTAAGTTCGCATAAGGATAAAAATTATTATTTTCCATTTTGGATGAATGTAAATGGTTATTTATGTTTTCGTTAAATTAATTGATAAAATTGTGATAAATTATTATTATGGATCAATTAGAGGAATTAATCAAATTAAAGGATATGTGAACTATTGTTAATGTATTTGGTGATTATGAATTATTGATTGTCTATTTAAATGTTACTTGGATTGAGGTAAATTCATAATGTTTGATGTGTAAATTGTAAGTTTCTTGAAAATAAGTTATTGTTGTTGGTAAATTGTATAAATACATGTGAAATTTTATATGTTATTATAGTATTTTAAATATTGAAATTAAATTTATATGAAAGTGATTAATGGATGGTGGCAGTCCTTGTGATGACACATTGACAGCGTGAATATATATTGATATCCTATTATGTGTAAGGAAACGATGAAGTGCCATTGATTGATAAATTTGTATAAAGGTAATGGATTACATAAAATGCTCGGTTGAACGTAGTAATCACTAGGATACGATTGGCATGCCAATAGGGTCAGTATGCGCACTTGTACGGGATTTGCACTTCGGTGCCTCTGTTTGCACTTTGATGCCTCTGTATACACTTCAGTGTCCCTGTTCACACTATGGTGCCCCTGTTTGCATATTTGTGCCTTGTCAGCACTTCGGTGCTCCTGTTATGCATCTATGACGCCTCTAGTGTGATGTAGTTACTCGAGTATCTGAGTCAAGTTATTAGTTCATCGGGCTAAATGTTAATGAATTTACAAAATTATTTATGTGCTTAAAGGCTAATGTATAATCAAGATATTAGTAAATGTTAAATGTTCAATGAACTACTTGATCATGTGTGAGTATAATTATATCGATGATTATACGGTTAAAGATAGATGTTTATATACATAGATAAATGAGTTTGGATTGAATTATTATAGTATTTGGATTGAATTATTATAGTACAAGAAGCGTACAATGAACCATTTTAAGTACTAATCCCATAAGTGCTTCGTAAATTATTAACAGGTATATGATTAATCTATTTATTTAGTTTTTCACATTGTTTTGTGAAAGTAAGTGATTCTGGGATGATATATATATTTATATGAAAGTTTGAAATGAAAGATTAATTCCAGAATAATTACGTGTTAAGTGTGTAAGTGTTATGGTAAGAAGAAATGTTTAAGTGAAATAGTTATATGAAATGCTTATATGGAAATATATATATATATATATATGAATATGCAAGGCTACACCAATTATCCATGAGAGGTGTAGTGAATAGAAAACGAAAGTTAGCTTAAGATATAGTGAAAATTATGTTTAGTTGTTTATTCTGATATGTTCAGTAGTTAAGTTGTCCTTATGTGAACTTACTAAACATTATTGCTTACGTTAGTTGTTTTCTTTTCTTGCAGATCATCGGAAGGCTCGATCGATTGGAATCTCGTCAGAGCATCATTACACTATTCATTTATTATATTGGTAGTTCTTGATTACTTTGATTATGGTTATAAGTGGCATGTACAGGGTTGAATGTCATTTTGGTTACTTTGGTTACCTTATTATACTTATATTTAAGGTTCTTTTGGTATGTTGATGATGGCTTACAAATGGTCAATTTGAGACATGTTTTGGCACATATTTGAACTAGGCCTTTATGCATGTATTAAAGTAATGTTAGCATGTATAGGTAAATGATATATTAATGCTATTGTGGTGCTCTAGAATGACATTTTGATTAGGTGATTTTGGATGATTGAAATGACATGTTTATGTATGTTTGAATGATGTTTGAACCCTTGAATGTGTGCCTAAATGGTTTGATTGGTTAGATATGAATTAGACTTGAATTGGTATGAGTTTAGGTGCATTTTTGGGTTCACACGACCTGAGACACGGGCTGTCACACGGCCATGTGTCATTTATAAGTTTCTTGATGTTTCAAGTCAGTGAGTTACACGGCCTAGCACACGGGTGTGTGACATGGCCGTGTGACCCTACTCAGTGAGTTACACGGGTGAGGACACGGGCTGAGACACGGTCGTGTGTCCCTTGTTTGAAAGTTACATGGCCTGAGACAAGGGCGTAATTTTCAACCGAGGGAGGCACCCGGCCCGGCTACATGGGCCTGTGACCCTGTTTTGAAAATTTTACATCTTTTTTCTAGGCTTTCCAAATTGTTTCAAATTGGCCCTGAATTGCTTCTAAACTATTTTTTAGAGTCTCGAGGGCTCGATTTAGGGACAGAAGGTATATGAATGAATGGTTTATAAAATGTTTAGTTATTTAAATGTTATGATGTTGTATGATTTATGATTGATCGGTAATACTCTGTAACCCTAATCTGACGATAGAGACGGGTTAGGAGTGTTACACAATCACAACTCACAACAGGTGAGTAATGCTCAAATCAATAGTACCAATCAATTTCCACATTTCAATAACATTCAGTGATCATTAAAGATAATACCCGATGAACGTTATACAGAAACCATCCAACACACCAGATGCTCATAAGATCCAGTACCATCCAGCACACCAAATGCTCATAAGAGCCAAACCTACCGATAACACATCTTGGCACAAAGTGCCTAGACCATAAGCTAACATCCGCCTTCGTAATACACCAACAAATACTGTAATATAACACAAAAGTCCACAACAAATGCAAGACCTTAGTATATTCAGTGAATAAGGATATAAAGAGATCATTTATGCTGCTCTGATCAATCCCGTACCGCGCACAAAATAACCTATTGGCATGCCAATTGTACTCTATCCTATGTTCATCGGTTCAAAGTATTCCAACACAAATCAATATATGAACAATTCACTATCTCATATTCCATATACAAGCATTAGTTTATTAACCAAACATTCATCGGCTCAGAATATCTCATTAATGCTCAATGTTATAACGATCCATTACTTCATTACTCTATACATAACATCATTATAAAGTTCAATCCAAAACAATTTAATTTATTCAATATACATTTAAATGCATTAGAATTAAACCAAACAAACTTATAGGACTGATTTCCAGTAACGATCCAGAATAGCTCAATCAATGATCGACGTTATGTTAATTCATTATTTTCATTTTCAATTACACACATCAATATAATCCAAACATTATACAAACAAGACTAATTTGCAGTAATGGTCCAGAATAACTCAATCAATGATCGACGTTATGTTAATTCATTATTTTCATTTTCAATTACACACACCAATATAATCCAAACATTATACAATTAAGGCATATAATACATTTAAAAATGTACTATATTAAACTGTACAAACTTACCAGACTAAATTGCAGCAACGACAAAGTACATGAGCTATTTGATAATTTTCTCTTTTCCTCGATTTTCCACTCATTTAAGATCTAAAATAATAACTCCATTCAATTCACTAATTTTGTAACACCCTTAACCCATATCTGTCGTCGGAATAGGGTTTCGAAGCATTACTGAAGTTTATAGATCAAACATGCAGAATTCTCAATCATTTTATATCATCAAAACAAATCATCAAAGCATCATTTTAACCCAAATTATAAACATGCCAAATCCAAATCAATTTGCCTAGTTCATGAGCACTTAAACATAGAATTAAATTCACATGCACCTATCTAAATTTAGTTAAATTTACCATGCTATAATATGGCTTCAAAAACAAACACATATTTATATGTATAAAACCAACCAATATTAAACTTATAATCTTATTTACATTCAATCTACAAAATAACTATTATTTAGACACCCTAGGTACAAGCCGACACAAAAGAGTAATCATCACCACGTTTGAGTTCGGGAGTGTTGTTGGATGCTGAATTCGGTGATCAAAATTGAAGTACCTAATCTGCACAAGGAAAACAAAGCCGTACGCTGAGTAAAACTCAATGGTATTTCTATAATCCGAATATTTAAAGACAATATAATATAATATGCATATTTTAATTATAAGCACATTTGAATATTTAAGACCACATTTATTCATACAATGGCATTAGCCATTCAATATTCAATTCATAAATACATCATTTCATACCATTGTCAAATCTCATCACTTGTTATATAATAATTTTTCACAATTTAATATATATGTCATTTAAACAATAATATTATTCAATCCATATCCAATTCATGAATATGTAATTCATGTGTCTCATTTTCATGTTTCAATTCACTATCTCATTTTCATTCACATACAATATCAATCATAGTACTATTTTATTTAATTACCCCTACTAACACGACTCAGACTTGGACGGATACACGGATCCAACCAACACACCAGTTTGGCACCTAGTGCCTCATCGGATAAATCTGAAGTAATAACTGTGCCCAACGCTATATAAATTTGACACACAGTGCATCATCGGTTAAACCGAAGTAAATTGGCACCCAATGCCTTATTGACTCGAAGTTGAAGAAATCTCTAAACTCTTCCAATCCTATGGCGTGCCATCTATATCCGACTCAGTTAATAGGGTTTAATTTCACTTTCCAAATACAATCAATGTTCAATTGTCATATTTGCACATATATATTCATTTCAATTCAAATAATCAATATATTCATAATATATATGTATATCAATTCAATCCATTAAATCAACTTTTAATTCAATTCAATGTCAAAGTGCCAAAACTCACCTCAACACTTACCATATGCATTAAATAAAAAATACAACAATTAATAACTAGTTTCGGATTATAGAAATACAAACTAGGAATTCCGAACTATTCCACGTCAACTTTATCTTTCCTCTTTTTAGTTGACGATTCCAGTACGACGTTAGCTACGAAATTAAAATAATTAAAATTCATCAATACAACACTATTCAATTTCATATTGAATATTTCAATTTTTATTCAATATTTTCCTAAATTCCAATTTAGTCCCTAAACCGAGACTAATTTTTATTCTTCACAATTAATTCTATATTTTCATACAATTTCCACTTTAAACTAAATTTAACTCCCTATTTTCACTTAAATCCTTAAATTTTGATTTTTTCACAATTTAGTCCCTATTACTCAAAATTTACAATTCATTGTACAATTTAATCCTTTTTCATTTCTAACTTAAAAATCTATCAATTTAATCCCTAATACTAAAATTATTCAACATTAACAACACTTAAAAACTCAATAATTGCTAAAATTTCGACATGGGTCGGATAGTATTTAACACCAAGATTCTAAAAACATAAAGATTACAAAAAAATGGGACTAAATTAACTAACCAATTGAACTTGGAACTTTGAAACCCCTAAGCTGTGGGTTCTTCTTTCTTTCCCTTTTTCTTTTTCTTTCTTACTGTTTCATTTTGCTTTTGTCTTTCTTTATTTCTTTTATTACTATAATATATATTTACTTAAATATTAAGTAAAAACATATTATAATATATATTTTTACTTTAATTTATTAATAATATATATAATAATTTTACACTTTATTCCGCCTCATTAAAGAAAATGACATAATTACTTCTTTAGCCCCTTTAATTATTCTTTAATTTATAATTCAACTTTTACCTTATATGCAAGTTAGTCCTTATACCTAATTACTTTTAATTCATGCAAATTCAATTAACCAAAACCTAATTAACTACACAACTAACTTCGTAAATATTCTTAATAAATATTTACGAGTTCGATTTACGAAAATGGAGTCCCGAAAATGCACTTTTTGACACCCCTGACTATCGAGTCGTTACAATTTTAACAACAATATTAATTCATTTTATGCAATTAAGTCCTTTTTTATATTTTTACAAAATTGCCCCCAACATTTTAGTTTTATACAATTTAGTTCCTAAGCCCAAAACATGCGATTTAACCATTTTTATTCAATTTCAAGTTTAACCATTTTTATTAAATTTCAAGTTTAGCCGAATTGTTTGGAACCCATTACAACCCATATTTGCTGTTATTTCACATGAAGTCCTTGTACTTTTACTAATTTCACATTTTAGTCCTTAAACATTAAAATTACCAAAAAACTTTACAAAATAGTCTTATCTAGCAACCAAGCTTAATATTCTACCATAAAACTTCAAAAACATCTCAAATTCATCAATGGCACAATCCATAACATATGACAATTTTACAAATTAGTCCTTGAATTAGCAAAATCGAGCTAATACGAGCTCAAAAACATAAAAATTACTAAAAAGGGACAATGTTTACTTACCTATTTGATGAAACCTAGCTAGCCAAGCTTTTTCTACCCTCAACAATGGTCATTCGATTATGAAGAAGATGATGATAAGTTTTAATTTAACATTATTTTAAATTTAACCTTTTATTTTCTTAATATACAATTTTAACCTTTTCCATATACTTATAAAATAGATAAAAACATGTCCATATTTGTCCATCAATTGAAAATATGGTATAATTACCATCCAAGGAAGTTTGATTGCACAATTGGTCCTTCAATTAAATTAAATTCCAACTAAATAAACTTAATTACAATTTAATCCTAAACTAATTAGGACTAAAAGAGAAAATAGCCCAAAAGTTAGTGGATTAATCATATCCACCACCTCTTGGACTTTTGACCATGGTTTAATTACCATTTTGGTCCCTTTACTAATTTTAATCTATAGTAATTAACTTTTACCTCTTTAAATTATAGAAATGAGGTACTAATACCTTGTTTTCAATAACCACTTGACTTTTGAATCAAACCACTTATACTAACTTTTAATTCAATTGCTTAAAATCATCAAATCAAATTCAATATAAAAATTATTATTGACTTGTATAATTTAAATACTAATTATACAAACTTACTCGTTAGATTTGTGGTCCTGAAACTACTATTTCCGACACAACTGAAAAACGGATTCATACATTAAAACACTATATAAAATATAAAATTTAAACAACACAATTAAAATAATTCAACAATCATTATCGTTATTTAATAAGTTTTTTTTAAAATAATGTACGTGAAAAATACTTAATTTATTAATATTTAAATAAATATAATTTATTATATTTATAAAAATATTGGTATTAATTTATATGTAATTTTTTTAAATCATAAAAATTAAAACAATCACTACACCAAAACAGGTTTTTAGCGACGTTTTTTTTTTGCCTTTGGCGACGCTTTTTAGCGCCGCTAAAAGTATTTGTGGCATTTTTGAAAGCGCCGAAAAATGCCACTGTTGTCAACGTCGCAAACATTTGCGGCGTTTATAGAAATAAACGCCGCTATAGGTCAGGACCTTTAGCGGCGCTTTCCCACAAATGGCGCTATAGATCAGGACCTTTAGCGGCGATTTTTCAAGAAACGCCGCTATAGATCAGGACCTTTAGCGGCTAGCGGCGCTTTTTTTGCAAACGCCACTATAGATCAAGATCTTTAGCGGCGCTTTTTCCACAAATGCCGCTAGAGATCAAAACCTTTAGCGGCGCTTTTCCCACAGACGCCACTATAGAACAGACCTTTAGCGGCGCTTTTCACACAAACGCCGCTAAAAACATATCTTTAAAAAAATAATTTTTTTAAATAATATTTATTTCTATGATAAATATTATATCATGTTTTAAGGATAAATAAAAAATATTATTTAAATTAAATTTTCTACAAAAATTTTAACTTTAAAACTAAATATAAAAAATTAATGAATTTAAAATAATAAATTAATAACACAAATAAAATCCAAAAATTAGAACTCTTAAGTAAAAATAAAAATTTAGAATCAAAACTAAAATATATAATACATATACAAGATAATAAAACATACAATGCATTTTCTTAATCAAGTAAATCTTGGTAATAAAATATATAATACATTTATTTAATCAAGGAAATCTTGTAATGAACTCAAAGCAATGAGCGTGAAACTGAAAGCAGCAGAATTGTAATGAACTCAAAGCAATGAGCGTCAGAATTGAGAAGAAAAAAAGAATCACGATACGCAAACGAGATCCAGAACTTTTATTCCTTTGGACGCCCACACTGGATAGTCCCCGCTTCAACGCCATTGACTATCAGAGCCTAATAACAACAATAGCAGCAGCAAAATCACTCGTCAAAAGGTGGAAAAAGGATAATTACAAGTTAACAGTGAGGAGGTCGCGTGAAACTGAAAGCAGCAGATCCGTATCGAAGCTAGTTGGAATGGAAATCCAAGGGAAAGCAAGCATAGATTAAAACTTCATAGAACTTTCTCTAAAAACTTCATAGTAAACTGCTTCAGTCTACTTTTTACTTTACTTGTACAACAATTACATGATATGCCAAAATAAAAAATATGGGTCTGCGCCACAGAATCCGTAAAAAACCTTCATAGAACTTTCTCTAAAAATTTACTTGCCAATGTTCTCAACCTTTTTTCAGGAATTTGGAGCATGCAGAAACCATATAATTTAGCTATCCCATTTTACAGTGAAAGCTAGGAACACACAAGAAACAGATGAAAAAGGATAAATCTAATACCCGTAAAGCATCAGTAACTTGGCGTCCTTGTAGCCCATCTTTTTGCAGAGACCATCTATTCTCAGCATTTTTCTTCTTTGAAAAACCCGTAAAATATGGGTTTTGGTGTTAAACAATGCAACTGCCATCAACATCAAGGTCAAAATCATAGCTTATTCTTCCATGTTAAGAAAAGGATGCTAAAAAATGAGGGTTAGAAAATAAAATAATGCGTGGTTTGAAACATACACAATTGATGTAAGTATAGGGTTAGAACTGTATGAACATTAAGCAAAATAGCCAATTTAAATTCACTTAACAACATTAAGAAAAATAAGTCTGGTTGAAAGAAATGGAGCCAGGAGAGAAGAGAAAAACCTGTTCAGCAATGCTAGTTGCCTCACCATAAGCATCTTGGATGTTCTCAGCAAGCCTATGAAGAAATATATTAGATATGCCTCCAGTAGCAACAATGAATGGACCAGTAGCTAGTGTTATGAGAACAATCTCCCAACAGTTGATAAAACCAATAATATGATCAAATTATAACCCCTAACATATGATCAAATTATAAATCAATATAAAGGAAAATTATGCTTTGGCCCCCTCAAAACAATGCAGAAAACAACTAACATAGAAGAGTTCCTACTTGCTAAGAAACACTATACCTGAAGGCTGAAGACAAGATTTAGCATGGAGATAATTTTGCCTAGGATCTGTCTGTAACTGTGGACTAAAATTATGCTTTGGCACAGAACTTGCGCATTTTTTAACTGCAATTAAATCCAGTTCCATTTTGCATGTATAAAAAGAAAATATAAGCTCAATGAGCCAAAAAAACTAATAAAATTTGAGCTCAACTTAACAAAAATCGAAGTGCAACCAAACAATGACTCTAGTTCTGACCTTAATAATGGCCAACTAACTAAAACTTCCTTCATACCAAACAAAGACACTATATCGATATTCTTCATACCAAAGCTTATCGGTTTAGGATCCCTGCAATTATTTTCATGTTCATTTCTTTTCAAAACAACTTTAGTCACCCTTCATATGTATGAGTCAATCGATAAGTGGTTCTATTAAATATACGTGGTTGACGAATGTATTCAAAAGTAATACACAAAAAATAAGGGGCGAGAGCCTAATATACAAGTATTAATACAAGTAAAATTTTATGTTTATAAGAGAATTCATCAGGACATCCTGTGGAAGTGAAATTAGTCTAGCATATAGGTTCAATGCATTTAAGGAGAAATACATGTCAAAGTTCAGCAACCAAAAAATACAAAGGAAAGTGAATTAAGCCTTCACCTATGACCAATAACAAAGAGAACGATAATGCTGTTTTCATCCTCCAACTTATTCCGTTTTTCACCTATTTTCCATTAGTTTTAGGAAGAAAAACAACAGCAGATTTAATTCAGCAATCCTAATGGCATAACTTAGGAAAGGGATTAATGTGTGTTAAGGGAATGAAATAAGGAAATGAAGGGTATAAAGAAAAGATCGATCCGACAACCTTGTGGCATCTATGTAGCACGAGCTGAGTCTCTTCTTTTTCAGTTGCTAAAAGCGGTATTAATTCCTATAACCATCAGATACTTTCTCTTCCTAGATGATTTGGCTCTATTCGCATCTGTGGATAATGGTGAACAACCGAGTAAAGATTCTTGTGCTGCCCTTGCAGCAGCTAATTCCATCTCTAAGTTCAAAATAGTCTTATCCAGTGTTCTACATCGGAAACAACACAATAAGTTCATTGGTCAGCCACTCTAAAATCAAATCAACCCTATTATGGAAAACCAATACTTACTGTATAGCATGGTGAGTCTTAAAAACCTCTCCAATGATGTGTTTGGATACATGCTTTTCTTCTTTCTGCTACAAATAAAGGAAGCCAATGAGCTTAAAAACCGTAAAACTTCGGGTGTGCGACAAAAAGGTTTTAAGTATGATGCGATTATGGTACTTACAGCTTTTGGATTACAACCCTCTGAAATTAGTTTAAGTTTTAAGTTCATTCAAGTCTCCACCCATTCTCTGCCTGCAAACAAAAAAAAAAAAAAAAACCCCGTTCCCTTAATCAACAACAACAAAAAAAGCATGAACCCTTCTTTTCATTAACAAATAAACCCTAGCTTTGGTTTATATATATATATATATATATATATATATATATATACACACTATGGGAAAGGGATAAAATTTTCATTATACCTAATCTCCCTTCTCAGCTTCTTGTTTATCTCCTTCAACCTCCTGTAATTTTCTTCCGTTCTCTGCAAAAACACACACAAAAATGGAATAAAGAACAACAACAGACAGAATTTTTTTAGGGCGCGCGATGGAGATGTGGAGAAGAGGGAGTAACTAGCGGGTAACCAAAATTTTTCTTTTTGGGAGTAAGCGGGATTTTGAATATCTTTTTATAAAAAATTTTTATTTTTATTTTTATAAATTGATTTATTTTTTGCGACGCTTTTATAGAAAACGCCGCTATTGCTTATCTTTTACGGCGTTTTTCATAAAAACGCCCAAAATATTATTTCATTTTGAACAAAACGACACCGTTTTGCTATGCTAAAAATTTTTTATTTTGTTTTTTATAAATTAATTTATTTTTTGCGGCTTTTTTATAAAAACGCCGCTACTTCATTTTGAACAAAATGACGCCGTTTTATTATGCTAAAATTTTTTTAGTTTATTTTTTTATGAATTGAGTTATTTTTTGCGGCGTTTTTTATAGAAAACGCTGCTATTGCTTATCTTTTGTGGCGTTTTTATAAAAAACGCCGCAATATATTATTTCATTTTGAACAAAACGACGCCGTTTTGCTATGCTAAAAATTTTTTATTTTGTTTTTTTATAAATTGATTTGTTTTTTGCGGCGTTTTTACTTCATTTTGAACAAAATGACTCCGTTTTGTTATGCTAAAATTTTTTTATTTTATTTTTTTATGAATTGAGTTATTTTGTGGCGTTTTTATTAAAAACGCCGCAAATTATTATTTCATTTTGAACAAAACGACTCCGTTTTGCTATGCTAAAAATTTTTTATTTTGTTTTTTATAAATTGATTTATTTTTGAACAAAATGACGCCGTTTTGCTATGCTAAAAATTTTTTATTTTGTTTTTTATAAATTGATTTTTATAAAATAGAAAAAAAAAAGTACTCTCAAAATAAATATTGTATATTTTAATAAGAAAACAAATGATAAAATGGCTGTAATTAATTATTAAGTTAGAATTATCTAAATTAAATAATTACCTATACATCCATATTATTTTTATTTCATTTTTATTTTTATTTTTGTATTTTTTTGATAATTTGGTCCTCTCCAAAATAAATAATTACACCTAAATATCCATATCAATCTATTACTTTTTTTAACTTATTTATTAATTCTATTTAAACTAATATTTAAATATATCAAATGGTTTAGATTAAATTTTTTTAAATATAAAAGCATTAATTAATTATATAAAATTTTATCATTTAACAAATCTCAAGTAAACTTTAACCTTAAACCCTAAATTAACCATTCAATACATATAAAGTCTATCTATTATATATCTCTTAAATAATTTAAACTATACTCATAATTTCAATATATTTGATTTATTATTATCTCTTTTACAATTATATAAGAACATATTTAAAATATAAATTAAAAAATAATTAATCTAAACTCAAAACCTTAACTCGACCCCTAAACCTTAAACCCTTAACCCCTAAACCTTAATCCCAACCCTTAACCCCTAAACCTTAACGTCTAACCCCTAAATCCCTAAACCCCTAACGTCTAACCCCCTAAACCCCTAACCCCTAAACCCTAACCCCTAAACCTTAATCCCAGCCCTTAAACCATAATCCCTAATTCATAATCCCTAAATCCATACTCCCTAAACCTTAAAATATAAACTCCTAAACCGGCCTTAAATCTTAAATTAATCATATACCCTAAACTAAAAACCCTAAACAAATTTATTATCATCTCTTTTACAATTATATAATAACATATTTAAAATATAAATTAAAAAATAATTAATCTAAACCCAAAACCCTAACTCGACCCCTGAATCCCTAACTTTTAACCCTTAGCACGTCTAACCCCTAAACCCCTAACCCTCTAAACCCTAAACCTTAAATCTCAACCCTTAAACCATAATCCCCAATCCATAATCCCTAAACCCATACTCCCTAAACCTTAAAATATGAACTCCTAAACCGGCCTTAAATCTTAAATAAATCATATACCCTAAACCAAAAACCCTAAACAAATTTATTATTATCTCTTTTACAATTATTTTAAATAATAGTATTTTAATTTTCCATGTGTTTTATTTCAAATTATTTCTATGTGTCATTATTTTTTTCTGAAGATTTTAAATATTCAATTAGAAATAAATTGAATTTTATTTAATATGAATAAACCAATTAAGATAAAATGTTTTTAGCGGTGCTTTTCCAAAAACGCCGCTAAATCCCCCGAAAGCCCAGAAAACGGCGTTGTTGAGCTTAGGTTTTTTTGCAGCGCTTTCTCAAAAACGCCGCTAAAGCCCTGAACATTAGCGGTGCTTTCACAAAAACGCCGCTAAATCCCCGAAAGCTCAGAAAATGACGTCGTTGGGCTTTGGTTTTTTTGCGGCGCTTTCTCAAAAACGCCGCTAAAGCCCTAAGCATTAGCGGCGCTTTCACAAAACGCCGCTAAATACCCGAAAGCTCAGAAAATGACGTCGTTGGGCTTTGGTTTTTTTGCGGCGCTTTCTCAAAAACGCCGCTAAAGCCCTGAGCATTAGCGGCGCTTTCCTAAAAACGCCGCTAAATCCCCAAAAGCTCAGAGAACGGCATCGTTGGGCTTAGGTTTTTTGCGGTGCTTCCTAAAAAACGCCGCTAAATCCCTGAGCATTAGCGGCGCTTTCTCAAAAAAGCTGCAAAATCCCCGAAAGCTCAGAAAACGACGTCGTCGGGCTTAGTTTTTTTTGCGGCGCTTTCTCAAAAACGCCGCTAAAGCCCTGAACATTAGCGGCGCTTTCTTAAAAACGCCGCTAAATCACCGAAAGCTCAGAAAACGGCGTCGTTGGGCTTAGGTTTTTTTGCGGCGCTTTCTCAAAAATGCCGCTAGATCCCCGAAAGCTCAGAAAACGGAGTCATTGGGCTTAGGCTTTTGCGGCGCTTTCTGGAAAACGCCGCTAATGCTTATTTTCAGCAGCGTTTTCCGTAAAGCGCCGCTAATGATCGATCTTTAGCGGTGTTTTTTATCCAAACGCCACTAAAAACGCTGCTAAAAGCCTGTTTTGGCGTAGTGAATTATGTAATTTCATAAAAAGCATGATATTAGAAATTGAAAGCGGAAATTAATTGTTCAAAAATGGAAAGTAAATAAGATGAATTCCTTTGAGGACTAAATGATAAAATTAGAAAAGCGAAAGTCCTTTATAAAATAAATTAAAAACATGGAGTGGTTTATGTTGCAAATAACCCATTGCATTTTCAATATATAAAAGGCATTTTCCTTTTCTTTTTTTCTTGTTACACTTGGTTGTCTTTTAGGTCAACTTTTAATTAGATGCGAAAAATGTGTCGAGTTTAGTGTGCCAAAAAATGGCTTGAACTTGACTCCCATTGGAGTCAAGATTTAGCTACATTAAGTTAAATTCTATATCTGTATCAATATGGTATAAGATTCTTGAATAGAATTCTAGAAAATTATCACTAAAATCTCAACACATACAAATGTCGAAGTTACACTAATGTCATTTCATTATCAGCGAGTGAAATACAATAGATTCTATATATATTATTCAACACTAATAAATAACTTAATACATATGGATGTTGAAATACTTCTAAAAAACATAATTTAAAAAAATAAAAAATTACATATATTAAAAAAATCAAATTATTACTCAAAAAAATCAAATAATAATATTTTCATCCATAATAAAGAAAAACGGACTTTGAAGGCCCAAACCAATAACCCCGAGTGCCGTAGGGCTAGTTCTTCATTGCTTTTGAGAAGTGCTTTTAAGAAGTGCTTTTGAAAAAATTGAGTGTTTTGTATTGCTGTCAAAAAGTGCTTTTGAAGAATAAAATGTCCATTTTAGACATGATATTATAAAGTAACAAATATGTATTTAAATAATGTTCAAATTAGTTAATATTATGATATTTTAGCAAAAATATAAAAAATAATTTATTATAACTTATTGTTAAATTTTAATATATAATATTAATTTTAAATATTTCTAAGTAATTAATATTAATTATTTATAAAATTTAATTAGAATATATAAACTATAATTAAATATTTAAATATAAAAATTAAACATTTGTAATTAGATATTGGCACAATTGTATAATTATAAAAATTATTTTTTATTTTTAATTAATACTTTTAACACATTTGTATTATTTTATTTTAAAATGTATTTGAATATATAACTCATATTATATATAAACATAACATAGAAAACATAAACCTAACAAATTAAAATATTACATATATTTGGATTAAAGTTTTAAAAAGGGATAATATTTATATACCAAATATAAATACTAAAAAATTTACAATAGCATTTACAATTTAAAGTGAATTCATTAAACTAGAAGCTATAGCATCTCTTGTTAATTCCATTTCAAAACCACTTGAATTGTTTGATTCACTGTCATCATCACCATCACCGTCGTCGTCGTCGTCATCATCACTTTCTCGACCATGCACATTTTTTGAATCAATAATATAGGTTACCGCATGTGCCAGGACTGATCCAATCAATGAGCAAAGAAGAAAAACCAGGTTTTGAATATTTGATGTAACACTAAAATTAAACAAACATAATACTATCTAACTAAAATCTAAAATCTAATTACTAAAACCCAATATTAAACTTAGTAATTCACTTAAAAAGAGCCTAAAACTAAGTGTGAATTTAACTCTAAAACATATATTAATTAAACACCTATCAATTTCGTTCCAACTGTCATTGTAATGTAATGTTATAATGTTTTTGTTCTAATATATGACAATGCACATTGTTTGTCATATTTTTGTTCCGATTTAATGCACACTACCATTTTAGTGTAATGTTTGCCAATAATTGTTTCAAAATGGTGTGAACTTTGGACCAAAAGAAAAAAAAAGTTATATAAACAACAATTAAATAGAAAGCCGACAAAATTAATTGAAGTTGGTTCGATTCGGTTAATTATTTTAATAGAAAAAAGCTCAATTCAACTAATGGTTTAGTTAATTATAGTTCAATTAATAATGGATTGAACTAACTATTTCATCACCCTTTAGATTAAATGTTTGAGAATATAAAACAAAATACTTAGAATTATTAAATATTATATCCATAAATCATATATACAGGCGCAAAAGTTGGAGACTACTATGCCATTCATCTTGTAATTGCTTCAAACGCAAGGAAGACCTAATTCTTTCACCTTTCTCCTATTCTAAAAGCAAACATAGTTTCAATTGAACAGTTTAACGTGCAATGGATACTAAGATACTAATTTGAGGGTAAAATATGGAATGCCCATATTGTAATCTGTGGTGCTTTATTAACTGTTGATATCTTTAACATCATAAAGCTAACAATCCAGGGTCAAGGCGAGGCTTTCAAGACAACTTCTCCTAGTTTACCTCTGAGCAAGTGATGGATCGTAGGGTGCTTCCCAAACTGAACTAGGGACAGTTTGACTACTGGTTGCAGCAATAGCAGCTGGAACATTGGTACTATTACCAAAAGGGATTAGGCCCCCTACTGGCCCAAGACCCGTCTGCATTACAGGCCGACTGTAGCCATCAGAATAGGTGGTGCCACCTTGAAAAGGTGGTGCATATGAAGGATCAGGATTCATGTAGCCACTAGCATATGGTACCGTTCCAATTTTTGTTAAAGAACACAACATCAGTGCAAGTGTTAGCAGAGGGAAAATGTGGGAGAAAAAGAAAAGAAGCAACTAGATTGTGTCCCAAGTACCATTTATATAGGAAAAGAAAGTTACCATGCATTTTCTTCTCAGCACTCAAGACTTCAGCGCGTAGCTTTTCAACTTCTTTTGCCATCCGGATTAGATTCTTCTCCATAGCTTGCATTTGCTCCACTTGCTCTATGTTTGACTCTTTTTCATGCTGAAATGTAACGCTACATTTAAACAAATTCAAAAAATAATCAGAGCTTACTTCTTAGCAACTATATGGTGGTGGAAAGCATCACAAATGAAATATGAAACAAAGAGATCTTGAGGTAAGCAACATGATTATTTTGCTTGCTTGAACATTTGCATAACTTATGACTCTGGGCTCATAGAATAATTTTTTGATAATCAATATATAAATCTGGTGCTATCCAGGCTTCTTACAACCATTTCCATCTATTGATTACTTAAAACAGCATGCCACATTAAAGTTAGAGCATAGGGCAATTGTAACACCCCTTACCCGTATTCCTTAACGGAACTGAGTATGAGGTATTACTAAATTTAAAAAAAAAAATTTATAAAATTTCGGCAGCATTTCTGCTTATTTTTACATAAAACCCTCTGCAAATTTTTAAACACAATTCCAAACATATTCAATATTCCAACCAAATACAGTTGTATGTTCAAACACAATTTATCCATTAACAAACACCAACATTTTAAACCGGACCATACTATATATATATATATATATATACATATTTAAACCGCAATACATAAAGTCATCTATACATGCCATGTTTCCAAAGTATTAGTTGCAAAATACCCAAAAAGTTGATGATAGTGTGGATGATTATCTGACGTCGTCCAAGTTCCGAACTGATTGATGTCACTATAATCAAGGGAAAATAAAAATGAGTAAGCATATAGCTTAGTAAGTAAACATATGACAAATAAATAATTTCCTCACATGATTACATAGTAACATAATTTTAATCACACTTTAATTTCATCAATTGTTCAATTTCCAGCAAGCTGTTTTTTTGAGTCACGGTCACTAATTTATTTTTATCTGGAGCTACAGGGCTCCAAATTGGATTCCGTAAATTTTCTTCGAAACTAGACTCATATACCTTTCCACCATAAAATTTTCAAAATTCTTGATTTAGCCAATTAGTCTAGTTTATTCTTTAAAGATTCCCTAATTTCACTGCCCAACGGTTCTGACCTCCCTTTACTAAAGTTTAATTAACTCCTTGTAAAAAATTCAAAAAATGTTCTCGTTTGTTTCTATTAAAAATAGACTCATTAAAGAATCCAGGCATATAAATTTTAGGCCATAATTATTTTTTACAATTTTTAGTGATTTTCCAAATTTGGAACAGGGGATTTCGAATCAATCCAACCCTGTCTCAAATAAATTCAAATATCCCCAAATATACAACTCTTTTGCTTGCTCTGTTTTTTCGTATGAAAACAGACTCATTCAGCTTCAATTTAATATATTATTCAACCTCTAATTCATTTTCCACCATTTATGGTCATTTTTCAAAATTGCCCAACTGCTGTTGTTCAAAACAGTTTTGTATTTAAATTGTTTCTTTTGTATTTTTGATATTTCATCCCACCTTATACATGGGTCGATTAAGTATCAAACCAAATATTCCTCATATAAGCTTGTCCACCACATATAAATATTGACCTTCCCAATTTACTCATTGAACACTATGAATATTAACCGTTATCGGTGGATTCAGCACTTAGCAACCACCAGTGATTCGGCGAATCAACACTTAGCAACCCCTTTCACATTCAAAGATATGGTGGAATTAGCACTAAGCAACCACCAATGATTCGGGGAATCAGCACATAGCAACCCCTTGGGAGAATCAGCACTTATTAACCCCCTTCACATTTAAAATACGGTGGGATTAGCACTTAGCAACCACCAATGAATCGGGGAATCAGCACTTAGCAACCCCTTGGGGAAATCAGCACTTAGCAACCCCCTTTATATTCAAGATACGGTGGAATCAGCACTTAGCAACCACCAATGAGTCGGGGAATCAGCACTTAGCAACCCCTTGGGGGAATCAGCACTTAGCAACCCCCTTCACATTTAAAATACTTCGGCTTATTCCAAGTGTTCAACCGGAACCCCTATTTTCAACATTTTACCACCTTTCCCAACTTAACCACATTTTTAGGATCTTGCCGAATATTTATTCTATGTTCTATTAAATCCCAACATATATTGAATGATATCAAAATAATGCATTAAATCACATGTTTACTTACCTCGGTGCAAAATATCGTAATTTTGCAATTTACTCCACTATCTTCTCTTTTCCCCGTTTGAGGTAGTCTTCTCATCTTTCTTGATCTATAATAGAAAACTTAACTCATTTAATGTTCACATTTAATAAAATAGTACTCCACCCAAATTTTTGAAAAATTACAATTTTGCCCCCGAACTTTTACATATTTACACTTTTATCCCTAAGCTCGAAAATTAAAAATCATCTCTTATTCTTATGTTCTATGACATGCTGAACATTTTTTCCTTCTATGACAACATCAAATTCTTACTCTAACACACACTTTTGAACATTAGGTATTTTTACCGATTGTGTCAATTTACCCGTTTTCGTTTAAAATCGCTTAGCAAAAGTTGTTTAACATAATTTCTAGCTTCATATTCCACCATAAAACAGCAAAATAAACACTTTTCACCTATGGGTATTTTTCCAAATATAAACCCTAGGTTAAATTATTGCTAGAATAAGCTAAATTAAGCTACCGGGACTTCAAAAATGTAAAGAACATTAAAAACGGGGCTTGGAATCACTTACTATGGAGCTTGGAAGCTTAAAAACCCTAAATATGGCTTCCCCCCTTCCTGATTTCGTTCACCATGAAGAAGATGAGCATATTTTGCCATCTTTTTCCCATTTAATTCTATTTAATTACCAAATGACTAAAATGCCCTTACTTAAAAAAAATCTATTTCACTAATTCTATGCCCATTTTTGTCCATCAACTAACTAATGGTCTAATTACCACATAAAGACCTCCAATTTAAAATTTCATAACAATTAGACACTTCTAACATGTAGAACTCAACTTTTGCACTTTTTATAATTTAGTCCTTTTGACTAAATTGAGTGCCCAAACGTCAAAATTTTTGAACGAAATTTTTATGAAATTTTTTGTAAAATTGTAGACCATAAAATTATAATAATAATCATATTTTCCCTCGTCGAATTTGTGGTCCCGAAACCACTGTTCCGACTAGGCCCAGAATCGAGCTGTTACAGCAATAATAACAAACGACATATTCAACATGGCAATTTTATTAACAGTTACCAAGCAGTTTTATAATTCAGATGAACAATAGAGCAAATAAATCATATTTAAAAGTTATGGAGCTCTTGCAAGAATTTGAATGACCAAATGCAATTACCAAGTCCTGTGGTATTATTTCAGGACAAACACCATCATATTAATAACAAAACATTTTACCACAATAACAGTGAATATTGCAGCAAAATATTTTACTGAAGGGTTCCAGACACCAAGCAACAAAATGAAACAACAAGATAACAGAAGGAAGCACACGAAAGTTTTTACCAAAGGAAACACTCCTATTGCACAAGATTTATTTCTTCAGCAAGTCATTAAAATTCAAGGGTAACAAATGAAGATACAGGGGAGAAGGACTTTGAGATTTGATAAGACAGATTCTAGAGCTCCAAAACATTTTAAGAAAAGAAAGCTACTGTATTTCTCAAGAAAACGCAAAAATAAACGATGCTGATATATAATGATATTGAAAAATACTTACAAGAATTGGGGAGCACAGGTTTTACACCCTAAGAACAAAATAGAGATACAAAAAGCATACATAGGATACAAAAAGGTTGGCTGGAAGTAGAGTATAGAATAGTAGTGACCAAAATACATCTCTCTAACAAAACCAAAGAATCAATATAATCAGTTTTTAGGGCGTCATAAACAGCTCCAAATAAACAAACCAAGGTACCTTCTCCTGGGTGCCTTTTAAGCTTTTAATCACTGGAGGGTTGCCTCAAAGCAGTAGCAGCTATCCTGAATGAAAAATCAAATTAGACTTCCCAGAGCTCAAACCATTCTGATAAGATAGAAAAACAAAAGCAAAGCAGCAGAAGAAAAACAAAGCAGTGCAAAGCAGAATAGAGAAAGAGGCACAAAAGCCAGAAATTTCCCTCTTTCAAAGCTATTTTTTTAACTTACCTGCGGAAGAGGAACTAATTAAAGAGAAGAAGAAGAAAAGAAACTCTCACCTGCGGAAGAGGAACAAAGAACATGAAAGAGCTTTGAAAGCTGAAAATGTGAAAAAAAACGTTTGTGGAAAAAACCAGTAGAGGGGAAAAAATGTTTGTGGGAGAAGACAGGTTAATTTGGTCAATTTTCAGCCAAAAGCACTTCAAGCTGAAGAAAAGGAGAATTTTTAGCTTCTCCATCTAGAGAAAAGCCCTTTTTCTGATGGTGAAATTTTTACGTGAAAGGAGGGCGTTCTTCATTCCTTTTAAGAGAAAAGGACTTTTTATTGAAAAAGTCCTTCTAAAACGTGCAGAAGAACGGGCCCATAGTCAACAATGGCAAAAATTGAAGTTAAATTAAAGGATAAACTACTAAAATAGTCATTTTTATTTATCTCAGGTTACATTTTAGTCACTTATGTTTGAAATGTTACGTTTTAATCACTTACATTATCATGTTGTAACATTTTAGTCATAAAACCGTTAATTACTGTTAATGGTGTAATGGTAAGTTGACGTGGCACGTTAAATCATCATTTCAAACAAAAGTTTTTGGTTAAATTCTACAATTGGTCCCTATATTTTTTTCATTTCGAACAGTTTAAATTTTTTCATTTATGTTTTTTAACTTTCTCTCTTTTTCTTTCTTTTCCATTCTCTTCTAATTCTCCATTTGTTTTACTCCCTTCTCCATTTATTTTAACGTAGTTTTTCTATGCTTTCCATTTGTTGGACTAGTTTACCTCACTTGAAAAAATTAAATTGTTTTAAAAACTAAAAGTATAGGGACTAATTTTAACAAATGGTAAACATAGAAAAACAAACTACGTTAAAAATAAATGAATAAGGGAGGAAAACAGAGGGATAAACAAAAGAGAAATGAAAAAAAAAGAAAAAAAAGTTAAAAGAATATAAAAGAAAAAATTACATTAAAATGAAAAAATATGGGGACCGATTGTATAAATAAACCTAAAATTTTTATTTGAAATTGTGATTTAAAGTGCCTCGTCAGCTTATCGTTACACTGTCAACGAAAATTAATTAATGGCTCAGTGACTAACATGTTATAATGCAATAACGTAAGTGATTAAAGTGTAAAATTTCAAACATAAGTGACTAAAATGTTACTTGAGGTAAACAAAAGTGACCATTTTAGTAGTTTACCTTAAATTAAAAGAATTTTTTTTTGAAAAGGGTAAGCTACCAAAATAGTCACTTTTATTTCCCTCGGGTTACATTTTAGTCACTTATGTTTGAAATGTTATGTTTTAGTCACTTACGTTATTGCGTTGTAACATTTTAGTCACTGAGCCTTAATTGCTGTTAATGGTGTAACGGTAAGTTGACGTAGCACATTAAATCATCATTTCAAACGAAAATTTTAGATTAAATTACACAATTGACCCCTATATTATTTTCATTTTAAGCAATTTAATTTTTTCTTTTATGTTAAAAGAGATAACGAAAAACATATGGGGACCAATTGTATAATTTAACCTAAAATTTTTATTTGAAATTATGATTTAATGTGTCACGTCAGCTTACTATTACACCTTAACGACAATTAACGGCTCAATGACTAAAATATTATAACATGTTAATATAAGTGACTAAAACGTAACATTTCAAACATAAGTGACTATTTTGATAGTTTACCCAATCTGAAAATGTACCGAAGTTTTTTTTCTTTTTTTTAAAAAAAAGTTTTTAAAGAAGTTTTTAAAGAAGTTCAACTTACATCATATATCTTCTTTTATTTTTATATAAACGCACAGTAAAGCAAAGAAAAAATAAAGGCACAGCAATGGCAGATCCAGTTAAGAAGAAAATGTTGAAAGAAGAAATCATTACTTACGCTTACCTCATTCTCTACATCGCTCTTTCCAGCGGTCAAATCTTCTTCAACAAGGTGGATTTTTTTTCTCTCTCTTTTGGATCTCTCGTTTTTTTTTTTTAGTTAACTTAAATATGAGTTTGAGATTGTTTAGGTTTTAGACTTAACATTGGTGAAATGTTAGGATTTTCAATCAGCTACATCTAATTTTTTTTTAAAATTATTCTATAGGGAATTTATCTTTTGCAGTTTTGGAATAGTTTTGATGTAAAAATTAGCGTTTTCTTGAGGTAATGCTTCGCATGTAATTTGTTAAAGACGTTGATATTGAACTTGTTAGAGAGTTTTTATAAAAGATGCTTCAAATGGAGTGTTTTAATTCTATTTAATGATTCACATGGATTCCCCAAATTGAAGTGTTAAGGCAGCTTATAATTAGTTCAGGGTCTGTCTGGGTGATTGGTTTTGATAGTGGTCAATAACTTTGTGAACTGTTAACTTCTTATGCGTACTTGTTTTTCAGTTTCGGAGTTCAGAGTCTATGTTGTTCATGTCAAATGGAATGCTTTTTGTGTAAGTTCTAATATTTCGTGTATTGTTAGTTTGACTGTATTGTTCATGAAATTTTAGTGTTGCTTGTTATTTTTCTGCCATAAAATGGTTGGATATGTAAAGAACAAGAAACTCTTTAACTTTCAGTGCCGGTTGTTATTTTTCTTCTTTAGAATGATTGTTTGATATAGTGAAGAATGAGAAACTCTTGTGGCTCTGATTCATATTACTAATATTAGCTTTTTACTTTCTTCCTTTTCTGTAAAAACTGCAGTGGGTTTTGTCATCAAAGGAAATCAATTTTCCGTATCCCCTTGGGTTGACTCTGCTTCACATGGTCTTCTCTTCTGTTTTATGTTTCTTACTCACTAAAGTCTTCAAGGTAGCCTCAACCCTATATGTTTATGTAAACTGGTTCCGAGTGATGATTTTTTTAATTTCTTTCGTTTGGAAGCCTTGATCATCCTTTTTCGATTTTTCCCATGTCAGATTTTGAAAGTTGAAGAAGGAATGACGTTAGAAATGTAAGTAATAGCAGACGACCTTATACATGATGCTTGAATTTATAAGTTCTGTTTTCTGTACAGTTAGCAGCTGATTTATATGCTGGGTGATTCACTAGTGATTTTAATGGTGACTTAATATGAATAACCTTGGTGCTCTTCATTGGAAGTTGAAAGGTCAAAGATGTGACCCCTGTAGGTTTTATTGATAAATGGACAAAAAGAAAAGGTTTCTCTGATGATATGCATGTATGAAACTTCATGCTGTGTCAGGTCGAGAAGCTTCTGAGTGCTTTATTGTGAACTTTTTCCAATTTGATTTTGATTGATAAAAGACCATTGTGAATGTTATGGTTCAGATTTTTTTTGGGTTAGAAATTCTTAGCTGAACAGACTTTTCAGTAGTTGCATTCAATTATCTGAACCCTCTCAAGTTGTTGCTTTTACATCAGAGATGAAGACATATTCCTGGAACACAATGTTATAAGATTTCTTAGTTTTCGATTTAAAATTGCATTTTTGAGTATAAATGCATAATGCATAAGATTCTGGTGGCATGGGGAAAAAAGGGCAACTAGGGAACAGGAAAGAGAGTAGTGGGGAAGAACACTTTTACTAGAGAAAAGGAAAAAGACATATAGAAGGAAAAAAATCATGGAGAATGAAAGGACTTAGAGGGAATGAGAAGAAAATATTAAATAGAGAGGGAAAAAAAGAGTTAATACTGGAGAAGAATAATAGAAAGAAATGTGCTGGTTGCTTTTTCTTTTTGTACTTAGGCAAGTCGTAAAGTGAAATGATATAAGCAGTTATAGATGACTGCCTAAAAGTAATTGATAATAAATAATAGTTTTTGCTTTTGCTAGATTATACAGCAAGTTAGATGACCTAAAATACTTGAAATCGGAAATAAGAGTTGTAATCATGGTAGTCGGTATTGTACCAGTACCATATCAGCCAGTACATACCATTTCGGTCTTAAACTGGTACCGTGTAGTCTATGTTCAGTTCTGGTGAAAATTTTGGTGTGTTTCGCCTGTTTAGGCCTGTTTTGGTCAATACCAGCTTGTGCCGGCCTGTACTGGTTGACGCAAAATTTTGATACTTTAAACCAGCTTTTAATTTTTTTTATCTTAACCATTTTAGTTTTCTATGATTACATTTAAAATTAATAGTCGTTAAATTAAGTAATTGAACCTAATTTATAAATTTGAAACTTATGGTTGTATATAAATATATTTATATGAATGTAATTGAAATATATTTGCATGTTTATATAATTTATTAAGAAATTAAAAATTAGACTATAAATATATATGTGAAAAATATTAAAATGTGTACATAATTTATCAAGAAACTAAAAATTAGATTATAAATATATATGAGAAATATTTAAAAACATTAATAAACTCGAAATGGTACACCGAAATATGCCAATACCGATATGTACCTGTTCCAAGACAAAAATGTCACAGCAATAGTTACGGTACTACCTACCTTGGTTGTTATTGTTTTAAGTTATCTTGATAAACTCCTACCCTTTATGTTCATCCTCTCTTGCCAGATTCTTAACAAGTTGATTATGGTCTTACTAGCCCTTTCCTTTTAGAGTAGGGAAGATATCGATATTATGGTCCTCAAATTTGAACTTGGAAAGGGATAGTTCTTTTTTGTTGGTGATTAGATGCCCTTCGACCTGCCATACCTTCCTCCTTTCTGAAATTTGTTCTCATTCTCCCACTCTCTACAATAACTGCATGGTGTAGTTGGTCTTATTTCCTCCATTATGGTCCTCAAATGTGAACTTGGAAAGGGATAGTTCTTTTTTGTTGGTGATTAGAAGCCCTTCGACCTGCCATACCTTCCACCTTCCTGAAATTTGTTATCATTTTCCCACTCTGTACAATAACTGCATGGTGAAGTTGGACTTATTTCCTCCATACTGGTTAAAGGTGACTCTTTAACTGCCTTGCTTAATGGTACTCTTACTAGAAAAGAAAGTTGCTTTTAACCAAGTTTGGTTGCCCCTTATTGTTCCGGTATCATGTACTCTAGAAAATAGACAAATGTTTCCAGTAAGTTTTAAAATTTACAGAGAGAGGAGATAGAATAAATGGTTTAGTTAATTGATTTTATCGTTTCTGATGCATCTTGTTTCCTGCTCTGGTACTTGCCCCAATCTAAATATTTAGAACTCATGCCATTCACCTTATGCCAGTATCTCTGTTTTTCTGTAAAAGATTAGTAATGAAAGACACTTGGTGGCGTGCAGTTGATGTTCCGGTTGGTGCTGGTAATTGGGGCACCAAAATGTTAGTAGGGTATTCTAGTAAAGAATAAATTAGAAACTTAAGGTTCAAATACAAGCCAAGAGTCCAATTCAATTAGGATTAATTTAGAGCAACTCTTATCTGAAAGTTAGCAAGATGGAAGCAGAGTTGTGAAGTACAAAAAGTTAAAAATTGTGTGATGATAATTGAAGTCCCCTTACAATGCAGCTGATGTATCTCTTTGGTCATAACATATCTTTGGTCATACATCTTGTCTTCAATTGAGATAATGTGAAGAATAGTATTTCGTTCTTGTTGCAACTTCATCATTCTGTGTATATTCTTCTTTTATATAATGTACCCTTAAATTTGATGAAGTTAAACATGCTCAGATACACGACATCTGTGATCCCAATTGGTGCCATGTTTGCAATGACTCTTTGGCTGGGAAACACTGCCTACTTGTATATATCAGTGGCATTTGCACAAATGCTGAAGGCAATTAGTAAGTTATCAAAATTTTGAACAAATTACACTTAAAACCCATGTACTTTTTGTTGAATTCGTTTTCATCACATGTGCCATAAAAATTTGTACTTAACACTGTCTGTTGTGGCATTTTGACTAATGGGATTATGCTGTTAAAAGATGGCATGCATTTTGACGTTTTCATCTGAATACACTTTTCAAACAGAAGAGCAACCCTTGCTTCAGTTTTGTTGGCCTTTTCCTTGATTTCTGAAGTGAAGCAAAATCATAAAGGACATATAGATAAGGTGTTCTGTTTTGATAATACTACTAATAAGGTTACTTTTCCTATTCTATTCAAGTTGGGAATGGTGTGAAGGTGTGTCTATGAAAGATATCTTTTTCATTTTTTTTATATTTGTTTTGTGGAAAATAGTTTGGTCAATGGATACTGGTCAACAGAAAATAAGCTCATTTTTCTAGAAAATGACTTCCCATTTAAGTCATTTTTTGGAAAGCAGTTATTTATGAGTAACTTGATTTTTATATAAAAATTAACTCGAATAAAGTCAAATATTATTATATTAAGAATAAAAAATTAAATTAAATTAAAATAAAATTTTAAAAATAATTAAAGAACATTAATCTAAAATATTATAATTTTCAAAATTTTTAAATATACATATTTATATTTAATCATATAGTAAATTATTAATATAATTTATTATTTTAATAAAATTATTTAATATTACAATTTTATTTTAATAATAGATTTTAACATTAATAATAATTTTAAATTTTAAGTAATATTCTTAATATTTTATTGAAAATTATATTAATATTTCAATAATAAATATATATTACAATTTATAAATATTTAGTAATAAATGTTTTATAGTATAAAATATGAATATTTTAATAATATAAATGTGTATTTGTTTAAATTTTGCTTAATTTCATTATCTCTTCCAGGTCTAATGTGCCACTATCTGCTCTCATATATATATATATATAATATGTAACTTCAAATTAAGTTTTAATTAGATATTGATTATTATTAAGTTTATATAATACATTATTTATTATAAAACATTATTTTATTATAAAATAAATTTCAATTGTCAAAGAAAAATGCTTTTATAATTTTTTGTAACAAATACAATTTATGCTATGTTTGTTTACCAAAAACAAGTTTCAAAAAATATCTTAGGAAAATTTGCCAAACAATGGAAAATATTTTATGCAGAATCATCCAAACACCCAAAAATATCTACTTTTTAAAAAAATCAATCCAAGCTTTTTTAAGTTTTAGTGAAACAAACACAGCTTGAGTGGGACTTATTAATAAATCAAACAGTGAGAACTGCACTAGGTTCAGAGAAACCTTTATAGCATGTTAAATGGACGTGAATTCTGGGGTAATCACAAGGAATCAACTGTAATTGTCTCTTTATTGAGTTGCAGGTGGGTAAGTAATGCCTGTATAAACTTAGTTGGCTTCCAATGTTGTAAAATATTTTTTGATTTTGTGAAAGATGTTAGGCTGGTTATTAAAATCTTCGGTATTCAAACACCATGAATTAGGGTTAAGAATATATTAATAAGTACATTATGTATGTTACTATTATTTAGATGGTAGATTTGACAGATTGTGATATCAGTACTTTTCTGAATGAGGTGTCAGTGCCAGTAGCTGTTTTCATCCTTGGAGTAGCAGCAGGACTGGAGGTAATGAGCTGCAGGATGCTTTTAATAATGTCAGTGATTAGCTTTGGTGTTCTGGTGGCTTCTTATGGAGAAATAAATATTAGCTGGATTGGAGTTGTTTACCAAATGGGTGGTGTTGTCGGAGAATCTTTAAGACTTATATTCATGGAGATTCTGGTTAAGCGAAAGGGTCTCAAGTTAAACCCTATATCTATCATGTATTATGTTAGTCCTTGCAGGTATGTATTACATCAGTTTTCTAATTTACCTTGTATTAGAATTATTCCCTTTCTTCTCCGTATAAATTTGATATCAGTTAGAATTAAAGGTTTGTGTTTCATTTGCAGTGCTCTTTGTCTGTTTATTCCTTGGATCTTTCTGGAGAAACCAAAAATGGATGCCCATGGGATGTGGAACCTTCACCCTGTTGTGCTAACGCTGAACTCTATCTGCACCTTTGCACTCAACTTGTCAGTTTTCCTAGTGATCTCACACACTAGTGCTCTAACCATTCGCGTTGCTGGAGTTGTCAAGGATTGGGTGGTTGTTTTAGTATCGGCCCTTCTCTTTGCAGATACAAAGTTGACAGTCATAAATTTATTTGGTTATGGCATAGGTAAGTATCTTAAAGTAAATTCTCTTTTATATCTTCATCTCTTGTACGAGCATTTATCTATTACATCATTTTGAGGACATAACCATGGGCGGACAATCCATTCTCATTGTGGATGATAAGGATGTAGCTCAGTCATTCCCTTGAAAGTACCATAGCAGCAGATAAATGAATTATAGAAATCCGAATTGGTTGATAGGAGCAATGGCTCCTTCAGGCATGGTGGAGGATATCCATGGTTTTGCGGATTGGCCATGAATATTTATGCATTAGATATGCTAAACACTGCATCGCTTATCTTGCTCTTCAGCATATGCCTTGGTATTGCTGGACTTTGTTAAGGAGTATTTATACCTCGCTTATAGCAAAGTTCTGCATCGTGGTTTAACCTGTTAGTAGGTGTACTGTTAAGGAGTATTCTATAAGTGTTTTAGTGTCATGGTTTATACATGCTTATATGCATACATATATACGCACATATTGGGGGAGGGCATTTTGGTGTCAGTTCTTTCAAATTTATTTTATCTGTTGGAATGAAACCCTAAACCTAACCCTAGACCCTCAAGTAATCTAAGTGGCCTTGTGTTGGTTGCAACAAGGATGCACATAAGTCACTACTGAACTAACTAATTCGACATTAAGGCTTACCTTGAGTTCTATAAGTTTGAGATTCAGGTTGGCTATTAGAATTCTTACTAGATGATACTCTTCTCATTCTCCCCTCCCCCCCAGCGTGCGCGAGCGCGCACACACACACACACACTATATATATATATATATATCTGTTGGTTTTAACTCACTAGGTTCTCCATATACTTTCTTTCAAGGCTAATTTATAATCTTAGAGCTTACCTTGCTTAGGATAAAAATCATTAATAATTAGATGTAAGATATTTCTCACATACCTAATCACTTATTTGCCTAAACTAATGTTTTATGCATGGTTGTTTCAAGGAAGTAACATGATGCATTCATTTGAATATGAAAATTGCATGAAGTTTAGATGCAGTCCTAGGCTTCATTATCTTTGCATCTAGTGCTAGTTCTCATGCTTCGATATTGTTATAAATTTCGAGTAGTTTCTAGCTTTTGTTTCGGCATTTTTGGAGAAGCCATCTACTTCGGACATAAATTGTTTTGGTCTTTCTTGTTTCTTCAGTGAACTTTGTCTTTTCTTTTATTACTCTCTTTTGTGTAGCCATTGCTGGTGTAGCGGCATACAATAATCACAAGTTGAAGAGGGAAGCAATTCGCAATATCTCTGATGACTCCCAAGCTGCCCTGACCATACCGATGGCTACATCATCGAATCTGAACAGATAGTTATGTACAACTCCTAATCTGTAAAGATGATGTTGAAAGTATAAATAATTGCACAAATCAGAGCTACTTGGAACCGCCAGTTAATCTCGTTGCTCCTATTTATTTTGGCATGTCCATCACACACTGCAGGAAAAAATGTCTTAACTTGTTTTTCCATTGATTCTGCACAGATTATTCGGGGCGCCGGTTGTTATATTTGGAGAAAGTGACCTTCTGAGATGAGGTGAAGTAGAAAATCTGCAAAGAAATACTTGGACTGTTTTAAACTGTAGTGTTATGAGTTTTTGGTTTTGTTATGTCTTAACTGTACATTGGTGGGTGGAATTAGAGGTGTCCATTCTCAGGTTGGCTTTGTTTGCCCAAACTTGATTAGATTTTAAAGCTCGTTTTATTGTTTTAAATATATGAAAAGGTCATTTTGATATCATTATTTATTTAAATAGTGATCCGGAAAGTAACCAAATCTTCCATTAGCATACCCGATTAAAATATAATCTACCCATATATTTTAGATGAAAAAGTTATCCAATTACAATTTAATTACATGTTTCCCATTAATGCATTTTTGCGACTCATTTAAAAAGATGATACATGAATTTCATTTAAAAAAAAAGAGAGAGTAAAATAAAGGAGGAAATTAAAACTTTCTAATTATATTGAATTAAATATAATTTTAAAATAAAATTGTGAAGGCTGGTTGGTTACAGAAACCTACAAACTACAACTTTGTTGTCCTTCATAAATGTAAGCCCTAAAGATTAAAAGCCCAAGAGAAACAGAAAATGGACCCTTACCCAAAATCACAGATCAAGACTTCACAATGGGAAACTGAAAAAGGCAAAATAAAAATAAAAAATAAATTGAAGCAACGAACCCTCGCGAGAAATTTCTTCATTCTTTGAGAGGTTCCTAAACGGGGAAAAGGGGAAATTTTGATTTTGAGAGCAAATTTTCCCGGAAAATTTGAAGGAGATGCGATTCTGGCGGTGTGCATGGCCGTCCGATGAGAGATCGGCGAAGGAGGATCATCACTGTTGATGGGATTTGTCGAGTTACAAATGACTTGGCAGCCGAGTCTACTCAGTGAAAAACGAAAGAAAGGCCCTCCTTTAGGCTTAAGAAACCTCGGCAACTCGTGTTACCTCAACAGCGTTCTTCAGTGTCTCACCTACACTCCACCGCTCGCCAATTTCTGCCTCCGCTCCCAACACTCCTCCTCCTGCGACGCCTCCGCCTCCAAAAAGCCCCGCGACTGCCCTTTCTGTATCCTTGAAGCCTGGATTACACGCTCCTTAACCCTCGATCTCACCCTTGACGCGCCTTCCAAGATCCAAAGCTGTATCAAAATATTCGCCGAGCACTTCCGCTTCGGCCGACAAGAGGATGCCCACGAGTTCTTGAGGTACGTCATCGATGCTTGCCATAATACCTGTCTTCGTTTGAAGAAATTGCGGCGACAGGGAAGTGAAGGAGGAGGAGAAGCAGTGAATGGCAATACCGTAGTTAAGGAGATCTTTGGGGGTGCTTTGCAAAGTCAGGTTAAGTGTTTGGGGTGTGGTGCGGAGTCAAATAAAGTTGATGAGATTATGGATATTAGTCTTGATATTTTGAACAGTGGTTCACTTAAAGAAGCTATGCATAAGTTTTTTCAGCCTGAGGTTTTGGATGGAAATAATAAGTACAAGTGTGACAAGTAAGTTCATATCTTTTAATGTCGTTTGTTGGTTGCTTTTGTTTCAGCTTTTACTTTGGTGATAGGAAAGAAAGAAAAACTTAAACATGAGTAATATAGTGTTTCTAGAGAATAAAATTGTGTTTCTAGAGGACAAAATGAGGTTTTGGATGGAAGTAATAAGTACTGGTGTGAAATTAAGTTCATATTTCATAATTCAGTTTAATTGAATTAATTAGTATTGTTTTGTTTAGGTATGATTTCATTGTTGCTTTTGAGACTTGCGTTTTTTGCCTTTGAGTTAGAATAACAACAAACAATACTTTTGAAGAATATGGCATTTGGGGTTCTTTGCTTTCTACCCTTTAAGAACCCGTTTAAGAAGCAGAAATTCAATAGCAAAGAAGTGAAAAAATAACAATTAAATGGGGCCTTATTTGTTTATGTATTGTTGTCTGTTGGTTGCTTTTGTTATGAGCCTTTACTTTTGTGAAATAGTAAAGGAAGGGAAGAACTTCAAATATAGTAATATAGTGTTACCCCAATTCATCCTATGGGGTTGTTTTACCACGAATTGCGAATTGGATCAGACGATCTGAATCGCCATTCGTATGTGATAAAAAATGTGAACTTTGGCGTTCCCAATCTTTAAAAGAACCTAACTGTGGTTTTAACTTTCAAGATCAAAGAACAGTCAACAAGAGAAGAACCACGTGACAGTACCTGTGGTTTTAACTTTCAATACTATATTTTTTGGGGATTTTGTATATAGAAAAATCTTTTGGGCTTTTTTTGTCATATAAAAGGTTTACTGTTGTTAGTTTTAATTATCATTTTTATTTCTGATCTTTAAAATTTTATATAGTTTATACTTTTTTAAAGGTTATCTGATTTGTTTGATATATGGAAATTAATTGTATATATTAGTAGTTTATATTATTTTAATTAAGGTGAACTATATATATGATCCAATACGTTTTGCGTTCCAATTAATCATATTTTGTACTTATTAAGTGAACCGAAGAAAGACTACCCCTATTGAATTACTTTCCATGTAAGTAACGATTTGTGTTACTGTTCCTGTTCCTCATACTGGAGATCCGTGTTCTAGGTAACAGTGTGTTAGAATTGGTCTTTTACATTTGATGTTTTGCTCATTTGTATCTATTATGATTTTGTATGTTTTATCCTTTTTTAAAACTTTATATTGACTCTTTAGGAAGAAAAAACAAATAGCAAAATGCAAGAGAAAAAAATACTGAATTGAGCCTAATAAAGCGCTTTGGCTTTTGTTTTATTAATTTATTTTGTTTTTGAATGAGAAACTTATGGTTGTTTAGTTGTAAGAAATTGGTGGCAGCAAGGAAGCAGCTGTCCATACGTCAAGCACCAAATATCCTTGTTATTCAACTGAAGGTAGGTTATGGAATTTCTTTAGAGTTTTTATTCTGGTTTTATAGATTATCAAGTAGGTTTTTATCTTTATTTTTATCGGTTTTGGAGTAAACAAATGACTGTTAGATTGTGTTGGCAGAGATTCGAGGGAATACTTGGTGCGAAGATTGATAGGCTCATTACATTTGAAGAAGTTTTGGTTCTTTCAAGCTTCATGTCCAAAGCAAGCCAGGTTTGTTAAGTTTGTTAATTTAGCATATAAGTTTGTGTGATTGGTACAAGTTACAGTTACAGTTACAGTTATGGCATTCTATGAATTCTAGATCCTAAGTTTAATTTAAGAGTTACAAGTTAAATAATAATATTCTCAATTAGATGATATAAATGAATTCAGTAAGGTGATATAAATGAATTCCTAGGAAATAATGTACATCAATGGGACAAATTTCTAGCTTGCTGCTGTGAGAGTTCTGTAGATGTGATATTAGCATTAATTTTTTGAGCTTTTCTTTTGCTTGTGTAGACTAGCTATAAGCCTTGTATTTGTTTTACTAAATGATCTGGGAAAATTGTACTATCTTAATGTGTTTACTAGCAAAGCTTATATTTTGGCACTTTTAGGATTATAATGTGCTTGAGTATCTGAATTACCTGTTATAGATAACTGGGTATGTTTTTGGGTTAGTACTTCTTTTTGGTCTATTAAATAAATAATACATATACTTCAGTCATGCCATTGGTTGGTTAGCAATGTTGAGCTAGTCTGGCACCATTTCATTAGAGGAAGGAGAGTGAATGCTAGTGAATGACAAGGGTTTGAAGTGATTTCTGCATGGCCCTGCCAATAGAATATAGTACAGTCTAAAGTATTTTCTTGGTTATCCTGTACAAAGTAATCTCTTCTACTGGTTATATGCCATACATTCTATATAATATTTTTATTTTGTTTTTTGTAATTCTGTTGGTATTTTTCTATTCAGGATCCACAGCCAGTGTATAACCTATTTGGTACTATTGTGCACTCAGGGTACTCACCAGAATCTGGGCATTACTATGCATATATTAAGGTGCTTATGTTCCCCTGTTTCTTCCATTTTTTTTATATGTATGCTTCAACACAGCAATGTTGATTAGTTGCTGACATTAGTTCGGTATTTTAAAGGATGCAATGGGCAGGTGGTATTGCTGCAATGACTCCTTTGTCTCACTTTCAAACCTGCAGGAGGTCTTGTCTGAGAAGGTTTATATTCTTTTCTTCTCTCGTACTAACCAGAGGCCAGGGTCTTTCGGTACCACAGTTTCTTCCAATGGAGCTAAACCACGTGATTCTAATGGAAGTGAGGCTCCCAAAATATTGAAAGCGGTTCAATTGAAACCAGTCCAAACAAAACTTTGTGTTGAACAATCTTCACAGAAGGATAAGGTTGGAAAACAATCTTCTAACTCACGTGTGAAATTCAGTATTTCTGAAAAGTCTGGTCTCAGAAAGCTTCCTGTTACGAGTAACGGAAAAGTTGGCTTACATAAGACTCAGAACATTGCTGTGAATGGAGTTTCAATGGATTCAATTCAAACGAAGAAGAATGAGAGAGACACTTCATCATTGATGAACAGGAATGGTACAGACAAAACTAGAAAAGTTGATGCTGTGGTTAGTGAAAATGGCCCACAAGTTGCGTTGTCAAATGGAAATAAATTAGATTCTTTTGTAGTTAACGGTACCAGGAGCATGGCAGTCGGAGAGCAGATTGATACTGCTCTTAATGATGCCTGTGATAACTCAGGGCAAAAGAAAAATTCAGAATGTTCTTTTGCTATTTCAGGGCCAAAGAGGAAAATTGAAGGTTCCTATGATATTTCTGGGGCAAAGCGAAAACCAGAAGATTCTTGTGATGTCTCAGGGGCAAAGAGAAAATATGGAGATTCCTCTAATTCCTCAGGACCAAAGAGAAAATCTGAAGATTCCTGTAATTTATCAGGGCCAAAGAGAAAATCAGAGGACTCTTCTGATAACTCAGTTCCAACAACAAAATTAAAAGACTCTTTCAACTCAGGGGGCAATGGAAAATTTAGAGACTCCTGTGATGTCTCAGGGCTAAAGAAAACAGAAAACTCTGGTGATTTCTCCATGCCAGTGGGAAAATCCTGTATATTGCTTTCCCAGGATGATCAATCTCGTGCAGAAGTTGAAAATATGAAGAAAATGTAAGTTACATTTTGTCTCAACTGCTTTAGGGATGCCCTCTATGTTATAATACATACTGATTTCTCTAGATGCTACACTTTAGTTGTTTGTGACTTAAGAGGTTCTCTTTCTTTTAATATCATTGTTTTTCTTGTGATTTTTCATGCCTGAAATTTCTTAGAATTGTGAGTTCAATTATTTTGAACTAGGGTGTTCTGCTTTACCACATTTGGCAATAGTTATCCAGGTTTAGAAAATTGATTCTGTCCTTGGCTCAATACATTTTAGTTGTGTAGGAGTTTTTTACTGTTCACCTATACCTGGGTTGTGCTTAACTTGTCACGAGTTGCTTTTTTATTCATTTTTATTAAATTTATTATTTTCGTATGTTTCAATCTGGTGCAAAATTTACCAGGCTGAAAAACAAAGCTTCTTCAGTTTTGCGATCATCTGGCTGGTATGTTGATGTTTACAATTTCATGTATTCGAGGAAGCAGTCATATGCACTGGAGACTGGAAGCACTCTGAGCGACAATGATTTAGAGTAAGCCTTTCTTATACCGTTAAGTAGTGTGTCTATATGTCTGCAATTTAATTCTATGTTCACTTCAAGTATGCATGATTTTCTTTAGGAATTTATGCGCTTTGATATAGCTAGTTTTTGATGCATTTGAGTTGCTATAGATTTCCATCAATTTTGTCTAAATTTTTTATAGGTTTCACAAACATTTGCAGGATGATCATACCTACAAAGACTTTTTTTTCTTAAAACAACCTAGGGCCAATTTGGCTTTAAATTGGGTTGTAAATTCCCGTTTTGGAATACAAATATAATGCTTGATTTGATTGGATTCTGCACAAACAAACTTTTGACTCAAGAATTGATACAATATTTCTTTTTCATCGCAACGCCTACCTGGACCTTTTTCAAATTAACAATTACACATTGACTATATTTAGGTCTGTACCAAGTTTATTTATTACACATTGATTACTTTTTATTAACTACTAGCCAGGAGAGGGGGTGAGGAACCCAATCAGATCGCTAATGACGTGCGTTACTCTTTTTTTTTTTCTTTTTGTGAGAGGTACTATTTTACTAGATCTGATAGTATGGGTTTGTACATTTATATCCTGTTCTCTTAAATGAGGGTTTCCATTTGTATGTCCCTTTTATTTTCCTTTTCCTTTAGGTGCTATTCTCTCTTTTTTTTTTTTACTTTTTTCTTTTTGTAGTACTCATCCAATACATCCGATCCATGAAAATATATAACCCCCAAGAATCCTCCAAATACATGAAAATACACATCTGGCTGTAGTCTTGTTAGACATGTACCTGTATATCTGACATTCACACCTGAGTTGAGTAACGTGGCTTCGAAGTGCATCTTCATCTACTTTCCTATAAAATATCCATATTCAACACCTATGTCCAATGCATATCCCAACATGGATGGAAAAGACTCTAAGATCCTTCCAAATAGAAAAAAATGAACACATACTTATATCCAGCAAATACATAAGTCAGTAACAGGACATCGGTTCATCATACCTAAACCACTTTTATGCAGGAAGAAGCTGATTGCAGATGCGAAGCCAACCTTTATTCCACAAATACCTGAGTCACTGAAAGAGGAATTAATTAAACGTCTCCAGTCTTTCAGCCAAACGAAACAAGAATCTCCGGATCCTTGATCGGCACCGCTGGTATTGAAACAATTAACTTCTCAATTTGCCATTCCGAGTTTTGGTAATTGTGGAGACAAACTTCTTGGCTGTATAATCTGTACTAATAATCAGTACTGTAGCGAAAGACCATTATCAGGCGTATGTCAGTCCTCTCTAGCAACTTCCAGCAATATTACCGGAAATTTGCCTGTCGTGTTTTTCGATGCCCTATGAGTGATTTTGCAATGAAAGCGCGGAGTTCAGATATTGTTGAGAGATTCGATCTTTGAGGGTTCGAAGTAATTTTTTTTTTTTAATTTTCCGGTAAAGAAGTAAGGATCTTAATTCATTTTGTAAGATATGCATTTTTGGATGAAGTGATTTAGCATAAAAATCCTCATTTTTTGTTTCTTATTATGGATGCATAACAGAGTTGTTTCTCCCATAAAAAACCCGGTGTCATGAAGTGTATGAGTGAGTTAAAATCCTTTGGTTATTGATGTTTCCTTCTTTCACCTGACCCGCTTCTTTACCTGTTCAAGCCGGATGCATGGTTTTGAATTTTATTTTATTAATAAAAATGATATTTTCTGAATTCAATTATTTATTATTAATTTTAAATATTAAAAAAATTACAATAATTAATCAAATTAGATTGATATATATTATTTCAAGAATTAGATCGAAAACAGTGGATTAAATTAATTCAAATTATTTTAAATAGTAATAAACACAATAAATATTTAACAAAGTGTATTTCGGGCCAGAAACAAAAATAGAATGTTATAAATCTTATCGTATCTTTTTTTCTTATCAAATCTATACTTCCTCGATTTATATTATGTTATAAACCGTTAATAATTTTGATTGCTTAAAAAAAAAAAGTTAATTGTACCAAACAATTCAAAACTATGACATAATTTTAAATTGGTTTTAAATCTTAAAACATTCTAATTATATTCTTAAACTATAAATGTAAGGTCATTCATTTACTAAAATTATTTTTACAATTGAATGTCACATTATATATTCTGGTGCCCTAAGTCTAGTATTTTCGTCTAAGTACACTTGTAATTTTTTCGAACAGATTGGTTAATATAATTAGTCATGAATTATATTAATATTTTGTATATCTTCCTCATATGATTTTTGCATGCAAAGCAAAAAAGAAGCAAATGTTGCTCACAAATTGTCTAATGTTTAAACTAATACTAAGCGATATTACGTGGTTGAGTCGTAACACAGAAATACAATTTGCATTAGTAGATGAAGCTAAACATGTCTTTAGTCTAATTGGAAATGAGCAAACCGATTGAAAGACTAATATGCCGTTTGTCAAAATGACTCCTAGAAGATAGAGACACAGATGTGACTGACCGGACTGACAGTATATTGGACCGGACCTAAGAAGAATATATCCTAATTTCGTTTATGGATTTATTCACTTGTGATGTTCATAGTGTGACATACCTAAATCCTGAGCGGATGGCGGACTATGTATGCGTGACTTGTACACTTTGATGTAAGTAAAAACCTGAGTTCGAATAGATAAGGAACCGAAAACTGGTGCGTTGGGTGGACGACTTTTGCAGTATGTAGCGTCATAGTGGAATTCATAGCCCGATATATGGGTAAATGATATCCTCTCATTAGCATTACATGGTTGATGAAAAGTAAATATGACCATGAGTCCTTCGTTTTTGTGATGAATGACTTGGTTACATGAAGGAAGATGTAATGATTACCATGAGATAAAGTAAGACCATATTAGGAGAGCAGATATTATCTCAAAGAGATTAAGGATATCCTATGAGGGTAACATTTATGACAAGGTCATTGGATGAGTATTGAGTAGATGCTTTTGTAATGGTATGTTGTTAGGGAGAGCTTAGTCATGATACTATAGTGGAATAACTTCGTGATTAAATGATTTTATAATTAATAGGTGAACACCAAAACTTAATTATAAATCATTTGAGCCCTAATTGAATATGTTCAATCGGTCCCTCTATTAGCTCGTTGAAACTAAAAATGAATTCCGTGTTTGAATAAAAATGAATAGAAATAGAGAAATGGAAAACATTTAGAATGATTATGGTTTTATTCGAAATGGAGAAATGGAATCATTTGGAAATGAATGTGGTTTTCTGAAAATGGAAATGAAAATGAAAATAGAAATGGAAATGAAAATGAAAGATTCAGTTACAAATGTAGATGAATTACTTACGGGATAATAAGTTTATATTTTTGAGCTATTTTAAATCCCAAAAATGAAAACAAACCATTCGATCATCTAACATTATTTTAGTTAAGCGAAAACCATAACACCATTGAAATGGAAGGGGGAAGCTTTAGTCAAGGCATATATTCATGCATGGTATGTTTTTGAGTTTCATTTTTAGTAATTTTTATGTTTTTGAGTTCGTTAGCTTAATCTAGCTAGCCCAAGGGTCAATTTGTAAAACTGTTAAATGTTTAGGGACTTTCCATGAATGAGTTACATTTTTTTGTGAATTTGGTTGATATAATATTGAGGAATAAGCTTATTTTGTTAAGATATTTTTAGTGATTTTGAGTATTAGGGATTAATTTGTTAAAAGACTAAAATTCATAGGTAATAATGTGAAATTTTGATAAATATAGGTTGTTAGGGAACCCTATGAAAATCGGCTAGCATGAAATTTTATTAATTGTGGCTAAATTGTAAGTTTCGAGTTCAGGAACTAATTTGCATGAAAGTTAAAATGTTAGGGGTAAATTCATAATTTTATATTTAAATGGGTTATAAGTTAGAATCTATGAAGTTAAGCTATTTGAATTATTTAATTGAGTTAAATTACTATTTAGATCAAGAAACGAATCAACCAGACTTAAATTGAGGAAAACCTAAAGTGTCGGATTAGTAGTTGGCTTCGTTTTACAAATCATTTTTGTGGAGGTAAGTTTGTATATCATTTTAAAGTATTACATTTAAATTTATAATATAAATTGATATCTTTACATCTATATCAATGAATTGGTATTTGGAATAGTCTTGATTGAGAAAAGAAAAAGACCGTGATTGAAATACATCATGGTATTATACTAGATAAGGAAAGAGACCATGGTTGAAAGATACGATGGCATTACATTCGGTATTATCGAATCAATGAAAAGGTTGAAAAGGATGTTATCCAAAAAGGATATCAAATGAAAATGTTGAAAAGGATACTATCCAAAAAGGATAACAAATGAAAAGGATGCTATCCGAAAAGGATAACAAATAAAAAGGATGTTGTAATGCCCTGATTTATTTAATTTTGTTTTTATGAATTTTGTTATAAATGAGTATCTGCTTTAGTGGTTAAGTGATGTAGGTGTGTGTTTGAGGTCTTGGGTTCAAGTCTCATTTTTGGAAATTTTGCTATTTTTGTTCCTAGCCTTATCCCTAATGGTTGGGCTTATATTATATTTTCGGTCAACTTATATTAGAATGAATTTGCTGGTTTAAGTGGTAAGGTGTTAACTTTCCTTAGAATCTTGTGTTTGAACCCCTGTGTGAGCGAAAAATGTTAATTTTTACTTTTGTGAGTGTGTTATGTAGTAGAAGTTAGGTGGAATTAAAAATCTATGGTACTAGATGAGTGATAGTGGGTCAGTTTTGGTGGGATTTGTTAGTTAATGGGATAGTGGGAGTTGGGATATTATTGATTTAATTATTTTAATTTTATTATTTTTCCTAAAAAAAAATCCCAATTCTTTTGTTTCACGATCGTTCTTGCTCTTTTTCCCTTTTCTTTGTTTTTCTTTTAGTGCCTTATTGTTTCTGCAATCGTTGTGGTTTTTGCTTTGTTTTGGTCTCAAACGTTTTATTCTCTCTTGGCGGTCTGCCTATCTGGGTAATCATTGGTAAGAGTTCTTTAGATTTTTGTAATATGAATTTGTTCTTTAGGTGTGATTCAGGTGAACTCTCGTGTAGGTGTTAATCAAGAGGGCCAGAACTCATTTTCTGTCGTGCAGTGTGTTTGGATTGTCGTATCTGTCTCTATAAGTGATTGAGCTTTTGAATGGTTAATACTTTCGAGTATGTCGATTGGGGTTTTGGTAATTTGGTGATCTGATACTTAGAATTGATCGTTTGAATAATGTTTCTAGGTTTTGAAGGTCTCGTGGGGGTATTCGTCTCAAAAACAAACCAGGTGTGTAACGAAAACGTAAGAAAATGGTAATCGGTGAGAGTAAAAAATTGAGCCTGTCGACGCCACACGGTCGTGTGGTAGGTCGTTGTATGACACACGATCGTGTATGACACACGACTTAGGTCATTTTGGGCTGTGTGGGCCCACACAGGTAAGCCACACCGGTATGTGGGCCCAAACTTCAAAATTTTTTCCTAGGGTCATACACGTCATTTCGATCGACTGTGGGTCTTTCCTAGGGTCGATTTTTGTGGTATTAGCTTTAAAGGATGAAATCTGCTACTCTATTAGATTAAAACTGACATAAATAACATATATATGAGTATTATGAAATACAATATGTATGATCTGTTCTATTATGTATAAGCATGTGTAATATTTGTCATATGAGCATGCATGAAATATTAATTCTGATATTTGTTATTACTACCCGTAATTAGTTATGGGGCGTGATATGTTTTATGTGGAGGAAGTATTCTTTATGAGGCGATATCTCGCCAATATACTGGCAGCACTATGTGTCGTATGGACACTATGTTGTGTGTAGGGCTGGGTGGGTGTTTTATACCCCACCTGGTGTGTTGGGATGGTTGGAGTTGGTGTGTAGAGGATGGGGGTAGGACTATGGATATCTGTATTTATATGATTCTGTTATAAATCTGATTTTGTAAAAGATTTATATCTGTATCTATTCTGTCATATGATTGAATCTGAATTTATGTTTCTGTTGAGTTACACACTGATTTTTAAAACTCACCATCTGTTTGTCTGTTACTTTCAAGTGATCCTGAGACTTAGGCGGGTCGGTGCGACGGGAGCTCAGATATACCACGATTGCGTAAAACATTATTTACATAATTTGCTTAATTAAGATTTTGGATATGAGAGTTTTGTAATTTTGGGACTTTCTAGACATTTGGGTTTTTACTTTCATTTGGATTTTAATTTGAGATATCTTGCGATGACGTTTGATAAAATGATTTTTGAAAACAAATGTTTTTCTATAATAAACTATTTTAGAGGAAATAACTTACTTTTTCAAAATATAACGATTTAAGCACTTCTGCTGCAAAATATTTGATTTACTTAAAAATGTAAATAATTGACGGTTTTAACTGATAAGCATAACAACACGTTTTTTTAAAAATAAGTGGACTCTTTTTTGGTAGCAAAAATATATGATCTTTTCAATATGATAAGGTTTAATTTATAATTCTTCTTCGTAACATTCCAAATTCGGCTATAACGTCTAGGCCGGGTTTGTGGTGTTACACATGTGTTTGAAAAAGATATCATGGAATGAACTATTCAGTATAGGTTTGTTATGTGATATGGAATAGTTATGTACATTTGAATTGAAAAGGAAAATGATTGAATGTGTGATTAATGATTTATATATTGAAATATTATGCATGTTATGTTACATGTTATGATTAATATGTTCTTATATATGTGTATAGTTACTAACTTGTGAATTGGTGTGGTTAGAAAGAAATGTGCATGTAGGGAATAAACATTGCTTGAATGGTTTAATCATGTACTTATTTATTTGGTAAGTTTGAGTTTTTCTTATACGAGCTTATTAAGCACCGATTGCTTATGTAGTTGTTTTTCTCTGCTTTGTAGATATTTGAAAAGCTTGGCCTGTTGGAATATTGTCGAAGCTCTATCACACTATCTGTTGACCATTTTTGTAGTTTTTGGCTATTTTGAAAAACGATTATAAATGGCATGTATAGGACTTTGATGTAATAGATACTTTAGATTAGCTTGTAAATATGGTGTGTTTTGGTCTTGCTTGTATCTGCTTGTATATATATGTGGTTGGGTTTGGCTTGTAAATGCTTAAAGTTATATGGTTATGGTCATTTTGGTTTTGCTTTTAAAGTGGTAAGCTATGGTGGTGTAGTATGATATTGAAATGGTCTTTTTGGTTTTAATGTTATGTGTTTAAGGTGTGAATTGTAACTTTGTTCTTGAATTGAATTGGTGTGTGAATTGAGGTGCCTTTTGATGGCATATTGGTTAGACATAGGATGGTTTAATATTTAGTATGTATTTGGTGTTTTGAATGTACTTTTGACCATGTGAAATAGGCTAATTATGGTATGACTTTTTGTGCAAGAAATGGTGCTTGAATTGGCTTGATATAGGGGTGAAAACGGAGCACACGACCTGGGACACGGGCTATCACACAGCCATGTGCCACAAATGGCCACCACACACGGTCGTGTGTCTATATTGTTTTAGATGCAGGATTCACACGGTCTGTGACACGGCTGTGTGACCCAACATCGAATACACACACTGTTTGGCAAACGACTGCGACACGACCGTGTGGCTTTATTTCAAATACCCGCACTAGTGGGCACACAGGCTGGGACATGGCCGTGTGTTTATATTTTGAATGCCCACACGGTTTGGACTATGTTACACGGCCTGGCCACACGGCTGTGTGACCCTTGTTTCTCAAATTTTAATGTTTTTCCAAAATTTTCTGTTTGTTTTGATTTGATGTCAGATTGTTCCCAAACTATTTTTAGGGCTCCGTAGACTCGATTTAAGGCCTATAAGTGTATATTTTCCTTGATTAGAATTAATTTTTATATGTTAACATTAATTTTGTATAATTGTTTCTGTTGTGAAATTAAATGTTTTGTTTTATTTAGTAATACTCTGTAACCCTAATCTGACAATGAAGAGGGGTTAGGGGTGTTACAGTGGAGGATGGCACACAGCCTGAAGAGTTGAATTGGGCTTATTTTTGGACTGCCTTCCAGAATAAGTATGTTGGAGCAAACTATGTTAAGGTCCATGGACTAGAGTTTATGGGGTTGACTCAAGGGGATAGATTAGTGGCCGTGTATGAGGCCAGATTTTTTAGACTGAGTCGATATGGTGTGGGCCGGTTGAGACTAATTACGATAAGATCATCCATTTTGAAGAGGGTTTAAGGGATAACCATAAGGTTTTGATAGCTCCTTAGAGAGACTAAGTTTTTGAAGCCTTGGTTGACAAGGCAAAGATTGCTAAAGAGGTTAATAGCATTGAGCATGAGAACAGGGAGAGGGAGAAGAGTTAGAACAAGAACAAGAGAGATTTGAGTCTTTCTAGCTCTTCTTAGTGGCCTACGAAACGAGCCAGGTATGAAAGGCCTCTGTAGGCAAAGCAAGTCGCCAGACTTGAGCCTATTGCTAGGGGTGAGTATTCTATCGAGTCGAGTCGAGTCAAAAAATTTTGAGTTATTGATGAATCCTATTTTAGCAACTGAACTCAATTTGAATTTTTTTGAATCAAATCGAATCGAATCGAGTCAAAAAATTTTAATTCAAGTCAAGTTGAGTCGAGTTAACGAATCCTATTATTTATAATCAATGTTGCATTTACATGGACCGATTATTTAACTAGTAGATGAAGTACAATATTATTTAACTATATAAACAATATAATGGTTTTGCCTTTTAACTTAATGAGTAAATATTTATCAAAATGACATAATTTTGCCTTTTAACTTAATGGTTTTCACTTTTAACTTTAGAAAGGTAAACATTTATCAAAATGGTGTAGTTTTGGCTTTTCTTATTTAGATATTTAAATAACTCGAATTGTGTAATTCATTTTTGAGTTAAATCGAAAAACTTAATTTTTTATTCGAGTTGATCCGAATAACTTGATTAACTCAAATAAATCAAACAATTTAATTAAAAATTTGAAATTTTTATCAAGTTTTTCGAATCGAATAAGATTTTGCTCACCCTTACCTGTTGCTAGAATTGAGGAGGTACAAATTTATGAATTCTGTAATAGACGCCATCCGGGTGGGTGTTGGAGGGGAATTTGGGCATGTTATAGATATGGGTCCACTGAGCATAAGATTTGCGAGTGCCCTCGTATGGCTGAGCCGATGTGGGCTTTAGGTCAGGGTCAGATTCAACCTCAGAGGGTTGTTCAGTAGCCTGCTAGAGGCCGTGGTCAGATGAGAGGAGGTAACGGTGGTGGTTGGGGTCAGAAGGCACCGAGCAGAGGTACAATTTAGGTTGAGGCTAGGCAATCAACTTTAGTTTATGCAGGAGGTGTCGAGAGGACAAGGATGCGGTTGATATGATTGCTGGTACATTTGTTATGCATTTTTTAATCTTCTTTTGCATTAATTGATTGTGGTGCTACACATTCGTACATATCTAGTAGCATATAAGGTAATTTGGGAATTCTGGCTGAGGATACTAGCTGTGAACTTTCTGTGATTAGTCCTTTTAGTCAGCCTGTCCGAGTTAGTAAAGTGTATAAGAGGTGTTCGCTTGAGTTTCAAGGGTTCGTATTCCTGCTTGATTTGATGGAGTTGCTGTGTAGGGAGTTCAATTTGATTTTGGGTATGGATTGGTTTGTGGAGAATCGAGTTGGATTAGATTGTGAATCAAAGAGAGTGACTTTTAAGGTTAGAGATGATGTAGAAGTTGTGATGGTGGGTGAACGTCAAGATTTCATCTTTAATGTGATCTTCACTTTAGTAGCCAAAAAGTTGGTTCGTAAGGGATGTGATGCATATTTGGCATATGTGCATGATACGAGTATCATGGGTTCGGCAGTGGAAGGGGTTCGTACTGTTAAGGATTTTTCGGATGTCTTTCCAGAGGAGTTTCTAGGATTACCTCCGGATAGGGAGGTTGAGTTCAGAATTGAGGTAATGCCAGGGACCGCTCCGGTGTCTATTGCCCTATATTGAATGGCACCGAAGGAGCTAAAAGAGTTAAATTTGTAGCTTCAAGAACTCTTGGATAGGGGGTTCATTTAGCCTAGTGTGTGCCCGTGGGGAGCACCTTTTCTTTGTCAAGAAAAAAGACGGTTCTATGAGGATGTGTGTGGATTGTCGTCAGTTGAAAAAATTGACGACAAAGAATAAGTACCAACTTCCAAGGATTGATGATCTATTTGATCAATTCCGTGGGCCATCTATGTTTTAGAAAATTGATCTTCGTTCTGGGTATCATTAGTTAAAGTTTAAAGAGGTTGGTTTGCATACAACTGCTTTTAGGACGTTTTATGGGCATTATGAGTTCCTTGTTATGCCATTCGGCTTGACTAATCCTTCGGCAACGTTCATGGATCTCATGAATCAAGTTTTTCATCCATAATTAGATCAGTTCATCGTATTATTTATCGACGAGATCTTGGTATACTCTAAGACCAAGGATGATCATGATAAACACCTTTGGATAGTTCTTTAGATTCTTCGTGAAAAGGAACCAAATGCCAAGTCGAGTAAATGTGAGTTTTGGTTGAGTGAGGTTATGTTTCGGGGGCATGTGGGTTTTCCTGAGGGTATCGGAGTGGATCCTAAGAAGATAAAGACTATTCTGGATTGGAAGTAGCTTAGGAATGTGACTAAGCTTCGGAGTTTTTTGGGTTTAGTGGGTTACTATCGGAGGTTTGTTGAGGAGTTTTTTTTATAATAGCCCATTTGACTAAGTTTCTATGTAAGAACGCTACATTTGTTTGGGCTATTGAGCAACAAATGAGCTTTGAGAAGCTTAAAACGGTTTTGACTTAGGCACTCGTTCTGATTCAGCCATAATCTAGAAAAGAGTTTGTTGTTTATAATGATGCGTCGCATACTGGTTTGGGTTGTGTGTTGATGCATGAAGGTAAGGTGGTAGCGTATGCGTCTAGACAATTTAATCAGCACAAGGGCAATTATACCAATCATGACCTCAAGCTTGCCACAATTATTTTTGCATTTAAAATTTGGAGGCACTATTTGTATGGTGAGAGGTGAATCATCTGCACCGACCACCAGAGTCTTAAGTATCTCCTCACCCAAAAGGAGTTGAATATTAGATAGCATCATTGGATCGAGTTGCTTAAGTACTATGATTGTTCGATATAGTATCATCCTAGTAAGGCCAACATGATGGCCGATGCTCTAAGTCGTAGACCTATGTCTGAGTTGAGGGCGATGTTTGCTTGCCTAAGTTTGTTTGATGATGGTGTGATTCTAGTTAAGTTGCATGTTAAAACATCTTGGTTAGAGGAGATTAAGAGTAAACAACTATTCAATGAGTCTTTGATCAGTTCGGTTCAGTAGATAGATAAGGGTAAGACTTCGGACTTTGGGTTTAATAATGATGGCATTCTATGTTTTCAGGGTCGTATTTGTGTGCCTAAGGATGTGGATCTGAGCTAATCCATTCTACGGGAAGCGTATAGTAGCTTTTATGCTATGCATCCTGGTGGCAATAAGATGTAGCGTGACCTCTGAGAGTTGTATTGGTGGCCCGGGATGAAGAGTGAGGTAACTGATTTAGTGTCACATTATTTGACGTGCCAGCAAGTTAAGGCTGAGCACTAACTTCCTTCTGGATTACTTCAACCTGTTATGATTCCACTGTGGAAATAGGAACGGGTAACTATGAATTTTGTTAGTAGGTCACCCTTGACACCTACTAAGAAGGACTTAGTATGGGTTATTGTGGCCCTTTGACTAAGTCTGCTCACTTCATTTCGATTAAGACCGATTAATCCTTACAGAAGTTAGCAAAGCTTTATGTTTTTAAGATTTTTAAGCTTCATGGGGTTCCGATGTCAATTATCTCATACCGTGATCCTCGATTTACTTCTCAATTCTGGTAGAAGTTACATGTGGCTTTGGGTACTGGATTGGATTTCAGTACAACATTCCATCCACAGACTGATGGTCAGTCTGAGAGAGTAATTCAAATTTTAGAGGATATGTTTCAGATTTGTGTGATTGACTTTCGAGGTAGTTGGGAGGAGCTCCTGCCACTGGTTTAATTTACTTACAATAATAGCTTTCAGTGTAACAACCCGTTTTCAGTGAAATCAGAATAGTGATTTTGGGACCACAAATCTAAAGTTGAAAAATTTATTTTATTATTATTTTATTGTCTACAGTATGATAGAAATACCGTATAAAAATTTCGTTAAGAAATTTTACCATTTACATGCTTAATTTGATAAAAGGACTAAATCGCGTAAAATGAAAAAGTTGAGCTCTAATAGCTAAAAGTATTAAATAGCTATATGGCTTTAAAGTGGAAGTCCTTATTTATGAGTTAGTGGAAGATGTTGGCTTGGCAGTTTTGAAATTTGGCTTAATTGTTAAAGTTAATTTTGGAAATTAGTAATTACAGATAAAATAAATAAAACAAAATCAAGTCTTCATCTTTTATGTTCTTTCTTCAACCGAAATGAGGGATTTAGAAAGCCATTTTTGAGCTTGATATTCGACCAAGCTTACAAACTCAATTGGTAAGTGATTTTTGTCCCGTTTTTAATGATTTTTTTGTTTTCGGGATCATTATAGCTTAATCTAGCTACCTTTGGGGACTAATTTGTGAAAATTGTTAAACTATTAGGGTTTTACCATTGATGAATATATCTGAGTTGTGAAGTTTGATGATAAAAAGTGAATGGTCGTTGTTAGATTAACAACTTTTGTAAAGGAATTTGTAGTGAAATTGTCAAATAGGGACTCAATTGAAAAATAGAAAATATTATGTGGTGAAATTATGAATTTATGAAATATATGGGCTGTCATAACCCAAATTTGCCCGGCCCACATACATTTAAGAAAAAATAAATAAATAAATAAAGTCCAAATGTCCATTACATTGACCCAATTTAAAAACCCAAAATTACATACCCAAAGTCCAATTAATAGAAACCCAATACCTAAACTATTCAAACACTAGCCTAGCCCAAAGCCTAACACAGCCCAACCTAGCCCAAAACATTCCCTAAACGTAAACCCTAGCAGCAATGGCTCCCAGCGCCGCAGCAGTAGCACCTCTCGGCCTTCCCACGCATGTGCACCACCGCCACGTGCCACGCCTCCACGGCCACTTCCCCGTATGGCCGTACCTGCACATAAGCAAACAAGCAAAAAAAAAAAAATGAACAGAAAATAGCAGCAAATAAAAGGAGCGAAATATATTTTTTGTTGTAATTTTTTTTATTTTATCTTCGGCTATATAAAGCCATTTTCTAGATTTTTGTAAAGGCTACAATACACACAATATCAATATACAAAAAAAAGAATCAAAAAGGAATAGACTGAGTTTTGGAAGGTGTTCTTCCCTTCTTCTTTTTTCTCTGCATTTTTTTTCTTTTTTCTTTTTTTATTATTATTCGTGTAAAAAAAAAGGGGGAAAGAGGAGTTAGAGGGTCGAGAGTTTACCTGTTATCTGAACGACGTTTACTCCGCTGCAATCGGAGCCGGACGAGCGTTCGGAGAGCATCTGAACGGCCAGTTTGCGAAACGGCGTAGAGAGAGTTTTTCTCTCTTTTCTTTTTTTAGATTAGGAAAACAGCTGATAGTTTTAGGGTTTTACTCTGACATTTATTGATGTACAAAACGGTGTCGTTTAAAGCCTGTGTTAGTAGCTTTAAAATGGCACCGTTTAAAGATGAGACCCGATGATCCGACTTGACCCGGGGGCAGGATCCGCGTACTTTCGTTTGTTGGTCTTTTTGCGCAAGTGGTCCCTCGATTATTATAGCGTGTTTAAATAGATCTTTTTATTTCCTTTAAATTTTGCCCCGCATTTTATTATTTTGTTTTAATTGAGTCCGCATGAAACGCTGCGTTTTGGTGGGAGGGGAATATTCCCCTTTTAGTCCCCCATGTTATTCGCGCTTTGTAATTTGGTCCTTGCCTTCTTGTTTATTTCAGATTTACCCCTAAATTTCTGTTTTAATTCCAAATAAGCCCATTGTTTATTAATTAGTTTAATATTAATTTATTATTATCATTTGTTATTTTTATTGATATTATTATTATATTTGGTTACATATTCGGTTACCCCTTTTTTACATATATATACGTTACTTTATTATGCACTATTATTTTAAATTTTTTGTTTTATTATTATCATACATTATTTTTCTAACTTTATGATGACTTATTTTCCTTAAATCTAATATAATATATTTTTAATAACTTTTATTTTGTAATATACTTTTAAAAACCCTATTTTATATATTTCGTTGATTTCAAATTCTTTATATGTATTATTACGTATATATTATCATCTTTATTATTATTATTTTTCTCTGTCTCATGTATTACTTATTTAAATTAATATATGTATATAACTTTATGTATTTTGATATAACATTTATCTTTAAATTTATTGGGATACTATTATTTTATGAAGTATTTGTGTTTAATTGTATTTTTATTTATTTCAAACTTTCATGTATATATATTACTTATTTTAAACTTATTTTAATATGTAATTTCCCTCCTTTCATATTTCTTAAGTTATTTTAAAAACTTGTACAATTTCATGTGTGTTAATTTATTTGGTGCTTTGATTGATTTTATATTCATTAGCCTTTGAATGTTAATATAATATGTGATATAAGATGGTTGCCCTTATGTATGTAGTATTGCTTATATGTATTCTATTGATTCTTTGTTGTTCATTAGCTTACACTTAGCTTACGAATTTTTCTTTCGCGATACATTTTGTCATCTTATTGCGTTTTATTAAAATGACTATATTCTATTCTAAGCTTTCGAATCGATTTATCCATAAAATAACGCGATACTCGAAATTTGGAATCCTCGAGAGAATTGAGCCCTAACGTATTGGGTTCCCATTTTCCTCGTTGAATCTAAATAATCAAAAATTGTCTTCAATCAAAACGCATAAATCAAAAACTCATTTTCGGGAATCCGATACGTCGTGTCCTAATGTATTGGATGTGACATGTCGTTTTCTCGAAACGAAGATTTTAAACAATAATAAGGGTCATATTCAATGCTAGGAATTTTGAGAAATTGTGCCCTAACATATTGGGTTTCAATTTTTCATCTGACTAAAAGCAATTGAATATCCCTTTTTAACTTCACCGCGAGAGTTTTGAAAGTCAAAAGATCAACTTAATTTTGAGGATTTAAGATGTTGCACTCTAACTTACTGAGTGCGACAATTTATTTCTTTGAAATAAGCGAGTCTCATCGTTCAATTCATTTTACTCAAATTTTCTTTTCAAAGGATCGTATTTTAAAATCTTTTCAAAATTTCGATATTAAGACATTAAACAATCGATTCGGTACCAATTTTGGGCGATTACGAGCGTGCTAACCCTTCCTCATGCGTAACCGACTCCCGAACCTATTTTCTCAAATCTCGTAGACCAAAATTGTTTTAAGGTGTACCGATCACACCTCTTTAAAAGATCGGTGGCGATTCCAATTTTCATTTTTTTTAAGTCGACAACTACGACTATTTTTTGTTTTTCAAAAAAGGTAGTTTCAACATGGGCTGCTATTAATATGTATAAAAATTGGCTAGGCTTGGGTAAGGGTTAAATTGCATGAATTACATTTTTCGAGCCTAAGGACTAAATTGTAAAAAATTAAAATTATAGGGGCAAAATTGTAATTTTTCCAAAAAAGTTTTGGACTAATTTGAATGAGAAATATATTAAATTGAGTTAAATTTATTTGTATAGATCCAGTTAGACCTCATACGGAGTTAGATTGAGGCAAAGAGAAAGTCTCAGATTAATCGCCTCCATATCTACGTATACTTGTCGGGGTAAGTTCGTGTAATTAAATTTTTTGATTTGAATGTTTTAATTGAATTATATATATGTGCTTTGTATAATTTCCATGTATCAATATCGGTCGCATATCCGGTGACATATGACGATTACCGAGTCCTGTTTGAACCTTAGGAATTCGTATGATACAAAAGACAGGTCATTAGGGTTACCAATTTTCAGCTCATATGAGCTTACCGATATTCAGCTTGTATGAGCTTACTGATTTATAGCTTGTGAGAACATACCGATTCATAGCTTGTAAGAGCATACTATGTGTGAGCTATCCTGAGTATCCAACAATATTCTAAATGGTTCAATGGGCAATGTTCTGTTACGAGACAATATGAGTTCAATACGAACTATTACAGGTATATACATGTAACATACAGGATTTGACGGATTATACTTTAGCACACTATGTGTGAGCTATCCTGAGTATCCAACAATATTCTAAATGGTTCAATGGTCAATGTTCTGTTACGAGACAATATGAGTTCAATACGAACTATTACAGGTATATACATGAAACACATGAAAATATATTACATGATATATTGAAACATGAAATGGATGTTACATGTATATAAAACTTGCTTGGTTGTTATGCTTATCCATGTTTATTGGCTATTATATTTGTTTTACATGGCTAACATGTTGGTTAATATGTGCTTAGGCATTTGGCCAATTTGAGTTGGGATATGCTATGTTACTTACCTAAATTGTGACTAAATGGTAAGTTAAATTCTATGTTATACGAACTTACTAAGCTTAAATGCTTACTCTGTGTATTTTTCGTATTTTTAGTGAATCTGAAGCTTGTTCAGGTTGGAAGCTTGTCGAAGCTATATCACAATATCCATCAGTTCTTTTGGTACTTTCGGTTGGTTTAATTTCAGTTATAATAGCATGTATAGGTTGTTTTGGCTAATGTTCGCCTATATGTTTTGTTGGAAATGACCATTTGGTTGGTTTGCATTTTGGCATATTGTTGATGAAATGGTATGTTTTGACATGTATATAAGTTGTTTTAATATGGTTGATATGTGGCTTGAATTGTGGGTGAATGATGGAAGGTAAAATGGTAGTTTGAATATGCATTTGGTATAATTCTTGTAGCTTGATGAAATTGTGGTAAATTGGTACATTTGTGGATATGATTTATTTGGTCATTTGATGTTAGTTTTAGAATGGTATTTTGGTACCAAATGGATGTGTTTTGGTAAGTAATTAATATGGTATAGTTTTTGTCAAGTCTTTGTTGAAACAAGTGATCAAATTATGTTCATACTTATACATGTTTATGAATTGTCATTTGAGGTGCCTAAGGGCATATTGGTTGTATATGAATATACCATATGTTTAAAGCTTGATCATGCTTGTTTTGGGTTCCTTATTATTGCTTGTGTACGTGTGCATTTTTGGGTGTAGGTTGATGCCAAATTGGGTGAGAAAAATGGCTTGTAAAATAGCCTATTTTAGTCCACACAAGCAGAGACACGGGCGTGTGTCTCAACTGTGTGTGACACACGGCCAAGTGACATGGTCGTGTGTCCCCTATAGCTTTCAAAGGGTTATAAGTCAGGGTGTTACAGGGCCTAGCACATAGCCTGGCACACAGGCGTGTAGGGCTACTTTGAAGGGTACACGGCCTAGGGCACGGGTGTGCGACTTGGCCGTGTGGCCCAAGACAATGAGTTACATGGGTACAGACACGGGCTGGGACACAACCGTGTGTCCCTATTTTGAATGCCCATGCGGCCTGGCCACACGGCCGTGTGACCCCTGTAGCTTTGAAAATTTTTATTATTTTCTGATAAATTCTCTAAGTTTTTGATTTAGTCCTGACTTGTTTCTAATGCATATTTAGGGCATCGAGGGCTCCTATAAGGGATAATATGTATCATTTTGATTGGTTTTAATATTAATATTGATATGTTATGAAATGTTTGAAATTTCTGTTCTGTTTTATTTGTAATTTCTGGTAATGCTCTTTAACCCTGTTTCGGTGATGGATTCGGGTTAGGGGTGTTACATTCAAATGGCCCGTTATGAGGCACTGTGTGGTAGAAAACATTGCACTCCGCTTTGGTGGCCAGAGTTGGAGGAGAGGAAGGTTTTGGGTCTTGAGTTGGTGGCTGAGACTAAGGATTAGGTTTCCTTGATTCTAGATCGACTTAAGGCCGCTTCTGATAGATAGAACTCTTATGTGGACCTTACAAGGCGTGACACTGAGTTTGAAGTGGTGGATCGTGTTTTTCTTAAGGTATCTCCTTAGAAGAAGGTTATCAGGTTTGGTCATAAGGGCAAGTTAAGCCCTCGATTCATTGGGCCATATTGAATTCTAAGGCGTGTTAGGTTGATAGCATATCAGTTTAAGTTGCCTCCATAGTTGGATCGTATTTATGATGTCTTTCATGTATCTATGTTGAGGTATTATCGATCTAATCCTTCGAATGTGGTTCCAGTGGAAAAGATTGAGTTAAGGCTGGACTTGTCTTTTGATGAGGAACCGATACATATTTTGGATCACGAGGTTAAGGTCTTGAGGTGGAAGACCATTCCGTTAGTTAATGTTCTATGGGGGAATCATGGTTCAGAGGAGGCCACTTGGGAGCCTGAGGACTTAATTCGTCAGCAGTATCCCTATCTTTTTGAGTCAAGTAAAATTTCGAGGCCGAAATTTTTTTAAGGAGGGGAGAGTTGTAACACCCCGAAGTTTCTTTAATATGGAAAGTTAAAATTATAAGAAGTGATTTAATTTGGTTTAGTGGTTATGTGTTCTATATGTGTGTGAGAGGTCTTAAGTTCAAATCTTACCTTTTGGAATTTTTTTAATTTTTGTCTCTAATCCAATCCCTGGTCTTTTAGACTTAAATGTTATTTCCATTCAAATTATGATAGAATGAGCTTGTTGGTTTGGTGGTATGGTGTTTTTTAGCTTACTTTTTGGTCTTGTGTTCGAATCTTGTAGTGCACAATTTTGAAAATACTTTGCTATTCGTTGGAGGTTGAATTCAATTTGAACTCTAAAGAAATTTAATAGGATTTTGTAGGATAGGTTTTAACAAGATATTTATATTTATATTAGTTTTTATATAAAAAATAATATCCCTAGTTTTGCTCCATCTTTTGCAAGTTCAAACAACCCTATCTTTTCACTTTTTTTTTAGTTTCTTTTTCCCACTTTTCTCTCTTTAGTTCTTTTGATTTTTCTTCTTCTATGCTTCTTTTGCTTTCTTGATTTTCTTGATCAATTTGGTTCTTGCGTTACTCTCTGTCATCTGTGTTTGTTGCATTTTCCTTTTCTCTTGGTGAGAGGTGTTGGTCGTGGTTTTGTCTTCCCATTTTACGAGTAAGTTGTCTGTGAATGTTTTGGTGGTAAGGGGGTGTTTATGTTCGTGTAGAGGTTAAAATTTTCATTTTGATATTTGTAAACTTTACAATTGGTGGGTTTTTTTTCTCTTTTCTAAGCCTTATTCGTGAGGCTTAAGATCTTTCGGTGGTCAAGAGCAACATAGGTTGCTGTTGATTTTGCGGTGAGTGGGTTTAGTATCAAATTTAGGGATTTTGTGTTAAGTCTTAACTTTGGAATGAAAATTTTTGGTGTTGTTAATTGATATTTAATCATTGTGATTTTATGGTTATTGTAGGATTCGTGGGTTCCCCGATTGTGTGGTTAATCAATTTCATCATCAGGTGTGTGGTCTAACCCAAAAAATTTGTCAGAAACTCGAAAAAAATTATAAAGCAGGGTTGTTTTTTGAAAATACCCTGAGTCACATGACCACACGGCCGTGTGGTAGGTGATGTGCCAAGCCGTGTGGAGCACACAATCATGTGCGATTGCATAGCTTGGATTGGTAGACCATGTGGATCACACGGGCTGGCTTGTTTGGCCATATGGTCCCTTTTGGCCAATTTTGAGGGCCTGTTTGGGGGCCAATTTAGGGATTTAAAAGTTTGGATCCGTGGGCATTTTGGTAAGCCTATAAAAGTAGAAAATTAGGTAAGTTATTCATAAAGAAGCTTAGAGAGCATGTTCTGTAAGTTCGTTTTGTATATGTTATGTGCTATGTTATGTTCTCTAAATCTATGTTTAGACATGAATGTTGCGTAAGCTATATGATACGTATTTGTATATGTTTGTACATATTATCTGGGGTGGGTTTGATATGTTGGAGGAAGTGTAGAAGGAAGTTTTATTGCAATTATGGCGACTAGACCGTAAATTTCTATCTGGCAGCTCAGCTGCATATTACAATTATGGCGACTACACAATTTTATTTGTGTAGCGGTTGAGGGTAGGATATGCTATGATGTGTTATATGATATGTTTTGATATCAAATATGATATGCTATGATATGAGACATGATATGTGGGCCAAGTCACACACTAGGTGTAACAGTCACTCGTTTATATGTTTCGTTTCAGGTGATCCTTGGCTTGGGATTGGACGGCGACTCAGGAGTTCAGTTTTTCACATGACTGGATTTACACTTTATCTGGTTTACTATGTTTTGAATTTTTATGGAGTTTATGGACTTTTGAACCTTTACATTATGTTTGGGACATTAATTTGGTTTTTTTTGTATTAATTATGCAAACTTTTACCCATAAACGGAATTTTAATCAAGATGGCGAAATCAACAATAAATGATGGTTTTAAAAGATAAAATTCTAAATGTTTTTCTTTCCAGTTCCAAAGTTTTGGAAATTGACATAATGATTTACAACTTAACTGGTCACGTATAAGGGATTTTTTAATAAAATTAGGTTACAAGGTTTTCGACAAGGTATTTTCACATGGTCATATGATTGCTATGAATTCGATAAATTTGATAACTTTTGTAACAACCCGATTCTGGGCCTAATCGGAACAGTGGTTTCGGGACCACAAATCTGAGGCGGGAAAATATGACTATTATTATATTTTTATGGTCTACAATTTCACGAAAAAATTTCGTGAAAATTTCGTTCGAAAATTTCGACATTTGGGCACTTAATTTAGTCAAAAGGACTAAATTGTAAAAAGTGCAAAAGTTGAGTTCTACATGTTAGAAGTGTCTAATTGTTATGAAATTATAAATTGGGGGTCCTTATGTAGGAGTTAGACCATTTGTTAATTGATGGAAAAAAATAGACATAAGAAATGAGTGAAATAGATTTGTTTAAGTAAGGGCATTTTAGTCATTAGTAAATAAATAGAATTAAAATGAGAAAAAGATGGAAAAATGGTGTCCATCTTCATTAGTTGCTGCTAAAATTTGAAGGAAGCCATAGCTAGGGTTTCTTCACTTTCTCAAGCTCATAATCAAGAAAGACGAGGAGACAACCTCAATCGGGGAAAAGAGAAGATTGTGGAGTAAATTGCAAAATTACAATATTTTGCACCGAGGTAAGTAAACATGTGAATTATTGCATTATTTTGATATTATTCAATGTATGTTGATATTTAATTGAACATAGAATAAATACTTGGCATAGATCCTAAAAATGTGGTCAAGTTGGAAAAGGTGATAAAATGTTGCAAACAAGATTTCTGGTTGAACACTCAGAATAAGCCGGAATATAAAGGGGGTTGCTAAGTGCTGATTCCCCCAAGGGGTTGCTAAGTGCTCATTTCCCGACTCATTGGTGGTTGCTAAGTGCTGATTCCACCATAATCTTTGAATATGAAAGGGGTTGCTAAGTGCTGATTCCCCGAATCACTAGTGGTTGCTAAGTGCTGACTCCACCGTATCTTTAAATGTAAAAGGGGGTTGCTAAGTGCTGATTCCCCCAAGGGGTTGCTAAGTGCTGATTCCCCGACTCATTGGTGGTTGCTAAGTGCTGATTCCACCATATCTTTGAATGTGAAAGGGGTTACTAAGTGCTAATTCCCCGAATCACTGGTGGTTGCTAAGTGCTGAATCCACCGATAACGGACAACATTCCGAGTGTTCAACAGGGGAAAATCGAAAAGGTGAATATATATTTAAGGTGGATAAGATTATGTGAGGGATATTGGGTTTGATACTTAATCAACCCATGTGTGAGATGGAAGGAAATATCAAACCTACAAAAGAGCAAATTTTGAATGCAAAACTGTTTTGAACAGAAACAGTTGGGCAACTTTGAAAAATCACTATAAATGGTGGAAAATGAATTAGTGGTTGAATAATATATGAAATTGAATCTGAATTAGTCTATTTTCACATGAAATAAAAGGGGCAAGCAAAAGAGTTGTATATTTGGGGATATTTAAATTTTATTGAGACAGGGTTGAATTGATTTCGAATTCCCCTGTTCCAACTTTGGAAAATCACCAAAAATTGTACAAAAATAATTATGGCCTGAAATTTATATGCCTGAATTCCTTAATGAGCCTATTTTTAATAGAAACAAACAAAAACATTTTTTTTAATTTTTTACAGGGAGCTAAGTAAATTTTAGTAAAGGGAGGTCAGAACTGTTAGGCAGTTAAATAGGGGAAGTTTAAAGAATAAAATGTACTAATTAGCTAAACCAAAAATTATGAAAATTTTATGGTGGGAAGGTGTATGAGTTTAGTTTTGGGGAAAATTTATGTAATCCAATTTGGAGTTCTGTAGCTCCAGATAAAAATAAATTAGTAACTGTGACGCAGAAAAATAGCTTGCTGGAAGTTGAACAAATAATGAAATTTATGTATGATTAAAATTATGTTACTATGTAATCATGTGAGGAATTTATTTATTTGTCATATGTTTACTTACTAAGCTATATGCTTACTCGTTTTTATTTTCCCTTGACTAGAGTGACATCAATCAGCTCGGAACTTGGACGAAGTCAGAATATCATCCACAATATCATCATCTTTTTGGGTATTTTGGCAATCAACACTTTGAAATATGGCATGTATAGATGACTTTATGTAATGTGGTGTGAATATGTATATAAAATATTGTTCAGTTTAAAATGTGGGTGTTTATTAATGGATAAATTGTGTCTGAATATATAACTGTATGTGGTTGGAATATTGAAGTTGTTTGAAATTGTGTTTGAAAATTTTCAGGGGGTTTTATGTAAAAATAAGCAGAAATGCCGCCAAAATTTATATAAAAAAATAGTAATACCTCATACTCTATTCCGTCAAGGAATACGGGTAAGGGGTGTTACAACTTTAATTTTCTAGGATAAAATAAAAATCAAGTTTTTATGAAAGTTAAACGTGAATGTTTTACGTGAGGATGTAACCCTCCTAATTCGACCGTAATATCTAGGCCGGGTTTGGGTGTTACATTTAACATGGTTCACTATATAACATAGTACACAAATATAATTGGCTCACACTACAGTTGAGCTCGCACCTAGCATTTCATGTTAATATAATTTTGCACTAATCAGAGCTTGCATTACGGTAAAGCTCATAATTCACATACTGGTTCGTGCATGCATAGAAGTACATTATTAGTAAAATTCACATGTTATAGGAGTTCACATTATATTTTTATATTAGTTTGCAAGCATTACAAAATCCATATACATATATATTATTTATAACAAAACCCATGCATATATATTGTATATATACACACATACCTCTTTAGTACATTAGCTCGCCTTTAATATTATGCTCTCTCACACACACACAATAATTAAATGCACAGTTCTCACACATTTATCACGTCAAGTACATGGTTTACAGTTACGGCCTGCCCATTTTATTCCTATAACTACATGCACGTTTGAAATTCATGCATTTGGCTCATTAAAACCGCATAGCATGCATATCCTACACTCAAACAAAATTGCAATGGTTTACACCAGAAGAAATCAAAGTTTGCATCTTAATTAAATAGGGGTTTGCATATTTTACCTTGGCCTATGGAGTTTAAATGCAGTATATCAAACCACTCACCTTAGCAATCATTGCTTCAACTACCATGCTCAAGTAAGCTTTTATTTACCTTTGTCCATGGTTGTGGAGGCTCCCAAATGAATTGACATTTTTCATACACATCAAACACATTACAAAGGCATTCCTAACAACAACAAACACCATTAAATCGTTCCAAAATCATAGATCAAAGCCTTTTAACCTCTACACCGAAAACTTAACTAGTTTTACTGAAATAGGTGATTAACCACTCAAATCTTGTTTCTAATTTTAGATTTCAACTTCATAAATCCTAAATATAATCAAATTATAGATCTAAACCATCAATTTTATCTAATTACTCCAATATAATTTTTCCAAAAAAATCAAGCTTTTGTGATATTTTAAAAGGGAAAACATTCAATTTACTTAAATTCATTAAAGATTTGTTAAATTAAGATCAAATACCTTTTTATTAGATCACAAAAAGTTAGAAATCACTTTAAAACCAAATCTTAGACAAGAAATACGAGATCCACCCTTTTCAAGCAAAAAATCAACTTAAAATCAACTGATATATCGAGATCTTGATTAAATCATTTAAATCTAGAATTGAAATAACAACTCACTTAGTTTAATCATAAAAAGTTAGAATTTTACCTCAATTTTGCAAAATTAATGAGCTATGGAGCTAATTCGAGTGAAAACGTGTGAAGACCTTTTTGTCGATTTGAGGATGAAAACGCATTAATCTTCAAATTTGAAAAGAGATTTTGTGTTTGGAGATCTTAGAAATCATAAAGATGAACTATTTTCAGGAGAAAAAAAATTGAATTAGTGTTTGGCAAATTTTTGAAAGAGGTGTTTGATGGGAGCGAAGGAGACATGTTGTTTAAATAGGCAAGGAAGAAGTAAACAAATTTTTAAATTTTGGGTAAATTGCCTTTTAAAAACTTTCAGTTTTTCCTTGTTTTTCAAATTAATTCTTAGTTTAATTAAAACACATTTTTTCTCAATTATTTTCAAACCCTATTTTATTTTTAAAATCCGTTTTAAGTTATTTAATAATAGACCACCTAATCCTAATTTTCACAACCTAATTTTAGACCCAATAATTATTTTATCCTATTTTAATTTCTATAATATTAAACCTAATTTTTTTCTCTCAAGCTCACAATCTAATACTCAATTCTACTAATTTGGTTTTTAGGGTGTGACATGAACAGAAGTTTTGTATTCAATCAATACTTTTTTTCTTTCCTTTAACACTAACATTCATTTTTTTTTAATTTTTTGACACTAAAATTCATTTTTTATTTTAATTTTTTTAAAAAAACTTAACACTAACAAAACTATTGTATTCTCGAAATTATATCGGTTTAGGTGCATATATAAGTAACAAACTTATGAGCAATAAGTTTTTTTTATAACTTAAAAATTCATCTTCAATTTTTTATCATAACAATACTTACATTACACATTACTCAAAAAATTATTTTCCTCTACTATTGTTTTTTTTTATACAAAATTTACCTAACTAATTTAATAATTCATGAAAAATCTATAGGTGCAATAATACTAATTAAATTTGGATTAATCAAACTACAAAGTTTCCTAATGTATTTTGAAAAGTAAGTTCTTCAACAAATTCATCTTTTGCTTGAATCAAGTCTATCGTCGCATTTAGTAATAATAGGTCCGGCCACCCTCTATTAAATAAAACGGTGTTGCTTAATATTGGGTTTGACTGCCCTCTATCAAACCACAATGACTTCATTTATCTTCAACCAAACAACATTGATTCGAGCTTCAAATGGCTCCATCGAGAATCTCGTGCCCCAAGTTTGAGGTTTTCATGATACAAGTTTCCGTCTGCTAAGATTGGCACCAACTTGTGTAAACCATAACCGACATCTTCGCCCCTTAACAACATAACCTTTGTAGTTCCTGTGATAATATATAATTCAACCTCGTTGACGCTTGCCTGCCAATATATGATAAAAATCTCTAATTGATGGTACACTCCCCAAACAAATAATTTTTTTTTCAATCTCTCCCCCCATTTTTTTTATCTTCATTTTTTTTCTCTTTAGCAGGACATTCTCAGATGAGTCATCATCATATGATTATTTTGGACTACATCTTACTTACATTTTCTTGGTTTCTTGAGCATTTTTATATGTTTTAAATTCATTTTACTGATTTGATTTTTTTGTTTGTATGGTAAATATTGTGTATTTTTAGTGTTTTTCATGCATTTAGTTTCAATAAAACATTCCATGTGGAATTCGCAGGTAAAACAGGTTTGCGAAAGAGATGTCAATACATGGAACCATGTGATTAAATGCACTAAGCCTAAAGTTGATCCAAGATTATTAGTGAAAGTTCAAAGCTCAAAAGATTAAAAATTCGTAATTTGAACTGTAACACCCCACACCCGGCCTAGACGTTATGGCCGAATCTGGCGATGTCTCATGGAATGGGATTTGAAGACAAGATTGTCAAGTTAAAACCGTTACAATTAGTTAGCTTTTATTTAATTCGGAAAAAAATAAGTACTAGTTGATTTACTTTAAAACTTGTCTCTGAGCGGAAGCTTCTGTAACCAATTAATTTAGGGAAAATCATTTTTATTTATGAAAACCTTAGTTTTTAGAAAAATCGTGTTTCGTTGAGTTGCAGTTTAAAAAAAAAATCCATAAAAATAATGTAAAGTCTCAAATTTAAAGCCAACCAGTCCATAGTCCAAAATCTACATCAAAAACCCCAAATAAGTAATAAATTCTAGACATTAACGGAAAACAGTCTAAAATTTACGTGTGGCCATCGTCGAGTCCTCCGCTGCACTGGCCCGTCAAGTCTGGGGATTACCTGTACAGATTAAACAGAAAAAGGGTGAGTTTTCGCAAACTCAATGTGTAATCCCCACAGAAAACATGCATACAAATATTCAACAGCACCAATCACAAAATTAGTTTGGGCCTTAGCTCGTTCAGATACAGTCTCAGAAATACATTAGGGCCTTGGCCCATATCAGATATAGAATGCAGATACAGTAAATCAGAATCCTACCCACCAGCCTCTACACACCATCTCCGTCCAACCCTACACACCATGTGGGGATTAAATCAACCCACCCATCCCTACACACCATGCTTTACCGAAATGCGGCACATAATCAGAAGGTTGCAGCTGAGCTGCCAGATAACATGCTTAATAGCCTTTCAGACACTTCCTCCAAATATCATCAACCCACCCCGATGCAATACAACATGCAAAATATGTCATGCCATTATGAAATTAGTAGTACATACATTCAGATATCATAAGTCATGCTCGGTATAGATATCAGACAGACAAATCAAACATATAGGGGTCTAAGTAAAGCTTACTAACCCTACATTAGGTCCACAGTTGACTTGGGCGACCCGTGCAACCTTACAGAACTTTTCAGAAAAATGAGCTCACATGCCCATTTGGTCCACTCGGCCCAAATTGGCATTTGCCACGTGATCCATTTTTAATGTAACCCATGCTAGTTAATTATTCATATATGTTTTCACTATTTACTAATATGTTCCTTCAAAGTTATCTACTTGAGTCATTGTAACTAAATTATTTATATCTTGAGCTACAAAATTCCAAATTAAGATCCGCTTGATTTTTTAAAACTAGACTCAAATACATTTCTACAATAAAATTTTTAGAATTTTTGGTTCAGCCAATAAGTACAGTAAAATCTTCAAACTTACTCCTATTCTGCTATCTGGCAGCTTCATCCCTTCTTTGCTAAAAATTAATTATCTCTTAGTAAAAAAATTGGATGATGTTTCCATTTGTTTCTATTGAAAATAAACTCATTAATAATTTAAACATGTAAATTTTAACCCCTAATTATTTTTCTCCAATTTTTGATGATTTTCCAAAGTTAGAATAGGGGAACCCAAATTCATTCTAACCTTGTATCACAAAGTTTATTATACCTCACGATTTACAATTCCATTACTTACACTGTTTCTTCTATAAGAAACTAGACTCAATAAGCTTTAATTCCAAATTTTTTCATCCTCTAATTCAATTTCCACAATTTATGGCAATTTTTCAAAGTTAGCCTACTGTTGTTGTCCAAACAACAAGTAATTTTGGCTTTTCACCGAATCCCTTTTCTTTTCATTTCGGGTACACACCTGGTTTTCGTTGATGTTAAAACAGTCCCTGAGCACTCCAAAGCCTATAATTGAACAAATAACACTAATTTAATCTCACATAACATGATCCCAAATCGAACTCGTATCGAGGTTTTAACCCATAAGTGACTAAATCCTACCTTCAACCGATGAACAGTAATTCCCACACATAATAAGACTCCGATTGGTGATTACGAGCCATTGAATCCTGCCCTAATTTTCATAAACAAAACAACTCAGAAGAAATTTAACAAACAGAGACAAATCACTTATCTAAAACTTACCGAACGATTGCAGGCAAACGTGGAGCGACACGAGGCAGAGTGGGAAATGAAAAATCAAGAAGATAAAGGGTGAAAGAGAGAAAAAATTCGACAGCAATGAAGAGAAAAATGGAAAGAGGGTGGAGGGATTTTGGGGAAAGTAAAAAAAAGAAAAAGGAAAAAAGAAAAAAGAAAAAAGAAAAAAGAAAAAAAGATGAACAGAATATTCCAAAATTCAAACACAGGACCTCCTTCACACCAACACTCCATTTATCCACCAGACAAGCAGGCTCATTCTGTTAATTATTTGCCAAATTTTACTTAAAATTTGCCTACTGACCAAAGATTGGGCTTATTCATAAAAATACCAAAATTTGCCCAAGTCTTGGCTTGAACTTGAGACCTCCCAAACACACCCAGAACACATAACCACTAAAGCAGACATATATTTTGTGTCACACATTCACAATACCCAAAATTAAAATTTTGGGGCGTTACATGAACACATTCAAAACTTTCAGTCGAACACTTCTTAATGTTTTGATCATGTCTCGAGCTTCAGAACTCCATTTTGGGTGTCCCTTATATCATCGGAAAGGGGATTTGAAGATTTATTCAAATATTGGAACACCAACACCAAAATCCATTAGGAAGAGATCCAAAAGTAAAGATAAAGTTACAAGTTTAACATTGATGGACAATTTTGACGCATTGTCATGTTTGGGTCATATCTCTTAACACAATTGGAGTTTGGAGTTGAAATTTTTACAGCATATAGACCAGATGTAGACCGTCAATCATCTATCTTGGACTTTTCCCATTGAGAGACGTTAGCTTGGACAAAAGGAGTCATCTTTAAAGATGTGAAAAATGACTCAAAAGATGACAAAGAAGTAGGCCTATAAATTTATTATTAGCAAGTCCTTTGTATTGTCATTTTCCTCTTTACAAATCTATGTAAGTAGCCTTTGGTTTCAGCATAGAAGGCATCTTGAAGGTTAGTTCAAGATCATTTGCTTGTTAAGTTTTTGTTTGTTTCATTATTTGTGTAAAATTTCAAGTTTCTTATATCTAATATGTCTATTTCATTTAAGTTTGAGTTATTTAGTTTTGCTATGTTATTTTAAGTTTTCAATGCTGAGGTGAAAGGGTGAATCTCTTAGGAAATATTAAGGTAAATTCCATACTCATCATTTGAGCTAAAATTAATTATCAATCACTTGTTATAATCATTCTTGTAAAGTAAGATATATTATTTGTTATAGACAATATGCGACACAATGAATGCTTGGATAAATTAACCTTGATTTGTTGTAGACATAAAAATAGGTATAATAAATATTTGAAATATTGTAGACACCCATTTTGTCCGAGCCCAATTGGAGGCCCATTTAAATTTTTGTTCTCTCTTAGCCCATTCCACTCGATTTTGGTCAATTTGAGACCTCTGTTTTTTTTTTCTTTCCTTTTTAGGATTGTTAAGGGCCCAAATTATTATTATTATGATCACTACTACTACTATTATTAAATATTATTATTATTATTATTATTATTATTATTATTATTATTATTATCATTTTTTACAAATAAACAAGATTAAAAATATATATATACATGAAATGAAATGAAAGAAAAAAGAAAGAGGCTTTTCATATTTTTGTTCTTAACAAAAAAGGTAAAAAAAAAACAAGTATTCTATTTTTTTTTTCTTTTCTTCTATTTTTTTTGGTGATAGATATGTCATAAGGGATCGGGTTTTGGGCTCCAATGAAGGGGACGTCACCGGACCGTCAGTCCTCCACCCCTAGGAGCCCCAAAAAATCCCCTTTTTGTCCTTCTCCCTTTTTAAAATAAATGTTTCTTTTAAAAAAAAAAGGCTTGATCTTGGGAAAAGTTTTGATTTTTTTTTAAAAAGGAGAGAGTTTAGATTTTAAAAATAAAAAATATTTTTTTAATCATTTTAAAGGAAAGTTTAAAATTTTAAAACAAAGTTTTGACTTTTCTCAACTATTTCAAAATAAAATATTTGAAATTTAAGAAAAATAGTTTTTTTTAAAAGAGAAAGTTTAAAATAAAAATATGTTTCTAGTCATTTTAAAGAAAAAGTTTAAATTTTTTAAAACAAAGTTTTGATTTTTTTCAACTATTTCGATATAAAGTTTTGATTTTTAAGAAAAGTAGTGATTGTTTAAAAGAAAATTTTGATTTTGCAAAAAAAAAAAAATTCCGGCCACCAAACGCGACTCTCCGGCCTCCAGTCATAGAAGGAGGAAGAGAAAGAGGAAGAGGTTTTATTTTTTTTTTTTTTGAAAAAAATGAGGTTAAAATGAAAGAATGAATAGTTTTTTTTTTCCATTTACAGGTGTCAAAAACGAGTAATTTATTCCTACCCCATTACTTTTAAAATTTACAAAAATACCCCGTTTTTTGCAGCACCGCTCTCACTCTCTGGCCTATTTACACCCGCAACCCTTTTGTTTATTCAAACCTTCAATTTAATCCGGAATTTAAAAATTAAAAGCAAATTAAGTGCTACATTAGTCCTCTGTCTTCCACATTTTTTATCTTTTAGTCCCAAACTCAAGCTATATTATTTTGTTTCCTTCTTTAATAAATTATTTACACTTATATCTTCCCTTTCATTTGCATTTATACATTATATATTTAATGTCAATTATGCACTTTATTTTAATGTTTTATATTTATTCACAATTGTATAATTTTTATTTATTCTTATTTCGTTTTTATTTATTTTCATGTCTATTTATATTTATGTTTTTTTTTACACATTCCTCTTACATACATTTTAATATTATTTATTTATGCTAATTTGATTCTTTTATTGTAGTATGAATAAAGTGTATTATTGTTATTATTATTATCATCATGATAAGGTCTTATTTATTTCATTTCTTTAAGTTTTCTTTTTATTATTTCCCCTTTTTAAAGAGTTTTAACTTTTCATTAACTTTAGTCAATTTAATTAATTTTCCTATTTTATTACTATTTATTTTCAAAGAGGGAACTTTAGGTCATTTTTCTATCCTATAATTATTGACATGAAGTTAGTTAAGTAGGTGTTACATTTTATTGAAACCATAAGGTTTTTACATTTGGATTTAGGTTAGTCCTTAAGATCTTACCTACCATTTATTATAGAAAAATTATAAATAATATGTAAGATATTTTTTAGGGCTCTAAATTAATTTTAAATATCATATAGGATTCCTCTTTAGAATCTTAAATTAATATGTAAATATTATTTAGGACTTTATTTAAGATTAAAACTAAAGATTTTTCTAGGTGAATTATAAATCATGAGTAGGTCTTTCTAAGTATTTTTATTTTGGAAACTTTTTAAGAAAGCTAATAAATCTGATTTAAGATATATTATTTTAGGATTTTAACAAATTTAAACCTTAGATCAAGAATTTTAAAGTAAGATAAATCATAAACCCGGCATAGGATACTTTCGTAAGATCTTGATACATTTAACGTTATTAATTAAATATTTTAAAATAATAATAATAAAAGATCAAATAAGTTGTTGATGTATTTTAATATTTTTCTTAATTCATTGGTAATTTTAGGCTTTTTTTTAGAATTCTAAAATAAAATTAGTTTTAGGAATGGAAGGTATTTTACTAGAATTATTTAGGTATCCTTTAGGGTTCACGTTAAAAGTAAAAATCTCTAATTTAAGTATCAAATTAGATAAGTTTTGTGAACACATCTTAATCGAGTAACAAGTAAACTGGAGGCATTTTCTTTAGAGTTTTTTTTATTTATTTAAGATTTCTATAGGATTTTAGCCTAGATTAAGACATTAGCATGTTTAAATAAAAAAAACCCTAGCTCCTAAGACCCCGTAGGACTATCTCCAGATAGGCGTTGTGGGGGTGCTATAACCTTCCCCACATGTAATCGTACTCCTGAACCCGAATTTTAGTGATGAAATCGAGTCTAGACTTTTAGGATTTTTTGTAGTATTAATTGTAAGAATATCTGATATTGTATGTAGTATTAATATGTCAGTAAAAATGATAATGCAATACAATGCAGTAACATTAACACAATAGAATACCTATAATCAGACAAAGATAAAAATTAGAAGAAGAATTTTGTTGAGGCCTGTATAAACAGTTTTCTTAAGACAGATTCGTCCTCTCCTTGGTGCTTTGAGTAACGTTGGACGTCTGTTTCCCAGGATACAACAACAAATGATCACAGTAGTAGCACAAAAATAATGACCAATCGAACACAATCTTGCCTTTCTCTATTACCAGGAGAATTGAATTTAGAAGGAATTTTTGCTATTGATAGTTTTTTTTTATGATATGTTTTTGAAATCTCTTAACTTGGCTTTATATAAAGGAGAGGGAATTAATGAAGAGATTTGTTGAAAAATTAATAGACATGAGTGAATAGACACAATGAATGGAAAAATTCAATATTAAACCAAGAGATACATTTTTTCAAAAGATACAACTGTATGGAAAAAGACAATATTAAACCAAGAGATACAATTATCATTCATTACTCAATAATTATTTTCCAACAATCCCCCACATGAATGAAATTGATGGATCAACGAGACTCAAAGACTCAAAGAGGTGATAGATTCTACGTTCGATAGGATAGGTAGGCATCAACCCTTAAACCTTCCCTTATGAAAGTATATTTACTTTACTAGCTAACCAGTAGACGCAATGTCCTTGAACTGTTTTGTCGTTTGTGTAAACGATGATATTCCTCACACAAATACCTTACTGGCAAGATTTTTGGTCCTCATGGGTATTTTCATATGGCTGTGAACATCCTCCTGATTCGACAAGAGCTTAGAGAATTATTCCCCAATAGTCTCCTTGAAGCGGCCCCACTTAACTTTCACATAGGTGACTTATGTTGTCCGTTTCACTGAAACAAAAAATTATCATTAAAAACATTGCTTAACCTTTTCCATATTTTAATCACTGTTTTCATCATAGGAATGGACTCGGGATAAGAATCCCTACAGTGACCTCACAAGGTCTATGCAAGTAGGTTGTCCCATTGAACCTAGATATTGGGATCTCCAATCAACTAAGTTGGGTTTTCCTTCACATAGCACCTTAAATGTTCATGGGCTTTAGTCCCATTCCTTTCGATGTTTTATCAACTTGATCTCAGTTTAACCTTTTGGTTAGCAGATCCGTAGTGTTATCTTTTGATCTTACAAAATCAATAGTGATAACTCTAGTTGAGATAAATTGTCTAACGATATTATGTCAACGACACATGTGTCTTGACTTACCTTTATACATTACGTTCTGTGCTCTACCAATTGTTGCTTGGTTATCACAATATATGCATATTTTGGGCACAGGCTTTGGCTATTCAGGAATATCCTCTAAAAAGTTTCGTCGCTATTTTGCCTCTTCTCTAGATTTGTCTAGAGCTACAAACTCAGATTCCATTGTGGATCTAGTTATAATCATTTTCCTTGAGGATTTCTGTGACACAGCTTCTCCTCTCAATGTGAAAATATAACCACTTGTGCCTTTGGTATCTTGAATATCAAATATCCAACTGGCATCGGAGAATCCTTTTAACACAGTAGGATCTCTGGAATAATGTAATTCATAGTTCCGAGTATATATGAGATATCTTAGTACCCTTACAATCGCTTTCCAGTGTTTCTCCCTTGGATTGCTTGTGAATCTGCTTAAACTGCTTACAGTGAAAGTAACATTAGGTCTAGTGCAACACATAAGCTACATTAGACTGCCTATGACTCTTGCATATTCCACTTGGTCAATACTTTCACCTTTGTTTTTGGACAAATGTTGATTTATATCTATCGGAGTTCTGGCTACACCAAAATCATCCTTGCCAAATTTCTCAAGAATCTTGTCTATGTAGTGTGATTAAGTCAATACGAGACCTCCAGATGACCTTTTGATTTGGATGCCCAATATCACATTAGCAAGTCCCTTATCTTTCATATAAAATCTTGAATTTAAGAAGTTTTTGGTACATTTTACCATTTCATTGTTACTTCCAACAATGAGTATGTCATCAACATATAAACATAGAATTACTTGTCCATCAACAGTGGTTTTGACATACACATATTTGTCACACTTATTAATTTTAAATCCATTGACACTGCCAAGCTTTTCATGCCACTGCTTTGGTGCTTGTTTAAGTCCACGTAAAGATTTTACCAATCTATAGACTTTTCTTTCTTGCCCTAGAGCTACATAACCCTCAGGTTCTTCCATGTAAACCTCCTCATCAAGATCTCCATTTAGGAAAGATGTCTTAACATCCATTTGATGAACTTCTAGATTCCGCAAAGTGACAATAGCAAGTATCATCCTTATAGAAGTTATTCTTGATACATGAGAAAATGTATCAAAGTAATCAATGTCTTCCTTTAGTCTATAACTTTTTATAACCAATCTGGCCTTGTACTTATCAATTGTTCCATCTGCTTTCATTTTTCGTTTGTATATCCATTTAGAATTTAGTGGTTTAAGTCCCTGAGGTAGATCCACTAATTCTCACGTATGATTTTTAATGATGGAATCAATTTCACTCTTAATAGCATCTTTCTAAGAAATGCTTTCAGATGAGCATATAGCTTCACTATAAGTTTGAGGTTCAGTTTCTAACATATAGGTCAGAAAATCTGATCCAAAGGACTTTTTCACCCTTACTCTTTTACTTCTTCTTGGTTCTACCTTGACATAGCTATCAATAGTTTCTGAAGTTCGTTTTGTTGAACTTGACCCATCTTCCCTAGTCTTACAAGGGAATATATTTTCAAAGAATGAGACATTTTTAGATTCCAATATTGTATTCTTGTGAATTTCAAGATTATTTGATTCATGTACAAGAAATCGATATGCATTATTGTGTCGTGCATAACCAATGAAAATACAATCTACCGTTTTGGGGTCTATTTTCATTTGCTTTGGCAAAGGAACCATTACCTTTGCAAGACACCCCCCACACTTTCAAGTAGTTGTGGTTTCCTACCCTTCTATAACTCATATGGTGTTTTGTTCTTTTTCTTACGTGTCACCTTATTTAAAAGGTAATTCACTGATAAAATAGATTCCCCCTACATGTTTTGTAACAACCCAGAACTTCCTAGCATTGCGTTCATCATTTCCTTTAGGGTTTGATTTTTACGCTCTGCTACTCCATTAGATTGAGAAGAGTATGATGGTGTCACTTCATGAATAATACCATGTTGTGCACAAAATTTACCAAATGGTTCAACATATTCACCACCACGGTAACTTCTCACCCTCTTAATTCTTTTATTAAGTTGGGTTTCAACTTCTTGCTTATAGAGAACAAATTTCTCTATAGCTTCATCTTTGCTTTTAAGAAAATATACAAATCAATATTTTATGCTATCATCAATGAAGGTAATAAAATATTTATTCCCTCCTCTAGTTTTAATAAACTTTAAGTCACAAATATCACTATGTATTAGATCAAGTGATTCAATATTTCTTTCAACAGATTGAAATGAAGACCTTGTTAGTTTTACCTCAACACATGTTTCACATTTATGATAATAATTAATGTGAAATGAAGGAATGTGCTCTAAATTAATTAATCTATGTAAAGTATTAGAATTAACATGTAACGACCCAAAAATCCTTGGGCATCGGAAAAGTACATTATCGGGACTCTGTCTTAGTAAACTAAGTCATAGATAATTATTAGAAGTAATTATGAGTTTAGTTGAGTGCTTAATTAGGTATTAATTAGGTGAATTTAGTCTAATTAAGAATAATTAGGAAAAATGATCAAATTGAATAAAGAGTGAAAGTCTAATTATAGATTAAAAGAAAGTTAAAAGGACTAAATAGGTAAATATGCTAAGTCCCAAAAATGAGGCGGCATAAGTATGATAAAAAAAGGTAGATTTTTATGTTTTAAATATATTAATATATTATTTAATTATAAAAGATATTATATTATATTATATTATATTATTATGTAAAATAAACCAAAATTATGACAAGTGTGTGGTAGAAATAAATCCAAGTGTATAAATAAAATACATATATTTGTGATTATTATGTATTTACTTATTATTTAAGTAAAATTATTATATTAATATTATGTTATTATTATTTTAATATAAATCATAATAGAAATAAAAGAATAGAAAAAAGAGAAACAGAATAGAATAGGAAGGGACGAAACAGGGGAGAAAGAAAGAAAGAAAAAGAGAAAGAGAAAGAAAGGAAAAACTAGGGTTTAAGGTTTTAAAGCTTTAAAGGTAAGTCAATCAAGTCCTTTTCTTCTAATTTAGATGTTTTAGAAGTCTTAGAACAAAGTTTTGTTGAATTTAAGTTGAAATTTTGAAAGTTAATAGATTTTTGAGTAGGGTTTATGTTGAATAAATGATGGAATTGAGGGTTTATTTGATAGAAATTCTGATTGGAATTGAATAAAGGATTGAATTGTAAACTAAGCTATAAGTTTTGAGTTTTAGGGATTAAATTGAAATAAATTCGAAATTATGAAATTATGATAAAAATTAGATAGTTAAATGTGAGTTTGGCAAGAAATTGAGTAGCAAAAAGGTATGAATGGAGAACGAAAAATATATAGGTTTAGTTAGGATTAAATTTGAATTAAAGTAAAAGTTAGATAAAAATTTTATCAATTAAATTGTGTTGTGCTAATGATTGTGAAATTATTTTAATTGTTCGTAGCTAATATCGAGCCTGAAGCATCGGCCCAAAAAGGAAAAGAAAAGATCGTTGAGGATTAAATCCGAAGAGAATTCTGGTTTGTATCACTATAATTCAAACTTTATCATTATTATGTGTTTAATTTACTAATTATGTGTAGTAAGTATTTTAAGGTAAGTGTTTAGTAAAATGAAAATTTATGATTGGGTATTGAAATTGAGACTGATACTGAATTGAATTATGGAATACTGAATATTGTTTTTGAGTACTGAATTAAATTATAAAGTTACTGAATATTGTTATGTGTACCGCATTGAACTATGAAATTACTAAAGTAATGAATTACTGCAATACTATGAAACTGATTGAAATAAGGAATTATAATTAATACTGAACTAAGATGGAAATTGTACTGAAAAGTGAATTAAATACCCTATTAACTAGTCGGGCTATTCGGATATGGTTGGCATGCCATAGGATATGGAAGAGTACGGGTTTTTGCCGACTTACTGATCAGGCACTTATGTGCCGACTACTGTTACTGTTACTGATTCGATACTTTGTGTGTCGAATACTGTTACTATTACTGTTACAGATTCAACACTTTGTGTGTTGAATACTGTTACTGTTACTGTTATTGCTACCATTACTGATTACTGATCAGTTACTATGTACCGTTTTAGGAACCATGTGTCGTATTGGTGTGTTGGTTAGAATCCGAGTATCCGCCGAGTCTGAGTCAAGTTAATAGTGACAAATGAAATAAATTTACTGGTAAAACTAAACTTGAATGATATAGTATATGTGAAAGGTGAGAATTGAAATAAAGAAATAAGTATGGTATATATATAATCAATTGATAATATAAAAAGATTCAATTGTTCATTAAGTAATGATAATTGTAATGAAAAAAATTGAGTGTGATTTAATGTATTTAATTATAAATTGAACTATAGTGATACCACTAAGGATATGCATACCCAGCGTACGGTTGTCTCCGTGCGTAGGTTGTAGAAGTCAAGTACTGAACTAGCATCCAAAGCCAGACCCGACTTTAGCAAATTTTTGGTGATGTATATTTTCTTTTGGTAATGTGGCATGTACATAGGATGTGTATAAAGGTTATTATGTTCTGAATATAAATGGTTAAAAATGTTAGTATTATAAGTCTAAGAATTATAATGAAATAAGTTTACCCATTTCAATTTAATTAGTACATTGATAAATTTAAATTGATATTATATTGATTGAGTTTGATTAGAAGGTATTTAGAATAGAACATGAGAATGTGACATGAATTGGTTGAATTGGTTATGTTTGGAAATGATACGGTTTTAATTGCAGGGGGTTTTATGTGAAAATAAGCAAAAATGCTGTCGAAATTTTAAAAAAAAAATCAGAGTACTTGAACGAGTCCCATTTCACTTTTAATACATGTTTTAGACTTCGAAAGTTCATTACAGGGACTTAGTTATTCAATTATATTACGAATGTTATTTTATTTATGAATTATTCGTAAGTTGTCTGATATGTTCGGTAATGCCTTGTAGCCTTGTTCCAGCGACGGTTCGGGGTTAAGGGGTATTACATAACATGTCCGAACTGACCATGCCATAAATCAAATGACTTAAGCATATAAACAGAAGAAGAAGCATTATTCTTATTCATAATATTAGCTTTTACAGAGATAACATTGAGTTTCCACATGTCATTTAATACATATCCCCTTCCCAAAAATGTTCCCCCTTTTGACAAAACTAACTTCTGGGATTCAAATACCATTCTAAAGCCATGCATACTTAGGAGGGTACCAAAGACAAGATTCTCGTGTATGTCAGGCACATACAACATATTTTGAAGTTTCAACTCTTTGCCAGAAAGTAAACTTCAAAATCACAGTGCCTTTCCCCTTAATCTTGGAAGTTGCAATGTTGCCCATATAGAGTTTCTCCCCTTTCTCACAAGGAACCAACTCAACAAAGGAGTCATTGTCATAGCAAATATGACGTGTGGCACCAGTATCAAGCCATCATTCTCTTGGATTTGAATCAACCAAATTGACTTCAAAAATCACAGCGCAGAGGTCAAGATTAGATACTTCTTTAGAAATATTTTCCATAGTGTTGGCCTCGTTTATTCTGACTCTCTTTGGAAGCCTACATTCGGATGATTTGTGTCCCATCTTATTGCAATTAAAGAATTTTCCTTGGAATTTTGGCTTCTTGAAAACACCGCCTTTTGGACCTAGTTTAAACCCAGTCTGAGAATGTTTTCTTTTCTTGGAGTCCTTCTTGACTTCCACTACGTTTGCCTTGGGAAAGTTAGGATTGGTTACTTTGTTTAGCCTTTTAGCCGTACCTCAATTTTTTTCTTCAATTTGAAGTCTGACAATCAGATCTTCCACTGTCATTTCCTTTCTCTTATACTTAAGATAGTTCTTGAAGTCATACCAAGCAAGGGGAAGTTTTTTAATAATGGCTACCACCTAAAAGGATTCACTTATCTCTTTCCCTTCTACGAGAATACCATGGGTGATCAGTTGGAATTCCTGCACCTGATTTACAACAGCTTTAGAATCAAGCATTACAAAGTTTAAGAACTTGACAACTAAGAATTTCTTAGCACTAGCATCTTCAGTTGTTTTTTTGATTCTGTATACTTCATAAAATTCATCAGATAAACTATTCAAAATGTAGTTATGACATAGGAAACCAGAGTTGTTCCATGCTTCGACAAGGTTGAAGGCGATAATAGCATCTTCCTCATCTTTTTTAAAAATAGGAGGATCATCCTTCAAAAAATTTTCCATATTCAACATGGTAAAAAAGAACAAGATTTTCTGTTGCCATATTTTAAAATTCTCTCCAGCAAATTTCACAGGCTTTTCATTGTGACTCATAGCCACAGGTAACATTTGGCTTTCAGCTTGAGCTTGAGCATTTGCCAAGGCTTTGAATTGGATGAGTTGTTTGACGAATGAGACATTTCTGTAATCGGAATAAAGAACCAAAATCTATAAATAAATTAAAATCTGAAACAAAAGTATAAACCAATCTTAAATAAGTTATGATGGTAATTTGTACGCCTTAGATTAAAACTATAATAATTAATCTGTCTTAAGATTGTAAGAATATTTGATATCGTATGTAGTATTAATATGTCAGTAACAATGCTAATGCATTACAATGCAGTAGCAGTAACACAATAGAATACTTGTAATCAGACAAAGTTAATAATTAGAAGAAGAATTTTGTTGAGGCTTGTATAAACAGTTTCCTTAAGACAGATTCATCCTCTCCTCGGTGTTTTGAGAAACGTTGGACGTCTGTCTCTCAAGATACAGCAACAAACAATCACAGTAGTAGCACAACAACAGTGATCAGTCGAACATAATCTTGCCTTTCTCTATTACCAGGAGAAATGAATTTAGAAGGAATTTTTGATATTGATAGTTTTTTTATGATATGTTTTTGAATTCCCCTAACTTGGCTTTATATAGAAGAGAGGAAATAAATGAAGAGGTTTGCTAAAAAATTAATAGACATAAGTGAATAGAGACAATGAATGAAAAAAATATCAATATTAAACCAAGAGATACATTTTTTCAAAAGATACAACTGTATGGAAATATGCATTATTAAACCAAGAGATACAATTATCATTCATTACTCAATAATTATTTTCCAATATTAATTCTAGACTTTTAGACGATATGTGGCTAACCAATCTAGCCCTAATTGGTTAGTGGCTACTCTACGTTAATTTATGCCTTCTGTGTCTAGCTTTGCTTGCTAGGCCCCCGTACTCTAATGTAGGCAACTTTATGACAAATATTTTTATAAGTCTTGAAGTTATCAGGTGATTATAATACCATATGGTTGGAATGAACTTAAACAGTTGAACTGTCATATTGCACCATCATTTGCTTATGGATTCATTTGCTAAACTCTTGGACTTATTGGACAATCATTTTGGACACTCCATTGATGGACATACCTTTGCTCATGGATTCATATGCTTAATTAGTGGACGTACATTGCTAGATCATCCGATTGGGACCTCCATTTATGTGTGGATTCTAATTGAGTAATAACATTAGTATTAAGTTTTAATCTTAATATAAAACCAAGAGTTCATCCTCTAACCTCAACATATTTTCTTCCAGTATTTGTTTTTATTTTCTTGCATTGACTGTTTATTTTTAGTGTTTCTAGCCACTCATTTCATTATCAATACTTATTCCAAAGTTAAGTGTTAAATTTCTGTTGTAGCATAATACTAGTAATCTTGTAAGTTCTAATCAACTTCTCTGTGGATCAATCTTGGACTCCTGAGATTTTATTACTTGGATATAACCTGCACTTGGGTTGTAGACCTAGATAGTCATTGTCATGTTTTTGGCACCATTCCCGGAGAAGGTAAGATTTAGGTGGCAAGTTTATAAGTTTTCTTTTTTCTGTACATATATTTGGCTGATTTTACTGCCTATTTTGTTTATGCTTATTTGGCATCCTGATTTCAATTCTCATGGTTTTAGTTAGAAAAAATTGTGAAACTTTTGTTGGTAATTTGATTGAGACACCTCCACATTCACCAATCATAGATAAGATTGGAAGAGCTCCTAATGAAAATGAGATTCAATAAGTACACACCATGCATGATTACTTGCAACCTCCTTGAAACTTAACAGCCTCTTGCTTTGTTTTTCCTTTGAATGCAAATAACTTTCGGTTCAAACTTGGTATGATAACTTTACTTCCTAATTTTCATGGCTTAGAGTCTGAAAGTCTTTACTTACATCTTAAAGATTTTGATGAAGTATGTGCCACCTTTAATGATCCACCTTAGGCTAATAAAATTGATAAACTCAAATTATTTCCTTTTTCTTTAAAAGCTAGGGTAAAAATTTGGTTTAACAATTTAAAGATAAGACCAATTGGTACTTGGCAAGAAATGCAAACTGAATTTTTAAAGAAAATTTTCCAACACAAAAGACCAATGCTTTTAAAGAAAATTTTCCAACACAAAAGACCAATGCTTTTAAAAGGCAGATTCAAAATTTCTTGCAAAATTCAAATGAACCATTTTTTCATTGTTGGGAACATTTCAAAGATTTGTTAAGTTCTTACCCACATCATGGTTTTGATAATTGGCGGACTTTAAGTTTCTTTATGAAGGTTTAACTCCTAAAACTAACCAATTTGTTGAAACAATGTGTAACGGAGAGTTCCTTGATAAAGAACATGGATCACTTAGTAGAAAATTCATAATCTTGGCACAAATTAACCCTTCTGAAGGTTCCATTAGATAGAATCTTGCTAATAATAAAGGAAAATATCACCTTAGTCAAGAAGATGATCTAAGTCCTAGGATGGCTAGTTTAACTAGAAAGGTTGAAGCCATAGAGCTTAGGATAGTACAAGAAATTACACCAGGAAAAATTGAAGAAAATTGTGGTATTTGTGAAATCATGGGACATTCTACTGTGGATTGCCCAAACATTTCACTTTTTAAAGAAATGTTGCATGATCAAGCAAATACTGTGGAAACATTCAAAAACCCTTTCATTCTCAAAACTCAAGCACTTACAACCCTAAATGGAGAAACCATCCGAACTTCAACTGGCAGGATAATAATCGTGCTCATTTCCCCCAACCTCCAAAACCTCCCAACACTCTGACCCAACCGTCTTCGCATGTTAAAAGTTTAGAGGAGACATTGCAAGAATTCATGCAGATGCAAGCAAATGTCAACAATCAGACTTCATAAGGTATCAATGAAATCAAGAACACACTTTCTATTTTGGCAGCCTCATTGTGCATTCACGAAAAAGGTACGTTTCTTGCTCAACCTTAATCTAATCCTTCTACTCAATGCCATGTTTCTTGTACCAAGGAAATCCAAAAAGAAGATATGAATTCTATCAAAACTCTTCTAAGTGGGAAGGCCATCAACAAGACCATTCCTTCCAAAGTCAAGAGCCCTCTCTTGCTCCGCAAATTAGTGGTAAGGATGATGGTAAGCCTAAAATTTTTTACTACCTAGACAACGAAAAATGTGGGAGTTCTACACCTTTCCCTAAATGATTGCAACCAAAAAGGAATTTGAATCAAAATGCTAAAATTTTAGAAATTTTCAAACAAGTTAAGATTAATATTCCTTTATTGAATGTGATTAAACAAGTTCCGTCATATGCTAAGTTTTTGAAAGATATGTGCACAGTTAAAAGGAAACATAATTGCAAAATAAAGCCTTTTTAACTGAACATGTGAGTTAAATCATTCAGCATATCACTCCACCTAAATATAAATATCCTGGTTGCCCTACAATTTCATGCATCACTGGGAACACTATAATAGAGTGTGTTGTGCTTGACCTTGGTGCTAGTGTTAATCTTTTGCCTTTCTATGTTTATCAATAGTTAGGTTTAGGTGAACTTAAGCTAACATCTGTTACACCTTAGTCTGATTAATCTGTCAAAATTCCTTGAGGGATAGTAAAATATGTGTTGGTTCATATTGACAAATTTTATTTTCTAGTTGATTTTATTGTTTTGGACACACATCCTGTCTCAAATTCTATTGTACAAATCCCTGTTATTTTAGGTCATCCATTCCTTGCAACTTCTAATGCTTTGCTTAATTGCAGGAACGAGGTTCTAAATTTGGCTTTTGGAAGCATGACATTAGAATTAAATGTGTTTGATGTTTGTAAGTAACCTCCTGAATATTTTGATGTACATAAAGTGGACTTCATTGAACAACTTGTCCATGAACAATTCATCAATTCCAAATTATTCAATCATTTGGAAAATTATTTAACTGAATTTGAAATTGATGACGAAAAAAAAATTCATGCATTGATTCTATGTTAAATTCTTTTCAGGGACAAGATAAAAACTTTTATTGGAAATAAAAGTTTGAGGAACTTCTAACTACTACAGATGTTTTAACACCATCAGTTGATCAACACCCCAAGCTTGATTTGAAGCAACTACCATGTGATCTGAAATATTCATTTTTGGGTGAAAATGACACTTTTCTAGTCATAATTTCCTCAAAACTTAATGCACACCAAAAACTTAAGCTATTGAAAATTCTGAATATGCATAAAAATGCATTAGGATGGACCATAGCTGACATAAAAGTAATTAACCCATTGATTTGCACACCTAACATTTATTCAGAGGAAAATGCTAAACCCTTTAGACAAATGCAATGACGGCTTAATCCAAATATGAAAGAAGTAGTGAGAAATGAAGTTATTGAACTCTGGGGTAATTGAATCATTTATCCTATTTCTGAGAGCAAATGGGTAATTCCTACCCAAGTTGTACCCAAGAAATCTAGGGTTACTGTACTCAAAAATGAAAATAATGAATTGATCCCAACTAGGACTGTTACTGGTTGGTGCATGTGCATTGACTACATGAAACTTAATTTAGTGACTAGAAAATATCATTTCCCTTTACCCTTCATGGATCAAATCTTAGAAAGAGTTGTAGGGCATGAATTTTATTGTTTTCTAGAAGGATGTTCTGGGTATAACCAAATTGCAATTTCATTTGAGGATCAAGAGAAAACCACTTTCACATGTCCTTTTGGCACTTTTGCATATGAAAGGATGCCTTTTAGATTATGTAATGCACCAGCCACGTTTCAGAGATGCATGCTCAGTATTTTTAGTGATATGGTTGAACACATTTTAAAAGTCTACATGGATGATTTTTCTATTTTTGGTGATTCATTTGATGATTGCTTATCCAATTTAGAAAAGGTTTTAATCTGATGTAAAGAAAAAAAAAATCTTGTTCTTAATTGGGAAAAATGTCATTTCATGGTCACTAAAGGAATTATTTTGGGACACATAGTTTCTTCAAAAGGGATTGAGGTAGACAAGTAAAAAATTGAGTTAATCTCCAATATTCCAACACCAAAAACTGTAAAGGAAATTAGGCCATTTTTAGGACATGCAGGATTTTATAGGAGATTTATAAAAAAATTTATTGATATATCTATGCCTTTGTGTTATCTTTTACTAAAGGACAGTGTGTTTGAATGGAATAAAAAGTGTGAAATGGCTTTTGGAAAACTTAAAAGTATTCTCACTTCTGCTCCTATTATGAAACCCCTTGATTGATCTTTACTATTTGAAGTAATGTGTGATGCTAGTGATTATGTTGTTGGTGCTATGTTAGGAAAAAGGAAAGATAAGAAACCATATGTCATTTATTATGCAAGTAAAAATTTAAATAGTGCTAAAATGAATTACTCTACTACTGAAAAAGAATTACTTGCTGTAGTTTTTGCAATGGAAAATTTTAGATCATACATTGTTGGATCATTTGTTGTTGTCTTTAGTGATCATGCAGCTTTAAAATATCTTCTCTCCAAAAAGGATGCCAAACCCATGTTGATTAGGTGGACTCTTCTTCTTCAAGAATTCAACATCACCATTTGAGATAATAAAGGAGTAGAAAATGTTGTGGCTGACCATTTGTCAAGACTTGTTTTCTTGATGAGCAACTTTTAAATATCTCTTTTATACCATGGTTTGCTGACATTGCTAATTTTCTTGCGACAGAAAAAATTCCTTCTTAGTGGAGTTTACAAGATAAAGGGAAAAACTTTTCTGAAGTAGAAAAATTTTATTGGGATGATCCATATTTTTTCAAATACTGCTTTAATCAAATTTTTTGAAGATGCATACCTGACAATGAGGTACATAGCGTCATTAACTTTTGTCATTCTAAGGCATGTGGTTGTCATTTTTAATCCAAGAAAACTGCTACAAAAATTTTACAATGTGGATTTTATTGACCAACCTTATTTAAGGACACTTATAATTTATGCAAATCATGTGAAAATTGCAAAAAAATATGGATCCATTTCAAAACGAAACATGATGCCTTTGAATTCGATTTTGGTGGTTGAAATTTTTTACTGTTGGGGTATCAACTTCATAGGACCTTTTCCATCATTGTTTGGTTTCTTATACATATTCGTTGCAATAGATTGTGTTTCAAAATGGATAGAGGCAATTCCATTCAAAATAATGATCACAAAATAATTATTAAGTTTTTAAGAAAATATTTTAAGTCGATTTGGAATTCCACGATCTATTATAAGTGATGGGGGCACACATTTTTGCAACAAAATTTTTTAATCATTAATGAAGAAATATACCATTACACACACAGTTGCAACCCCTTATCAATCTCAGACAAATGGACAAGTAGAACTTGCAAATAGGGAGATTGAGAACATTTTGGAAAAAAAACAGTTAACCTAACTTGCAAAGATTGGTCTTTGAGACATAATGATGGATTATGGGCTTACCGAACTACTTTCAAAACATCATTAAACATGTCTCCCTATTGATTAGTTTATGGAAAACCTTGTTATTTTACCTATGGAAATTGAACATAACGCATATTAGGCAATTAAAATACTTAATCCCAATCTTGATGGTGCTTCTAATTTGCGAAAGTTGCAAATTAATGAACTTGAAGAACTTAGAAACTATGCTTATGAGAATTCAAAAATAAATAAATAAAGAACCAAAGCTTTTCATGATAAGATGATGTTAATAAAGACATTTGATGTTGGACAAAAGGCTTTGCTCTATAACTCCAGACTTCTCATATTTCTTGGAAAACTAAGATTAAGGTGGAGTGATCCATTTGTTATAATGCATGTGTACCCTCATGGGGCAGTCGACATTGAGAATCCAAAGAATGGTAATGTATTCAAGGTAAATGGACAAAGACTGAAATTATTCCTAAAAAATCAATTTGCTCAAGATGAAATTGTTTATCTTTCCGATCCTTGTTACAAGAATGTTTAGGTGTAAATATATATTTTACTAATTAGGAGTTTATATTATTATAAATATTATTATCGTTTTTATTGTTACTATTCATTTCAATTCTCTTTTTTTACCCCGATTAAATGGCGAATAACAGTACTCCGTGGATTTATAGTCAGTCCCATCAGCTACCCATAAAACTGATATTGTATATTCTTACTTTTAAATTTTCTCCAATTCAAAACCTCTTACTCTTCTCTCCCATCTCATTTTCTTTGCTTCCAAAGTACTCTAATCGTTTTCTCAAACTTTTTTTGTTTTCAAAATGGATAACATTGTTTCAAAGTTGCACAAACGATTTTCTTATCTCCTTAGAAATATGATAATGAAACTTTACAAGGTTAGATGCGAGATATTAAGGATGCTCATGCATAAGGGCATGCCTATAGACATTGAAGTTATCATTAAAAGAAATGTATGATTTGAGGAATATCTCCTTTTTTTGCATTTACCTGGCACAGGTAGGAGTAGTTATGCAAGAAAGCGAAGAGAAAAGTGCCTTGGAGTGATTTGTCACCAGTGTGCCAGATGGACCTGTAATGGTTAGTGTTGATCTATTTGGATGGCACTGTAAATTGAGAAGATAAAATAATATTCATTACAGACGGATTATGTAAAGAGAATTTTAGAGATATCCAAATGTCTCTTGAGACCCATCCTAGTGGAGCTATGCAAAAAGAAATTCTCTATTTATGGTCTCAGTTCCAATATGAATGGATCTAACGATAAAAGACCCTGTTTGCCAGTTTATAAGAAAACTGGATGGAAAGCTGATCCTTGACTCATCGAAGGCGTTTAAGCTGTTACTGGACGTAAAACAGGAGGAAGATGTGAGCCACAATCACAACTACTGTAAATAATTCTCAACCTTTAATCTTCATTTGCAATAATCATATGTTTCGTTCATTTTACATGATGTTTGTATCAATTTTATTTATCTTGATTTCAACTATTTGAAAAAATAAAAATAAAAAATAAAAAATAGAAAAAAATGATTGTTAATATTGATATTTTATTACTATCTATTTTTAGATTTTCTGTCATGTGTGATGATTTTTTCTCTTTCGTATTATTGTCTCGGGATTTATTTTTTTGTACCTGATAATTAATTGTGACATGTTCCTTTTTGTTCCTTTTTGAATTTTTCTTCTCGAGAAATATTTGCCTTTAACTTGTTTGATTTTTTTCCTGACATCTTATTTTCTCTTTCTTTTTTATGATTACTCTATGTGGGGTCCGAATCTTATATAATTCACTACTCCCTGTAACACCCCTAACCCATATCTATCGTCAGAATAAGGTTTCAGAGTATTACCGAAGTTTACCGATCAAATAGACATAAATTTCAATCATTCTGTATCATATAATATTAGGTCAAAAACGAATTAAACTCATACATACTGTCCCTTATTCGAGCCCTCGAGACCCAAAAGTACACGTTAGAAACAAGTCAGGACTAATTCGGAAACTCAGGGAATTTTTCAAAAAATATTAAAAATTTTCAAAGCTGCGTATGACCAGGCCGTGTGACTCACGTGGCCAGGAGACACGCCCATGTCTTAGATCGTGTGGGCATTTGAAATAGGGACACACGGCTGTGTCCCAGCCCGTGTCCGTGCTCATATAACTCTCTGACTTGGGTCACATGGCCAATCCACACTCCTATGTGCCAGGCTGTGTACCCATTCAAAATGGCCTCGCACGCTCGTGTGCTAGTCATGTGTCTCACACGGCTGAATCACATGCCCGTGTGTCTGGCCGTGTGGACTCAGAATGTACTTTAAACAAGTTTACCATTCCATGTAAGTTTGGACATTATGTAATTCAAAATTCATTCGTTTAACCAGTTCAAAACAGAATCAAACACATTCAAATCATATCAAAACAACCATCCTAGGTGCCTGACCAATGTACCCTCATTGGTACCACATTTATATCATCAAAACATATCATCAAAACATTATTCAAGTCCAAAATATAAAAATACCTAATTTAATCCATTTTTCCTAGTTTATAAATATTTAAACATAAATTTAACGTGTCATAATATAACTTCAAACACAAACACATATTCATATGTATATGCCAACCAATATTAAGCTTATAACCTCATTTACAATCAAACCACAAAATATTTAGATTATAACTATTATTTAGACACCCTAGGTACATGCCGACACAAAAGATAGACATCACCACATTTGAGTTTGGGATCGTTGTTGGATGCTGAATCGGCGATCAAAAGTTAAGTACCTAACCTGCGCACGAAAAACAAAATCGTAAGCTGAGCAAAAACTCAATGGTATTTCTATGATCCGAATATTTAAAGGCAACAATATAATAGAAACAATTGAATATTTTAAACCACATTTTATTTATACAATAACATTAACTATTCAATACTCAAAACATAAATACATCATTTTATACCATATTCAATTTTTATCACTTGCTATACATGATAGCTTTTCACAATTTAATCCACATATCAATTAAAACAATAACAATATCAAATTCATGAATACATAATTCATGTGTCTCATTTTCATGTTTCGATTCGTTATCCCATTTTCAGTTCTCATACAATATCATCCAATATCAATCATAGTACCATTTTATTTAATTACCCCTATTAACACGACTCGAACTCGAACGAATACACGGATCCAACCAACACACCAGTTTGGCACCCAGTGCCTCATCGGATAATTCGAAGTAATAAATTGACTCCCAGTGTCTCATCGAATAAATCCGAAGTAATAAATTGACACCCAGTGTCTCATTGGTTAAACCAAAGTAAATTGGCACCCAAGGCCTTATCGACTCGAAGTCGAAGAAATCCCTGATCTCTTCCAATCCTATGGCATGGCATTTATATCCGACTCAGCCCAATACAGTTAATAGGGTTCCAATTCACTTTCCAAATACAACCAATATCCAATTATCATATTGACACATATATATTCATAATATTTATACATATATCAATTCAATCCAATTCAATCAACTTTAATTCAATTCAGTATCAAGTGCCAAATCCTCACCTCAACACTTATCATATGCATTAAATTGAATTATAACAAATTTATAACTAAGTTCGGATTATAGAAATACAAACCAGGAATTCCGAGCTATTCCACGTAAACTTTATCTTTCCCCTATTTAGTTGAGGATTCCGGTACGACGTTAGCTACAGAATTCAAACAATTAAAATTCATCAATACAACATAATTCAATTTCATATTGCATATTTCAATTTTTGCTCAATATTTGCCTAATTTTCAATTTAGTCCTTAAACCGAGACTAACTTTATTTCTTTACAATTAATCCTATATTTTCACAAAAATTTTACTTTAAACTAAATTTAACTCCCTATTTTCACTTAAATCCCTAAATTTTGAAATTTTAACAATTTAGTCCTTATTATTCAAAATTTACAATTTATTCTACAATTTAGTCCTTTTTCATTTCTAGCTTAAAAATCTATCAGTTTAGTCCCTAATACTAAAATTATTCAACATTAACAATGTTTAAAAACTTAACAATTGCTAAAATTTTGACATAGGTCGGGTAGTACTTAACACCGGGATTCCAAAAACATAAAAATTACAAGAAAAATGGACTAAATTGACTAACCAATTGAACTTGGAACTTTGAAACCCCTAAGCTTTTGCGTCTGTTTCTTTCTTCTTTCTCTTTTTCTTTTTCTTTCTTTCCTATCTGTTTCGTTTTACTTTCTTTCTTTTTCTTTATTTCATTTACTTATTCATTTGTTTTATTATAATTACTTTATTATGATATTATATATATTTACTTAAATATTAAGTAAAAAATATTATAATATATATTTTAACTTTAATTTATTAATAATATATATAATAATTTACACTTATGCTTCCTCCTTAAAGGACAATGACATAATTGCTTCTTTAGTCATTTTAATTTTTCTTTAATCTATAATTCAACTTTCACCCTTTATGTTGTAACCTCCCAAACCCGGCCTAGACGTTATGGCTAGATTGAGAAGGCTACATTAGCCACCAAAATGGCTAAGCTAACTTACGTTACTTTTTATGACTTTAAATAAACTCATTTTAGAGAAAACCGTAGTTGTACTTTGAGTTAGCTTAAAAGCATTCATTCATTACGTCGTGTATGCTTAGGATTCATTTTACTGTTGACAGTGTTGGTTTAGAAAAACCGTTTGGTTGTTGCTCTTCTTTAAAAAAAAACTCGAAGTTAAGCTACTGCAGCGGAAAAACTATTTTTCAAGTCATTTTGGAAAATTAGTTGCCTTATCGATTTGTTTTTCAAAAATAGTTCCATTGCAATGTAGTGGAAACTAGGGAATAGTATCAAATTTTCCTTAAGCCCGATATCATGTATTATTCAGTTATTATGCTTGAGTAATCCATGCATGCAAAAATCCACAAAAGAAAAGTTATCAAGCCATAGACCAGAAATAATTAAAAATTACGAGCCAAAACCAATAAAGACTTAATAATACTTAATTAAATAATAATAATCCGAGGTCCAAGTTGATTCTCCGAATGCCGAGTTTGGTCCTAATTTTGAGGTTTACCTGAAAAGTTAAACACTATTGGGGGTGAGCTTATGAAAGCTCAGTGTGAGTCGAATAATTATTTAAACGGGCAAAAACATTAAATACAGTGTATTAGCATTAACAGAAGAAAACAGAACCATCATAGGAATTTCATGTCATTACATAGCCATTATCAAATTGATGTCAAACGGTTTATGAGCATAGGTCATCATTCATTCGGGTAACAATCATTAATTTCGATACTATTCAAAACAACAAAATACAATGCGTAACATAAGTCAATAACATTCAAATATGTCGTGCACATAATGCAATGCAAAAAGGTTCCTACCCATACCATCCGCTACACACCACGAGTTCCCTAGAACCTGTCTGCCAAACTCCAAAACATTATGAGCATAGCTCGATGTGGTAAAACCACTGAATAATAAATAATGCAAAAAATCTGTCGGATATCAAATAGTGTGATACAATCGCCAATAACATATAATATGCGATAAAATTGCCAATCCTTCGGTACTCCAGGTGCAGTGCACTGACTACAAATAATGAGGACTTAATATGTTACCGGTACTCCATGGAACTCCTCCATCAACCACAAAATCTCAACCAATGCATATGCAATATGTCACACAATCTCATACATAATCATATCTCAATACTTGTCACATTCATTTGACATGCTCAACACGTCCTCAATAATCACATACTTTCAGTAAATGGAAACAATCTTCCAATCTTTCAAATTACCATTGTGTTGGTATCAATCAATATCGTTCAATTTCACATACTTTATAGATTTTTATTTGTGCATAAATAACACCCTTTTCAGTACACAATATAACAATTATCTCATGCGTTTAAATCATACATAAGCTTAATATCTCAACACATTATATCATTCAGTCAAACAATCTCATATCTCATAACTCATAACTCAAATATGCAATTACAAACTCAATCAAACATCCATACTATCAAACTAGCAATTTTGCCAACACGTCAATCTTTTAAGGCTCGAAACATACCAGGTTCGGCCACTCACAAAATCAATAATTTGGCTATTAAGACAATCCAATCAGCAAGCTAATTTATCAAATATAACATGATATTTAACATTTTCAAACAATTTTATGAGTTTAAGACCCACACCTTATTTTTCGCTTCCTCGCAGCACACTAGCGAATCTTCCAATTTTCCTTAATAATTTCTTAAATGAACCTATACCAAAATTCAGTATAAATTCAATCAATTTACCATTAAACTAGCCCCCAAACACCCACTTATGAGTTCAAAGCAATCGTTGAAATTATAACTATTTTATGAATCCAAACTAGTTAGATTCCTTACACTGTATTGATCCAAATCGTATATACAATTGTTCTTTGCCTTTACGGGTGATTTGGGGTGTTGGGGTCAGCACCTAATTCAATAATATACTGGAAAATAAATAGCTAATTAATGATTAAATTCCTTCATTTAATCAATTCATAATCTTTACCCAACAACTATGTCGAAATAACGAACTAGTTACCCTCAATTGCACTTACGCTTCATGATTTGTGGGATCCAAATGGCCAATCGATCAAGAACATTTTTCCCTAATTTAAATTAGTTTAAAAGCTTATTAGGAGGGTTAAAGAACTCAATTTAATGCATTGAAATTCTGGAAAATACATTTGAAATCATTTAAAATCCCCCAAATTCCAAATCTGGAAATTTAGGTTTTTAATGGACAAGATTAATTAAGAAATTGAAGAGAGAATAGACCTTACCCAGGCTAGTCGAGAGAAACGATAATGGCACTTTCTTGGCAATGTTCGGGATCGACCTTAGAGTTCAAGATTTTAGATTTGGGGCTAATTTTAATTAGGAAAAATGATAGCAATATGGTGGAGAATATGTTAAAAAATCTTGTGGCAAAAAGAAAAAGGAAAAAAAAAAAAGGAAAGAGATGGTAAAACTAGGTGTAGGCAACGACAACAATGGAGGAAAGGAAAAAAAAATTAAAATCAAAGAGAATGAGAGGAGGAAAGGAACGGCTAGGGCAATGAGGAGGAGGATTAAAGGCTGATTATTAGTAAAGAATTAATATTTATACCCAGTTTAACTAGGCTTGGATGGCCCACACATTAAAAAAAGGGGTTTTTGTCAAAAAATTAAATTATTTGCATGGGAAGGGAATTGAAGTTAGGACCTCAAGGATAAATTCACTAACGTTTAACCATCAATCCAATAACTCATTCTTGATATATTTTTGAAATATTTATTTTAAAAAACAAGGCATGTCACTCTCTCTCGATTCACAAACCCGATTCTACTAACCCCCGATTTTTGGGATGTTACATATGCAATTTAGTCCTTATACCTAATTAATCTTAATTCATGCAAATTCATTTAACCAAAACCTAATTAACTACACAAATAACTTCATAAATATTTTTAATAAATATTTACGAGTCTGATTTATAAGAACAGAGTCTCGAAAATGCACTTTTCGACACCCCTGACTATCGGTCGTTACGCTCCTTTATTTACATTCAAACACTAAAAAAACATGGCAAGTACTTCAATGAAAAAGTATGAAAAGTTTTGTGTTTTTTTCTTGATCTTATCTAGGAAAAGATAAAACTCTTATAGATATGGCTATAAAATTGGGCAAAGTGCTAGCCGATGAAAAAATGAAGCTAATCTATGGAGGGGGAAGTATGGGTTTAATGGGACTAGTGGCTACATCAGCATACGTTAAAGGGATTTCAATTTTGGGAATAATCCCAAGAGTGTTAAAAGAAAATGCACTATGTGGACCAACCTTCGGTAGAGAATTACCAATTTGGAGTATTCCTGAACGATTAGCGATTATGTTTGACACTGCTGATGCATTCATTGCATTACTTGGAGGTTTTGGTACATTAGAGGAAATATTTTGCATAACCTCTTGGTCATCTTTCTTCAAACATAAAAACTCATTGGTTTGCTTAATGTTAATTGTTATTATAAAAATTTGCTCTCATTTTTAGATAATGTTGTGGAAAGTGGATTTTTGTTTTTAGAGGGAAGAAATGTCTTGATTGCAGCTACAACTATTGATGAACTATTTTTTAAGCTTCAAGCTTTTAAGCATCATCCAGATCTAATCACTCAACAGATTGTTGAATCAAGAAAAAGGAAAAGAGATTTTGATAAGAAAGAAATGGATTTAACTTTGTCTTTGTGACATTATCCAACTTTTGGGTTTAACTTATATTGATATTTATATATATCTACATTGTTGTGTTTCAGTTGTAGCAATCTTGACCAACTATCACAAGTGATATCCTCTAAACTTCACTCATGATTTTGACATTGAGGACAATATCCTAATTTGGCAGGGGGTAGGGGATACTTTGGTGAAAATCATAAGTTTCTTTCAAACACACACACACACACACACACACACACACACACACACACACCACACACACACACACACACACACACACACACACACACACACACACACACACTCACACACACACACACACACACACACACACACTCACTCACTCACTAGGGTTGTGATTGTAATCAAGGTGACAGAGTATGAAAAATAATATTGAGACTGCACCTTATTAGAGTGCCTATCCTTATTATTATTTTTAAATATATATATTTGTAAAATGCAAGTAAGGAGTCAATAACATTCTTGAATTGCATAATTTTTTGTTGAAATGAAGGATAAGGAGTAATCTTGACACCCATTTTTATTTTTTTTCTCTCTTTTTTTAAAAAAAAATCTTTTCCAATTTTTTTTATATGTGATGTTAGTAAATGTTTTGCATGATCATTTAAGATACTTAGTACTTTTGAGATTTTAACATGCTTGCGAAGTACTAAAGTATGTTATGATTATCAAAAGATTAGTTGCTAATCTATTATAGCATGTGTTTCATGGATTTTGTGTAATTAGGTTTTGTTATGACTTTGGATGTTTCCTTTTTGAACTTTATTTGACAATATTATCTTTTGAATTTTATTTGATACATTACCTGTCTTAGGTGATATGCATTACTTGTAATGGGTTGTAAGTAATATTTTAATCATGATCTTAGAATCTATGGCTTATTACCCTTAAATATAATGAGTAGTTCCAAATGCATGATAAGGGAAGACCTAGGAAATTTCTTTGGATCGTTTAAGCCTCTCGAGCCAACCCTTGCATAAATTTTCTTAGTACCCTAATTTCGAGTCTTTTCAGATTTTTTTTCATTTAATGTTGTTATCTTAGCCTATAAAGCCTTAATTGCTAAATCTCAATCCTTTTGTTTACCCTAAGTATTTAGTGCTTACCATACATATTCCTTTAGCTTAAGTATTAAATGGGATAAGTAGAAAAATTAAGGTGGATATTTTAGGGTGAGAAGATGAATAAAACATGGCTTCACTATACATTTTTTTTACATCATGGAAAATTTAAAAAAAAATCAAAAGAAAAGGACGATTTTTTTGTCTACCTCTTTCATCCATGCTTTATTTGAAGGATGGAGAAATAAGGAGAACAAAAACAAAAAAACAAATAGCAAAAAACAAAAAAAAAAAGTAGATGGAGTTGAAGATATAATTAGTGCTAATATTGGGGAAGTAGGGAATGATACTTTGACCTTTTTATGATCCGTAAGTAACTAATGCTTAAGATTTGAGCATAAATTGCCTTTTCATCCTACCTTAGCCCTAGCCTAATGTTACAAGCCAAAAGACCTAGTGAACTTGTTATGCATATTGGAATTAGATTAAAGGAGAAAGGGAACTGTTAATGGACTTATGAAATCATGATTATTATGCTTACAACCTATTATTGTTTAATGCGTTGATAAGATTGCATACAGGTAATTGGACACAAACATAAAGATCCAAGGTTTCTAATTTTGCCTACTTATATAAATATTCATGTGACTATTTATATTTTTTACTAGAATCTATGATTTCTATTTTCATCAAGACTTCTTGTTTTATAATCCTTTTGTACTTTATTCACATGTTATTTTAATTTTTGTACTATTTTTGGGTAGTAGCAATTTTCTTTTTTGTTTTGTTGCTTGAGGACAAGCAAAAATGTCAGTGTGGGGGTATGATGAGTCATCATCAGATTATTTTGGACTATATCTTACTTACATTTTCTTGGTTTCCTGAGCATTTTTATATGTTTAAAATTAATTTTAGTGATTTGACTTTTTTTTTGTATTGTAAATATTGTGTATTTTTAGTATTTTTCATGCATTTAGTTTTAATAAAATATTCCATGTGAAATTTGCAGGTAAAATAGGTTTGGGAAGAAGATGTCAATTCATGGAACCATGAGATTAAATGCACTAAGCCTAAAGTTGATCCAAGATTATTAGTGAAAGTTCAAAGCTCAGAATATTAAAAATTTGTAATTTGAACACATTCAGAACTTTCAGTCGGAACGTTTCTTAGTGTTTTGATCATGTCTCGAGCTTTAGGGCTCCATTTTGGGTGTACCTTATATCATCAGAAAGGGGATTTGAAGATATATTCAAATATTGAAACACCAACACTAAAATACATCAGGAAGAGATCCAAAAGTAAAGATAAAGTTACAAGTTTCACATTGATAGACAATTTTGAAGCATTTTCATGTTTGGCTCATATCTCCTAACACAATTGGTGTTTGGAGTTGAAATTTTTACAGAATATAGACAAGGTGCAGACCTTCAATCAATTCTCTTAGACTTTTCCCATTGAGAGACGTTAACTTGGACAAAAGAAGTCATCTTTTAACATGTGAAAAATGACTCAAAAGATGTCAAAGAAGTAGGCCTAGAAATTAATTATTAGCAAGTCCTTTGTATTGTCATTTTCCTCTTCACAAATCTCTATAAATAGCCTTTGGTTTCAGCATAAGAGAAATCTCGAAGTTGAGTTCAAGATCCTTTGCTTATTAAGTTTTTGTTTGTTTCATTATTCGTGTAAAATTTCAAGTTTCTTATATCTAATATGTCTATTTCATCTAAGTTTGAGTTGTTTAGTTTTGCTATGTTATTTTAAGTTTTCAATGTTGAGGTGAAAGGCTGAATCTCTTGGGAAATATTAAGGTAAATTCTATACTCATCATTTGATCTCAAATTAATTATCAATCACTTGTTATAATCATACTTGTAAAGTAAGATATTTTACTTGTTATACACAATTTATGACACAACGATTGATTGGATAAATTAACCTTGATTTGTTGTAGACATAAAAATGGGCATAATAAATATTTGAAATATTTTTATAGGTCTTGAAGTTATCAGGTGATTATGATACCATACGGTTGGACTAAACTTAAATAGTTTAACTGTCATATTGCACCATCCTTTTCTTATAGATTCTTTGCTAAACTCTTGGACTTATTGAACAATAATTTTGGACACTTAATTGATGGACATACCTTTGTTCATGGCTTCATATGCTTAATTAGTGGACATACATTGCTAGATCATCCAATTGGGACCTCCATTTATGTGTGGCTTCTAATTGAGTAATAACATTGAATGTTAAAATTTAATCTTAATTTGACACCAAGAGTTGATCCTCTAACCTCAGCATATTTTTCCAGGTATTTTTTTTTATTTTCTTGCATTGACTTTTTATTTTTAGTGTTTCTAGCCACTCATTTCATTATCAATACTTATTCCAAAGTTAAGTGTTAAATTTCTATTCTAGCATAATACTTGTAATCTTGTAAGTTCTAATCAACTTCTCTGTGGATCGACCTCGAACTCCTGAGATTTTATTACTTGAATATAACTTGCACTTGGGTTGTAGACCTCGAAAGTCACTGTCACTCTCAACAATTTTTTTTCTTAATCCCCGTTTTACTAGAACCCAAAGTGCATCCATGACTAGTATATATAGCCTATTGGTGCCGACAATGAAAAAGTCGGCACCAAAAAAAATATTTAATTTTTTACTGGGGTGCTGACCACTAAAAACATGGCACCCAAAAATTTTTTGTTACAGACACGGGTGCTGGCACCAAAAAGTACTATTTTTTTACAGGTTACGGGTGTCGTACACCACAATGCCGACACCAAAATAATAATAAAAAATTGAAAATGGGTGTCAGCCACCTGGTACACAACACCACAAAAAAATATTTTTAATCTTTGTTCCGATCATCAAGTAATGATTGCCAGATTTATGACATGGGTGCCGACACTCCCATGCATTGTTCCTTTCAGGTCATTCCCGTAATTATTTTTAAACCTAAGTCATTCTTATAAATATTATATTGTTTTAGGTTAGTTTGGTAAAAAAGCCAATAACCGGGACCACATGGAATTATTTTGTAAATTTTCGTGTATTTAAAAATGATTCAAACGGTAGATTGAACCTTAACTCGATTGGCATGGATATTATTGTCAATGTAGGAGGGCGTGGGTTCGAGTGCGCTAAAGTGTATTATCCTCCTCCTATTTATGGGTTGAAAAAAACTATGGGTAATTTTAGGCATAGTGTAAAAAAAAATAATTAGAATATATGAGACAAACAAAATGGCTAATTTTATTTTTCAGAATAAATTATTTGTAGTGAGGAAAGTCACAGGAGACGACCCCACTAAATCTAAACTCTATCTATACAATGGCAAAACCCTTCAGTTTCAGACGTTAGAACCTAAAGATAAAGAGTTCAAATCGTTTTGAATTTGTTTGGAGTTTGAAAAAATGGGAGATGATGAGGTAGTATTGTTGGATTCCTGGCCAAGTCCCTTTGGGGTGAGGTGAGGATTGCTTTGGCGGAAAAAGGGATAAAATACGAGTACAAGGAAGAAGATTTGAGTAACAAGAGTAATTTGCTTTTAAAGATGAATCCTATTCATAAGAAAATCCCTATTCTTATCCATAATGGTAAACTTGTTTGTGAGTCCCTCATTCAGGTTTAGTACATTGATGAGATTTGGCCGCATAAATCTCCCTTGCGCCCTACTGATCCTTACCAAAGAGCCATTGCTAAGTTCTGGGGTGATTTTGTTGACAAGAATGTTCTCTCCTCTTTCTTTTCATTTTTATGGGTTCTTTTTTTTGCCTTACTGCCTTTGAACTTTTGAGCTTAAACATTGCTTGCATAGGTTGATTTGGTTGGGTTCGAATTTCTCTGAGTTTTACTTGCTTTCCTTTTTGGGTAATTTTGATAACATTGTTTTTATATTTTATATTCGAATCGAAGTAGCCTAGGAGACCAAGCTTTGAACTCTAGTAGGTGTCTCTTAAGAGACTAAACTAAATGGTTTGCCCAGGCTGCTAATCTAGGTTTAGCTTCAATATCTTTTACGAATTAATTTTTTTTAAATTCTTATTTTTCATAATTTATTATTACATGATTGAAATCACTTAAATTTTTATCTTTTATGGATAAATTAATGGTCAATGAAATGCAGATATATGATCTAGGAAGGAAAGTATGGGCCACAAAGGGAGAAGAACAAAAAGCAGCAAAGAAAGAGTTCATTGAGTATTTTCTCAATTTTTTACATCCCCTCATATTTTTTTGGTATTTTCTCATGATTTTGGTATTTCTTCATATTTTTTTAATATTCCCTCATTATTTTTTGTATTCCCTTATATTAATATTTTGAGAGGTCGCCATATGGTACCATCGGATTGGCTAATAGTGTCATGTCACAAACTAATGGTGTTAGTGCAGAGGTATTAACCTGGTTGACGAAATACAAGTTCAAGGACCAATTAGGTCAATTTTTTTTTAAGAACCAATTAAATACAAATAAACAAATTTAGGGGCCAAATTTTATATTATCTCAAATTAAAAAAAAACAATTATGGACGAAGTGATGTAAGCAATGACATATGACATATAATATCTATTGAATGAGTAAATAATACTCCATTTTTGGTACATTCCGAATGATATATCCTTTTTTCTGATTTCAATAAGGGGACATCCATTAAAATATGCTTTGAAACTTAAATTTAAAAACTGTTACGCATGTAAGATAGTATAAAATGTAAACGAATGTTTTGGTTTTTTTTTTTTTTTTTTTAAAGGTTCTTACTTCGTTACGATAGGATGATGAGGTTTTTTTTTTTTTTTTAATGAGCATTACATATTATTACATATTAATTAATCTAATAATAGATAAATAAGTAAGGTCTTCATGTAACATATTCAGAGCAATTTTAGGGAGTTTAGTTAAAAGGTGAAAGTCCATGTTCATTTCTTCTACGACCTTTGCTAAAACATCAACCAACCAATTGCATTCACGATATTCATGAGTGAAACTGACATTCCAATCACGACTCAACAAATCTCGAACCGCATTTATGACGTGCGATTTCAATTGATTAATTATCAGGTTCCTTTTAATATGGTGCAGTGCTTCCTCTGATTCTAACAACACATCTCGACAACCTAGCTTCCAAGCCTGTTCAAGACCATCAAGTATGCCCCAGAGTTCTACCTCATATGCGCTACACATCCTTATGTTCCTTATAAATCCCAAACACCACAAACCATATGCGTCTTGGATCACACCACAAGCCATACCTATTACATATTCCAAATTCTGATCACCATCCACATTAATTTTCCATTTTCCCATCGATGGTGGAGACCATGAAAGCCGGGTCCATCTTCTCCAACTCTTTGTGGACCCTTGTCTCTGATTCAGTTGACTAATATATACAATCTCCTCTTTATATATCATACGATAATAAATGAATCATTCATTATCTACACAATCAGCTTTAAAAATACAATCACTTAATTTTCAATATCTCCTCCTTTTAAAAAGACCAATTACATATTATGATTTACGCTTTTTCTTTTTTAATTTTAGTATTATACATATCCATTACAAAATACATATACAATTTTAAATTTTAAATATTTTAAATGAATCTTAATGCCCAATAATTATTCCATATATTACCGGCAATATCAGCATAACTTGGTCGGATTTTTGGATTACTTGAGTTGTTTATTATAATTCGGTTTGACTTAGTTCAGTTTTTGATATTTTTATATTAAATTTTGGTTTTGAATATTTAAATTTATTTTGATAAAGTAAGTTATTTTATGACTTTTAAATATTATTTGATAAAATTTGTAAATTTTTCCATAAATATTTCTAAAAGATAATCTTTTTAATAACTTTTAAATTATTTTCACAATTTTAAATATAAAATATATTTTTATATCATAACAAATAACTTAATTATATGTTAAATCAAAAATTTAATTCAATTCTTTTTAAAAAAGAAATTTATCGAAGTTGATTCAATTTTTTTTTGACAAATTGACGTAAGCAATGGCCTCACTATGAAACGCATAAAGTTCACAAAAAACACAAAATTGATAACTTAATTATGTATTTCTTTCCATTATAAATGAAAAAATATATTATATATAATATTTTTATAAAAACACTCAGAAAAAATTGCATTTATTGCAATATATGATCTCGAAATTATGTTTCATATATACTACTTTTATTAAGACATGAATTATGGTTAAACTACTCACCGTGTGAATGTACTATGAATTGCAAAATAAATTAAATCTTCTTTCATAAAAAAATAGTAATTTAATTTTTAAACTTAATTTGAAGTAAAAAAATCAAATAATATCAATCGTATGTTACAATGATATAAAAATAAAATCAAATTTTAAAGGAATAATTTCTCAAATTTTATCTCACTTTAGTTTGAATTTTCTTATATTCAACATTATTGTCATTTATAGTTTTATCCCTTCACTAAATTATTGTAATTTAATATTATTTTTCATATAATAACGGGGACCACATGAAATTATTCTGTAAATTTTTGTGAATTTAAAAAAGCTTCAGACTTTTTGAGATATATTTTTTATTTTTTAGAACCATTTATTTGTAGTGAGGAAAGTAACAGGAGACGACCCCACTAACACTAAACTCTTTGTCTATAAATATGATGGCAAAACCCTTCAGTTTCTGACATTAGAACCTAAGAACAAAGAGTTCAAATCATTTTGAATTTGTTTTGAGATTCAAAAAATGGCTGATGAAGATGTAGTATTGTTGGATTTCTGGCCAAGTCCTTTTGGGATGAGAGTGAGGATTGCTCTGGCTGAGAAAGAGATAAAATACGAGTACAAGGAAGAAGATTTGAGGAACAAGAGTGATTTGCTTCTGAAGATGAACCCTATTCATAAGAAAATCCCTGTTCTAATCCATAATGGAAAACCTGTTTGTGAGTCCCTCGTTCAGGTTCAATACATTGATAAGATTTGGCCGCATAAATCTCCCCTACTCCCTACTGATCCTTACCAAAGAGCCATCGCTAGGTTTTGGGGAGATTTTGTTGACAAGAAGGTTCTCTCTTATCCTTTTCATTTTTATGAGTTTTTGTTTTGCCTTACTGCCCTTTAACTTTTGAGCTTAAGCACTGCTTGCAGAGGCTGATTTGGTTCGGTTCGAATCTTCTTGTGTTTTACTTGCTTTCCTTTTTGGGTAATTTTGATAATAAGAAGATATGTTGTTTTGATATTTTATATTCGAACCCAATTAGCCTTGGAGATCAAGCTTTTGAACTCTAGTAGGTGTCTCTTAAGAGACTAAACTAAATGGTTTACCTAGGCTACTAATCTAGGTTTAGCTTCAATATCTTTTACGAATTAAATTTTTTTTAAATTCTTATTTTTCATAATTTAGTATTATATGATTGAAATCATTTAAATTTATCTTTTATGGATAAATTAATGGTCAATGAAATGCAGATATATGATCTAGGAAGGAAAACATGGAGCACAAAGGGAGAAGAACAAGAAGCAGCAAAGAAAGAGTTCATTGAGTGCCTGAAATTGTTCGAAGGAGAGCTTGGAAACAAGGCTTATTTTGGAGGGGAGAATCTTGGTTACGTTGATGTTGTGTTGGTTCCATTTTACAGTTGGTTTTATGCCTATGAAAAGTGTGGGAATTTTAGCATTGAAACAGAGTGCCCCAAGTTAATTGCATGGGCTAAAAGGTGCATGGAGAAAGACAGTGTTTCCAAGTCCCTGCCTGATCAAGACAAAATCTATGACTTTGTTTTGCATTTGAAGAAAGTGTTCGGAATTGAGTAAAATATTGTGCTTACAACACATTTCAAGACTCTCCTAATAACTATGTTTCTTAAATAAATGGGCACTTCGTTGTGCCTTGAATGGTGATTTGAATTTTGTTTTGTTTTAAGGAGTGAAATTAATTATAATTTTTATGTATTTTTTTGTGGTATTTTTTTTTTCTCTAATGTCATTGTCAACTTGGTTGTCCAATTTTGGATTACCAAAAAGTTGTGGCTAATACTGCACTCAATGGAGATTCTTTTTCCTTTTTTTGTTAAGAAAGTGTAGCACCCAAAATTCTTAAGGTTAGAAATTTAATTAATCATTTAAAAATGGCTTAGACTTGAAGATTACGTAGCTAGAGTAATTTCTAAAATATCTTATATTTAAGTTTCACCTTTTCCATTTCTCTTCTATTTTATTTAGCAACCAAAGAACCAAGGCCACCTAGAATATATATTAAATGTAGTAGAAAATAACCAAGGCCCTTATTTTTTGCTGAGGATAAAATAGGGATGAAAAATTGTTTTTATATATAAATATTAAAGTCTATTTTGGGAAATAGAAAACCTGAATTGGGTTGGATTATATTACAGAATAATGGGTTAAAAATGGCCTACGAAGTACTTGTAATTGGACCTGATGTAAGAGAGGCTCAAAACCCCTCATATAATATAAATAGGGCGGCAACCCTAGTAGAATTACAAGGGTGGAACGTTCACTCCTCTCCTATTCTAAGTAGGATGTTGTTTTTTTATTTAAAATAAACATCTACAACTTTAAAATGGTTCTAACTTCTTTTCCTATAAATAGATGGCACCGGTAGAGTTATTTACACATCTTTTGAGATATTGTTATTCTAACGAAAAATAGAAAAAAATTATTCTCAGATTTTAAATATATTTTTATAGAATAACAATTTTACTGATTTCTATTAAGAAGAGAGAGTTTTCGTTTTCATCCTAAAAAGACATGAATTATGGTTAAACTACTCACTAGTCTATGTACTATAAATTGCAAAATAAATTAATTCTTCTTTCATAAAAAAATAGTAATTTAATTTTTTACCTTTATTTGAAGTAAAAAAAGTTTAAATAATATCAATCGTATATTATGATGATATAAAACTAAAATCAAATTTTAACAAATTTTAAAACATAATAAGGAATAATTTCTCAAATTTTATCTCACTTTATTTTGAATTTTCTTATATTGAAAATTATTATCATTTATAGTTTTATCCTTTAACTAAATTATTGAAAAGATCATATAATAGGTGTCCCACTCCAGTATTTTAATATTATTTTTCATATCATAACGGGGACCACACGAAATTATTCTATCAATTTTTAGGGTTGTGGGTGTTTTTGGATGGTTTCTTGGTTTTTTTGGTGGTGATACAATTGGTTTTTTTCTTCTCTCGTCTTTATTTTTGCGAATTAGTTTGGAGAGGTTGGATTTATGGAGAAAGATTTGGCAGGCTTGTCGGTGGATGATGAGGAAGACAAAATATTGCAGGTAGAGAGAGATCCTAACTTTATGCCTGAGAGGTTGGAATTTTGTCTAGTAGGCTATTTTTTTACGGCAAGTATTATACATTTTTCAGCGATGAAAAGTATGATGACTAATCTTTTGCATCCAGTTAAAGGGATTCAGATATCGGATATTGGGGAAAAATGATTTTTCGTTTAGGTTTTTTCACAAAATAGATATGGATAGGGTGGTTAAGGGGTCTCTGCGAACTTTTAACAATCACCTCTTAATGTTGTACTGCTTAACTAAGGTGAAGATTCGTTGAAAGTACCACTGATTAATGCAAATTTTTTGGTACAAATTCATGAGATACCCACTGGTTTCTTTATTGAGTCTTTGGCGAGGCAGTTAGGCAATTTTCTTAGGAAATTTTTGGAGTATGATGGGACAAATTTAGGGAAGGGGTTGCAGACTTATTAATGAGTAAGGGTGGTTTTAGTTGTGCAATGTCCATTAAAAAGGAAGAAGAAGGTGTTGTTTTCTTCTGCGATTTGTTCATATGTTAGTTTTAAGTATGAACAGTTGACCCTACTTTGTTTCTTCTGTGGACGGTTAGGGCATAATGATTCCTTTTGTGAAGCAAAGATGGCGCTAGGATTTGAAGTGGCAGAGATTAGGTGGGATCTGTCTTTAAGAGCCCAATCTAGAAGAGCTCTTGCAATGAGTAGTATGTGGCTTCGTGAAGAGGGGGAAGGGGGGACAAGTGATAGATATACTGAGGGGCAAGGAGGAAGGCGTAATTGGAATGATGTAAAGAGCAGGGAGGGTAGTTCTAATATTGATCCTATATTAGGAGTTAATTTAGAAGGGGAATTCAATCTAGCTTCTCGTTTGGGTGGGGAGTTATCTTTAGTTTAGGGACAAGGGGCTATGGATCATGATTCTAAAGAGTGTGCGATTAAGGGGGTGATGGGAAGAAAAGACCGAGAAGGGAGGGAGATAAATCTACTGATTGGGAAGATTTGGGTTCTTTGATAGTTAGAAGTAGGAGATCTTTAGAAAGAAATCTTTTTATATCGGCAGCTACCAAGGGGCAAGCCGACCAGTCGCAATGAAAATCTTGTGCTAGAACGTCTGTGGATTGGGGAGCTCACGGGCGGTAAGAAGACTGCGTCATGGGCTGAAGATGTATAGTCCCCGAGTGGTCTTCTTTATGGAGACTAATTTATGTAAGGTATGAATAGAACGAGTGAGAAGAAGTTATGGTTTTTTAAATGGCATTAAAGTGGCGGTTGAAGGTTCGAAGGGTGGTCTCTACTTGGCATGGGAGGATGATGTTTCGATGAATCTTAGAACTTATTGAAATTGGCATATTGACGTTGAAATTTCTTATTCTTATGTGGAAGGTCAATAGAGCTTTACAGGGTCTTATGGATCTCCTCATGCACGTAACAGGGAGGATTTTTTAGGAGTTATTGAGAAATCTTAAAAGTGATTGGGAAAGTCCTTGGTTTGTTTGTGGAAAATTTAATAAAATAATGTTTGCTAATGAAAAAATGGGTGGTTTGCCTACAGATGAGAGGAGAATTAAGGCTTTTAAAGGGATTCTAGGGGAGTGTCAGTTGTTGGATGTTGGGTATTATGGCGCATGGTTTACATGGGAGAGGGGGAATCTATAGGAAACCAATATTAGAGAACACTTGGATATAGGGGTGGCGAACGTTGGATGGATAAACCTATTTCCTAACGCGTCAATTCAGCACCTTCCACATTCTTTTCCAAATCATTGTCCTATTCTTTTAAACACGATTTAGCTTGAAACTAGGCTCAGAAGATACAAAATCTGATTTAAGGTATGGAGGGTTTTGGAAAGTTCTTTTGTTGAAGAAGTCGAGAGTATTTGGAAGGTCTCTTCGATTGGATTGCTTAGTTAGTTAGATGTCAAGAAAAAAAGGTTTTGGAAAATGGGCTAAACAAACAAAATGTATAACACCCCAAACTCAGCCTAGAAGTTTAAGCCAAACTTGGATGAGTTACACCAACACATTGAAAATCGATTCTTTTTCAGAATTTTAACTTTGAAAACCAAAAATTCGTTTTTATCGGTTTAGGTGATTTTATAGTTTTGTGTTAGAAATTGACTAATACGAACAAGATTATCAAAAGGAAAGCAAGGAAAATCCAAAGACAATTTACAAACCTAAAAGATCAATTCACAATTATTAAAGTGTAACACCCCTTACCCGAGACCGTTGCCGGAGTCGAGCACGAGGCGTTACCTAACTTAACTTACTAATTCGGAGCATAAAAATTTGTAATTAAAATTAATTCATTCACATTCAATCAATATGTCCCTAAAAAGGACTCTTGAGACCCTAAAACATGCAACAGAAATGGTTCGGGTCCAAATCGGGAACATTAAAAATTTTCTGAATGCTTAAACAAATCAAAATAATTTATTTCACTACTCACAATAAAACTGTCCACTTGGTGACAGTCACTAATTTAATTATAACTTGAGTTACGAAACTCAAAATTTAGATCCATAAATTTTCCCTAAAACTATATTCATGTATCTTCTTATCATAAAATTTCTAAAATTTTTGGATTAGCCAAATAGTACAGTTTATAAGTTAAAGTCTCCCATGTTTCACTATCTGATGGTTCTAACCTCTATTCACTAAAAATCAATTATCTCATTGCACGGGCTTAATATGCTGCTTCTGCTTGTTTCTATTGAAAATAGACTCACTAAGGAATCTATATATATAAATTATGACTCATAATTATTTCTATACAATTTTTAATGATTTTCTAAAGTCAGAAAAGGGGACTTCAAAAACTATTCTAATCCTGTCTCATTAAAATTCAAATATTACAAAATATAAAATTTATTTTCCTACACCGTTTCTTTCATGTAAAAATAGACTCGATAAGCTTTAATTCTATATCTCATTCACTCTCTAATTCCATTTCTACTATCCTTGGTGATTTTTCAAAATCACGTCAATGCTGCTACCCAAAAACTGTTTCATTGCAAATTTTTACTCTTTTATAATTTCTTTGTATTAACTATCATTTAGGCATACACACAAAATGACTAAGTCTCTATACATGCCATAACTTTAAACGTTTCAAATTATAAAATACTGAGATGATCTGTTGATAGTGTGAAACGATCTCCGACGCCCTTACGATCCCTGAATTGGCTTGTCGATACTATAAAAAAGAAGGAAAATAAAGGGAGTAAGAGTAAAGCTTAGTAAGTTTACAAGCAAATAAATAACAACATTTATCATAAATAATTATACTCATAAATTATCATCAAGTATCATGATCTTTACTTTCTTCTTTACTTACTCTCTTACTTGTTTACTTACTTGCTTACTTAAATAACTCATGATTATAACTTACTCCTCCCTTACTAAGATTTCTTTTTCTCAACTGATAACTGAGATATTCTTAACCCTTATAACTCACCTGAATCTTTTTATTATGCTTTTACCTAAACTTTCATGTAACATAGTCTATTTACTAACCCGTTGAACCACTTGGAATACTAAGGATACTCGGGTCTCCTATCTGATAATAACATGCCAAAGCCATGTCCCAGACATGGTTTTACATGGGATGTTTCTTGTACTGCCAATGCCATATCCCAGATATGGTCTTACATGGGAGTTTCCCAGGCATGGTCTTACATGGGATCTCATTCCCTTAATGTCATGACATTTGTATCCGATACATTCCTAATGTCTCAACAGGACTTTTTAACACTGATTCTCTATCATCTCATACTTGAGTCAACATTAAATAATTTCAAGAAATAAGTACATAGTTGCTGGAAAATAACAACATTAATAATAATTATTAAAGTATTGCATTTATTTACTGTAAACTTACCTCGGTACAAAATACGATAAAATCTAGCAACTTAGTCCTCAACCTTTTTCTTTCCCCGATCTAACTCCAGATTTCGTTCCTCTTGATCTATAATAGAAAATTTAGCTTATTTAATACTCACATTCATCAAAACAGTCCTTGACTCGAACTTTAAAAAATTATAATTTTGCCCCTAAACTTTTGCATATTTACACTTTTGCCCCAAAGCTCGGAAATTAAACTTCATCCCTTATTCTTATGTTTTATGACACGATGAACATCTTTCCCTTCTATGGCAACATCTAATTCCCACTCTAACATTTACTTATGAACATTAGGTATTTTTACCGATTATGTTTTTTAATCGTTTTCACTTAAAATCACCTAGCAAAAGTTGTTTAACATAATTTCAAGCTTCATATTCTACCATAAAACATCAAAATAAACATATTTCACCTATGGGTATTTTTCCAAATATGAATCCTAACATAAATTAATGGTAGAATAAGCTAAACAGAGCTACGAAGACTCCAAAAATGTAAAAAAAAAATTAAAAACGGGGCTTGGATGCACTTACTATGAGCTTGAGAATGTGAAGAAACCCTAGCTATGGTGTCCCTTGAAGTTTCGGCCCTATGGAAGAAGATGAGCACATTTTTGCCATCTTTTTCCCTTTTAATTCTTTTTATTACCAAATGACTAAAATGCCCTTCATTAAAACTTTAGTTATTTTTATCTTTGCCTGCCCATTTTGTCCATAAAAATCTAATGGTCTAATTACCATTTAAGGACCTCTACTTCAATTATGCACTTCAATTAAATCCTTTATCATCTAAAGCTCATATTTACCCACTTTTGCAATCAAACCCTAATATGCAATTTAGACATGTAATCGCTGAAATTTCTTATCGGTATTCTAACACATGCATCCAATCAATCGGTAAATCATAAAAATTAATCACAATAAACTTTTCTATCTCAGATTCATGGTTTCACAACCACTGTTCCGTTTAGGCCTTATTTTGGGATGTTACATAAAGTGCAAGACAATCTGAGCTCCCGTATGTCGTCCGATCCTAAATCCTATGTTTTCCTAAAAAGATAATGGTAAAACAAAGGGTAAGTTACCAATCACCAGTATAACCAAACTCAATACAAATAAGCAAAGCATACTATATAAATCGTAGTAACTCAAAGAACTTAAGAGTAGTTGTATAACCAGTACGGATAAATCTAGAGTATCATAGAGAGTTGATCAAAGGTGGTACAACAATACAAAGCAAAAACAGAACATAGCAGAAGAAAATAAATCATACAGTACAGAATCAAATAAAGCAAGACAAAATTGAATGGTACAGGGAATAGCAGAATTGAACAAGATAGAACGGAACATAGTAGAATAAAGCATGTATGTTTATGCAGATGCAGTATTTTCAAAAAGATCAGAATATAGATTCATCAAAAACATTCTAACCAAACTCCGCTACACACTAAGATAGAGTTCTCCACTGAACTCATCCATCCAAAGCACACCAACAAAGTCATCTCGGGTTGCCCAACAACGATGACCCGCCATCTCGAGTTGCCCGGCAATGATGGCTTATCAATATGTAGTTAAACTGCCGATCAAATATATGTGGTCAAGCCACTAAACAAAAAGATCATTAATTTCCAGTACAAAATCTTCCTCCTTTAAACTTCAACACAAGTCCCATGCACTGAGTCATGGCATGCATATGCAGAATCAGAGTAATGAGTATATAAGACATGCTATCTTTCAATAACAGAATCAGTAAACATGAGAATCAATTTTTTGTAAAACAAACATGAAAGTAACGTGCACGGTTATAAATCAGAATTAGTAACAATCAATCTAACACATTCAGATATCACATATTCTCCACAACAGAATAATGCAGAGGCGTTCCAGCAAATTTAACAAAATATAAATCGTACCTGGATAATTCACGCACATTAGACAATAGCACATTACGTTTTGAGAGATCTTATTCACTTAGATTCGTCACCCACCTGATAGGGACACGATGTAGGAGCAACAAGGATGAATCCCTGTCCCTGAACGACAAGCAATTACCTAACAAAATGATTAATTCGCAGTCAAATCGCTAAAAACTAACATTCCAAAATTGCAGTTACGTCGAAGAACTTTCGACACCAAAACTTAAATCGAACTTATCGGCCAGCGAATTAACTAGAAGAAGTCAGACCACTTACAGAATCAGTGTAATGCACATAACAAAAAGAAAGGTCGCTTGAAAATAAGAAACAAAAATAAAGAAACTAAAGGATGAAAAAAATGATAGAAAACATTGTATAAAAGAAAGAAAAAATGAAAATAAAAGCATCGGAGGTTTCTGGAAGGTTTTAATTACCCAACTGAAACTAACTAGCTTATAACGAGATTCAAAGAAATAAAACATTACCTTTTCCTTTCACTGGGATTTGAACAAAAGACCAAGGATTACATAGAAGCTTAACCATTAAACCAGCAGGCTCATTCTTAACATCAATTGATTGGATTTAATTTTAAGCCAAACTTTCAAGGGTAAAGGTTTAAGCAAAATAACAAAAATTTCCAGAAACAGGATTCGAACCCAGAACCTCACACACATACCCAAAACACTTAACCACTGAATCAAATCAATTAACTTGTTAAAATTTCCAAGATCTAAACTCATAATCGATGGATGACCACTCTTGGTTTCAGAACCCCATTTCTTCTAACCCAGTTTTTGAGATGTTACAACTCTCTCCCACTTAAAAGAATTTTATCCCCGAAATTCCCACAGTCTCATTAGTTCCTAACACATAGAATTTATAATGTTCTTATTCATACAGGCTACCACGTTATTGCTGCGTAACTCAAATTTAATACAAACATGTACGATATTTCTAATAACTTTTTATTCGTTCACGCAAATTATCACAGTAACACATCTCATAATCGCTAAGAATTCTTATATTGTGGACTCCGGTCAATGGTACTCACACCCCTCTTATAGTCTGGAGCCGCTCAAACGAAGACTCTTGACCCATAGATTCGAGTTGGGTCTATCAACCCTTGCCAATCTCTGAGCACAACCTGGGCACCGCAACGCCCACATTTCTTGATTATCGCCCCTAGACTTGAGTGTCCTTAAAGATTCATAGATTCTCAGATTGGGCTCATTGCCCTAAGCAGAAGACTTCACTCGAGTCGTTTAATTATACCTAACTCGCACTCGCCGAACAAGGCTACATGTACCCATGATACTAATCTATAATTTTAGAATTTTACGAACTAACTTAAGTTTAGTAACAATACTAAATTTGATGTTTTAACACAGATTGCATAGAATTTTTACAGTTTTAGCTAGAGCAAAGTAACCAAAACACTATAGTTTATCTTAGCTCAGTTAATATAGCTAGAGTAGGGTTACTTACAGGATCGACATTGGAGTCTCGGATTATTTGTTTACAGAATCGTAAATAATCGAAGCCCAAACACACATTTTAGAAAACTCAAATCTTAGAGTTAGCCAGAAGTCCCACTTAAAACATTTTTTTTCAAGAAGAGTTTTGAACCCAAAATCCACGGTCAAGTTTTCAAAACTTGACTCTGATACCACTAAATGTAACACCTAAACCCAGTCTAGAAGTTTAAGCCGAACTTAGACGAGTTACACCAATGCATTGAAAACCGATTCCTTTTTGGAATTTTAACTTTGAAAACTAGAAATTTGTTTTTGTCAGTTTAGGTGATTTTATAGTTTTGTGTTAGAAATTGACTGATACAGACGAGATTGTCAAAAGGAAAGCAAGGAAAATCCAAAGACAATTTACAAACCCAAAAGATCAATTCACAGTTATTACAGTTCAAGATAATCTGAGCTCCCGTACGCCGTACGATCTTAAATTCTATGTTTTCTTGAACATATAAAGGTAAGACAAAGGGTTTTAGAAAATAATTTTAGAAAATAAGGTATCAGGATCTTGTTTCTATAAATCGAGCCGTTAATATTTTTATAAATATTTACGGAGTGTTTTTAAGGTTGTATTAAAGTTTTGTTATGAAATTTTAATGTTTAATTGATTAATTAAGCAAAAGGGACTAAATCGTAATAGTTGAAAAAGTTAATTGCTATTAATTTAAAGGTGTTAATTTTTTAAATAATTATAATTGGACGACCTTAATGGATAAATTAACCATCCTTAAGATAGTGGGACGATTTGATGCTTTAATTTCTTTTAATTTTAATGTTTTATATGTTAATTTCATTATTAAAATAAAAAAATATGTTATTTTCTTGAAGCTTCGGTCCTACTTTGGTGCATACATGTAAGTCCATTATTCATTCATTTCTTACAATTTTTATGTTTTTAAGATCGTTGCAACTAGGTCTAGCTAACTCGTACCTTCATTTTTGAAACTGTTAAAGATGTTGAATGTTGTTATTGATGAATCTTTGTGATTTTAGATGTTAAATGATGAATTTGAAGTATTAATTGTTATTTATAAGTATTCTTTTAAGTGATTTTGATGAATTTAATAATTACGGATTAAATTGTTGAAATAGTAAAAAATACAAGGACTTGGTGTGAAATTGTCACAAATGTGTTCTGGAATGGATGCTATTAACATTCAACTTGTATGGATTTTCAATAAAATTGGTTTATTTGCATGATTAGGACATGGGGACTAAATTGAATACAAATGAAAAGTTGAGGGTAATTTTGTAAAAATGACTAAATTGCATAAAATGAATTGGTTTTACTATCTAAATTAATTAATTGAATGAATTTATTAATTTAAGTAAAGAACGAGTGGAAAATCGAGAGGAGAAAATTACCAAATAGCCCCTGTACTTAGTCATTGTTGTAATTTAGCTAAGTAAGTTCGTATGAACCATAATCACTTAAATGTTGATTAAATTGAATGTTTAATGTGTTGTTCTATTGTAAATTAATCAATATATGATTATGTCCACAATATGATGAATTGACGGTTACTGAGTCCCGTTTGAATATGAGGAATATATAGGATAAAATGACATATCATTAGGGTTACCATGTTTCGGGTGTTAGTCTTGAATGTTCTACCAATAGATGAAGTCCTGCACTTGTTGCGGATGCTCGTCAACTTGTGTGAGCAACATCGTGTAGCTTACATTCCGACCGTTCGCTTGTGTGAGCAGACCCATTTTGTGGCTCGTGTGAGCAACGATATAAAGGAAAAGGAAAAGGAATGGTTTTGACCATATGTTTAGCACACTTTGTGTGAGCTTTCCTGCATATCTAATATTATTCTAAGTGGTTCAACGGGCCTAAAAAGGGAAGGAACAGTAAGTGTTTCGATGGACTATGTCATAAATCTATGGAAAGGTATGAAATAAAAATGGTTAATGAATGTATATCTATGTTTATGGAAAGTATGAACTCAAAGGCATTATGTTCATTTAAATCTAGCCTATCTTGTGATAATTCAATTGAGTTATGTGTTAATGCACTAACATGTGCTACTGATGATGCTTAGGCTTGTGTCAAGCTTATGGTTGGATTATATCATGCTTAATTATAATGTTATACATTGAAATGGTAAGTATCCAAATAGAAATATGCTTATGTTCATAAAAAGGTGGTATGAATCAAGAGATGTATTTTCTAATGAAATGATTTATCATGTGATTGATCCCAAAAAGTTATGTATAAATGCACTAACTTGTGTATTGATGATGATTTTTATGCTTATGTCTTGTATTATGAAAATGAAACGGGTAAGAAAAGGTAATGAAAAGGTAAGTTCATATTTAAGATGTAATATGATGAAAAAAAGTTGATGATTTGAGTAACGTACTTATATGTGAGAAATTTACATATGTTATGGGTGAATTTACCTATGTCATGAATACATACTCTAATTCATGAATTGATGTTGTTATTTAAGTTTATGTTATGTAAATGGAATAGAAAGTAAGTAAAGCGAGTAGTTCATAGTTTTGTGAAAACATTAATGATGATGTAATATGTCTTATAAAATCCTATTATATTAGGAATGAAAAATATATATGATGTTGATAGACTTACTCATTTGTGAGTTGATGGTTATGTAGTTGATAAATCTTGAGGTATTGGTATAGGCTTATATTTAACCTATAAAGTTCATTGTTAAAATGGAATGTTATGTTTAAAGTTTATACGAGCTTACTAAGCATTCATTGCTTGCGTAATTACTTTCCTTTACTCTTTAGATTATCGAAAGCTCAATCGGTTTGAAAGCTCATCAGAGATCTACCACACTATCCAACGATTATATGGTAGTTTTTGACATTTTGGTCAACGTTATAATGGCATGTATAGGTGGACTTGTATTTGATGTTAGTTGATGATATTGGCATGTATAAGTTGTTTTGGTACCATTTGATGTTGATTGGTTAGTGTCATTTTGGTACTTGTTGATGCCTTTCTAGTATGTGTTAATTTGGCAATGTGTTGATGCTTGTTTGAATGGCCAAAGTGGTATATGATGAATTGATCTCAATAAGGTCAAGTATGGCATGTTTTGGAACTGGTAGTGAACTATATGTTTATGAATGAAATATGGTCAAGTAAATACATATGTTTAGGTAAGTTTGAATGTTGCAATTGAGGTGCCTTGTATGACATCTTGTTTAAATGATAATGGCTTATTAAATTGATTGTTTTATGCATTTTTTGGTATATTTTGATACTTTGAAGTCTTGCACAAAATGCTTGTAGGTACAAGTTTGGGTTGGTGATGGAAATGGCTTGATTTTGGTCAATTTCATGTCCACACGGCCTAAGACATGGGCGTGTGTCTCAGCCGTGTATGACACATGGTCATGCGACATGGCCGTGCGTCCCCTGTAGGTTTCAAAGGTTACAAGTCAGGCAGTTACACGGCCTAGCACATGGCTTGGCACACGGGCGTGTGACTTGGCCGTGTGATCCAACTCAAAGAGTTACATAGGCACGAACACGGGTTGGGACATGGTCATGTGTCCCTATTTCGATTGTTACACAGCCTGAGACATGGGCCTGTGTCTCAGCCGTGTGAGTCACATAGCCATGTGACCCCTATGGTTCAAATTTTCTAACTTTTTCTGAACTTTCCGATTGATTCCAAATGAGTCCCGAATTATTTGTAAAGTGTTTTTAAGGCCTCGAATGCTTGATTAAGGGACGATATGCATGTAAATGAATGATTTATACTATGTCTATGTTAATGTGTGAGATGTATGTTTTAAAGTTACATTTTTATGGTAATGCTCTGTAACCATATCCCAATGATGGATACGGGTTAGGGGTGTTACAGGTCAAGTTGTTACACCATTGTCAGGGAGTCAATGTAAGATTTGGTGATTTTTTTTAATTATTGCATGATCATTATGGAGATAATTAGAAAAAAAAAATTAAGTTTATAAATATGAGAAATTTTTATCTTTTTTTTTTTATTTTGTCTTGTTAATTGTTGACTGATAATCAAGTTTAATGACGATTATAGGTGGTTTGAAAGATATGATCATTCGTATGATTCGTATACCTATGCATGTCTGGTGGAAAGAGAAAACCAAGGGTGAGAAGGTAGTCAGTCGACATACGACTTGTATCACTTGTATTCCTCGTGTTTTTATGAGAATAGGGTGCATCTTTGTAACAACCCAAACCCGACCTAGACATTGCGATCGGATTATGAGAGTTACATCGTACGAGAAAAAAATAATACCTAACTTTGGTGATAAGCTCATTTTAATGTAAAGAAAAACATAATTGATTAACATATTGAAAACATATCTATTCCAAAGCACCCATGAGTACTATAATGAAAACTGCATTTTATTAGCTTTATTAAAACAAATCCCTTTTACTTAAATTGTTTGTGTGCTAAAATGTCATAACGATTTTGTCAAAAACTTTGTAGCAGAAAAACACTATAGCAATTCGATATTATAAAACCTTAGTTTATTGTTAATCATGTTGTCTTGATTAAAATACTAATTAAAATTATGATTTTTGGAAAACAAATACCAAAATATATTTTTAAGTCCCAAACAGAATTAAATGTCCAAAAGTCCAAAAACTCTATAAAAAGTCCAAAACATACTAAACCAATAAAGTGCAAACCAAGCTTTAGGGTAGCCGTCTAATCCTAAACCTAAGGATCACCTGAAACGAAACAAAACATACAAGTGAGCTTTATGCCTAGTGTGTGGCTTGGCCCACGAATAACATTTACTTAAAGAGTTAGCATATACAAATAATCAAATTGGAATTTTCCATATCATATAAAATATCAAAGCCATATCATATATCATATCAGAACCATGTCATATAGCATACCAGAGCATATCTTATAACATATTAGAGCATATCCTACCCCCATCCGCTACACACCATCTCTGTCCAATCAGTCACATCAATTAGGACTACCTGAGTCCATCTAACCAATCACACCGATATGTGGTGGTATGCCACTCATAAATATATAGCGGAGCTACCAGACAAAAATTGTGGTTTAACTACCATAAGTGCAGTAAAAATGCCAAATCACACTTCCTCCATCATATCATAACCCACCCCAAAGCATATGCATAACATAATATCATACATACGTATATCATAAGTTGTATGGCATGCATACCTAAACATACATATTTACAGAGCATATCATATCACATTTTATACATAACATAACTTAATTAACATACTTTCTAAGCTTACCCATGAACGAACATACTGAATCTTACATTTTTCTAGGCCTAAAAAATGCCCACGGACGCAATTTAAAAGTCCCTTAATCGGGCCTTAACATTGGCCAAAAAGGCCCACATGGCTAATTTAGCTGTTATGGTCCACATAGCCTACCTACACAGGTCGTGTAATCACACACGGCCGTGTCCTCCACATGGCCTACTACATGGCTATGTACTCCACACGGCCTACCACACGGGCATGTGGTGCACACGGTCTGTCACATGGCCACGTGACTCTGGGAAGCTTTGAAAACAAACCCTGTTTTGCAATTTTCCATGCTTCGGTCAAAGTTTTGGGCTAGTTTCACACACCTGATGGTAGATTCAATCGATCACACAACTATTGCACTCTGGATCCTACATACAATGTTTAAATAGACTGATTACCACATAGTTTCACTCCAAAAACTCACTCAAAAACACCCCATTTTCCTTAAATAAACAGTCCCAAAAACAATGTTTGAATACTTACTCCATAGAATAGCGAACAAAACAACAACTACCCCGTTGGAGGATCTTGATTCACACCCCTTTCACCTAATAAGAAAACCAATAGAGTTTATCTTATTATATTACAAGAATAACACTAATAATTTCATCCTTGCACAACAAACGAATTAAATACCAAAATCACAACAAAATAACTTAAAGAACTTACACTACCCTTGGATATAATAAAAAATGGAGGCCTAATCGAAGTCCCACAAAGAAATAATGATAGCAACCCATATTCAATGTAGAAGAAAAAGAAAAGAGAAAAAGAGAAAAAGAAAGAAAAGAAGAAATGAGCCAAAAAGAAAACAATAATAGAGAAGAAAGAAAGAAGAAGAGAGAAAAATGTGAAAAGGGGTCAGAGAGTGGAGAGTTAATTGCGGTGAGAAGATGTAGGGATTTTTTTGATAAAATTAAAATTAAAATGAAATGAAATAAATAAGAATTTTTATCTTAATTGAAATCCTACCCACTAGATTTCATAGAATTTGAGTTAACCTTAACAACCAATGAAAGCAATGAGTAAAAATAGTACATTCTTGCGCAACCCGGGATTCGACCATAAAACCTAAAGGTAAGTTGAAGCCTTACCACCGAACTAGCAGGCTCATTCTTGTCAGAACTCAACGAAAATAAATTATAAGCCCTAAGGCTCAAACTTAAGATAATGTCAAAATTAATAGGAAAAAAATTCAAAACAAGGGAATCAAACCCAGAACCTAAAGCAAACAACGAAACACTTAACCACCATACCAAATCAAATTATTTGACATGCTTTAATAAATAAGCTCTAAAATTTTGGGATGTTACAATATTGGATAAAGCCTAATGAAGATCACTACCAAACCACTTTGGGTAGCGCATTTGAGGATGGCATGTCTGAGTACCAAGAAAACATGAAAGCTATCAAGAATCAGTTGGACCAAGTACTTGAACTCCTTCAATACTGAGCTAGGGAGAGTGTTCTGATAGACGAGTGTGTCAAACCAGACAATGTTAATGTAAAAGAGGAAGCCCCCTATACCATTGTTGAACATGAATACTTGAAGATTTATTTTCAATAAGATATAGAGCTAAGAGAATTAAGTGAAGATTTGAGCATTATTGAGGAAATCTCTAACCTAAGTAAGGAATGTATGGAGGAGCCGCCACACTTCTTGGACATGGTAGATGAAATCTAATATCACGAACTGACCGAGGATGTGCCCTAGCAAAGGACTATTCAAACGGAGATAGAGAACTCAAAAGAAATTAAGTTTGTGATCTCGACATTAATGTTCCCTCGGAAGAGGCAATGGAGTGAATTTGATTTCGACAAGAAATGGCTTGAAATGTTCATATCGAAACAACTTAAGTCAAGGCAGGATCAGTATGCGCATTTGCTGAAGAAGGCTCTTATCAAATTGATGATGAACAAGCGAAGGGCCAAAGTCTCGAGGAATTCGTGAAAGTTCCATTTCGAGGGCATGATGTATCACCGGAGAGCAATTTTAAATTTGAACTTATTTTGTAAATAATTAACTTATTTGAGCCGAAATTATTTACTTTTGTTTAGTTTAGCTTTTTAGATTTGTTGCATCTTAAATTTAGGGTTTTTAGGTTTAATTTTTGAACAATTAAGAGTTTAGGCTAAAAAATTAGGAATTTTAGGGTATTTTACAATAGTATCGCAATACCCATCGGTCATTATCGCGATACCATGGACAGTTTCCAAGGGAGGCCAAAACATCTCTCGATATCACAATACGAACCTTATAGTATCGTGATATCCCAAACATTTTCAAAAATTAAGTTTTGGCCTGAAAATATGCTACCCTTTTTAGAACCTACCACTCACCCAAAAACCCCAACTTGACTTAGTTTCAAGCCTTAAACTCCCTACTTAGTTTGGACTATTATTTTTTATTTTTGTTTATTTTATTATTTGCATTTGTTTTCTTTTGTGTGTTGTTTGTTTTTCTGTGCAAGCCACCCACTCGAAGATTACACTACAACTTCAAGCATTAATACAAAGGTGGACAACTCAACAATACCACATGAACAATCATTCTTCTAGGGAAGTCTGATAACCTCTTAATCTTTTGTATTAGGCTACACATTGAGGACAATATGTAATTTAAGTGCGGGGGGATGCACATTATTTTATTTGCTTTGTTTTTATGTATGTTTTGCATGGTTTTCGCTTTTATTCCATTTTTCAAATAAAAAAATAAAAAAATTTTCTTTTATTTCTTTGATTTTTGTTATTATGTGCATAGTGCTTGAACATGAAGTGAGTGACATTGGTGGATTGTGGGATGGTGTTGTGGATTAAGTTCTTTGAATATATAAATTTTAATTGATGCTTGATGAATTCTTTACTTTGTGAATAAATTGTTTAGTTCAATTAATTACATTGTATAATTATTTATGGTATACATAGATAGGTAGTTGAATAATTATTTGTTTTATCCAAATGATCAATAATAATGAAGATAGGATATACATGCATGTTTTAGAAATTGTCCTTATTTATGGAAATAAGTAGAAACTCGTTTCAATTTTGTATTCCTTAAAATGCTAAGGGATGACCTAAGGCATTGTTTTTGTAGCCTAGAGCCCAAATGACTAACCTATATGTTACCATACCCTAGTTCCCAGAATTTGAGCCTTATATCATCCTTTCTTGATAAGCCTTTATGTTTGAAACCTTAAACCAAAATTGAGTTCAAAACTTAACCCTTTATAGTCCCTAAACTTTGTATTGCACTATCGAATAGACGTTAGGCCATGGATATCGAGGTTTAGGTAGGAACATTGCAGAGGTTTCCTACCAATTTTACTTGAGTGACTAGTGAAGAGAGGTTGATTTAGCTCGTAATTGATTCTTACTAAGAATTGTGCATAAAAAGAAAGAAAATATAGTGAGGATCAAAAGAAAATATAGTGAGGATCAAAAGCACTGTGAGAGGAAAGAACAAACGAATGAAAAATATGCTTAAAATAAGAAAAAGAAAAGAGCATAACATTAATGTCTCAAAATCATAATGCACAAAAACAAGCCAAAGTCGACCCATCTCTTCCACACTATTTAAGAGATAAGGAAGGTGAGAGAAGGAGAAATAAGGCAGTAATATCAAACGATCACATTCAGGGGGAATTGAGAACAATGTTGTGTGTTATACTGTTAATAATGCTTGAACCATTTAAAGCTTATCTTTCTTTAAGTTCATACCAACCTAAGCCTTAGAACGTTACAAGCCAGTAAGTCATATGTGACCTTAGTGTCTCCATTTACAAACCAAAACATGTGGAATCTTATTGAAAATGAATAAATCTGTAAAAAATAAACGTTGATAATCGTAATATAGAATGATCACAAAGCAAAAAGAAAGAAAAATAAGAACACATAGATTTCATGTGGAAACCCATTCGGGAAAAAAAACGGGCAAAGGAGAAGAAAATTCATTAATGTTAAAATTCGAATGATACAAAAGGAGTTTCAACTACATCTATTTAAAGGTTGAAAAACCTTATTCTAATCAATGTCAAATAAAAGAAGTATAGTTCTATATAAATTTTACTTTTATTTTATTTTTACAATTGTATGTAACACCCCAAACCTGACCTAAAAGTTTAAGCCTAACTTGGATGAGTTACACCAACGAATTGAAATCGATTTCTTTTCGAGATTTTAACTTCAAAAACCAGAAATTGTTTTTTTTCAGTTTAGGTGATTTTATAGTTTCATATTAGAAATTGACTAATACGAACGAGATTATCAAAAGGAAACCAAGGTAAATTCAAAGACAATTTACAAACCCAAAAGATCAAATCACATTTATTACAGTGCAAGACAATCCAGGCTCTCGTATGTCATTCGATCCAAAATTCAATGTTTTCCTGAACAGATAAAGGTAAGACAAAGGGTGAGTTACCAATCACTGCGTATAACCAGACTCAACACAAATAAGCAAAGCATGCTACATAAATCGTAGTAATGCAAAGAACTTAATAGCAGTTATATAACCGGTATGGACAAATCTAGAGTCTCACAGAGATTTAATCAAAGGTAGTACAAACAAACAAATAAAAACATAATAAAGCAGAACAAAATCGAATGGTATAGAGCAGAGCAGAACTGAATAGAACTGAACAGAGTATGTATGTTTATATAGATGCAGTATATTTCAAATAGATCAGAATGCAGATTTATTAGAAACAGTCTTCCCAAACTCCGTTACACACCAAAATAGAGTTCTCCCCCGAACTTATCCATCCATAGTACACCAATAAAGTCATCCCAGGTTGCTCGGCAACGATGACCTGCCACCTCGGGTTGCCCAGCAACAATGGCTTATCAATATGTAGTTAAACTGCCAGTCAAATATATGCGGTCAAGCCACTAATTACGTAGATCATTAATTGCCAGTACAAAATCTTCCTCCTTTACCATCGACCCAAGTCTCATGCATTGTGTCAGGGCATGCATATGTAGAATCAGAGTAATGAGCATGTAAGACATGCTATCTTTTAATAACAAAATCAGTAACCATGAGAATCCATGTTTTGTAAAACAAACTTTTCAAACTATAACAGATCATATCCGATTTGTCATGAAGTCACGTGCATGGTTATAAAATAGAAACAGTAACAATCAATCTAACATGTTCAAATATCGCATATTCTTCATCAACAGAGCAATACAGAGGCATACCAACAAACTTAACAGAATATAGATTGTACCTAATAATTCGCACACATAGACAATAGCACATTACGTTCTGACGGATCATACTCACTTAGGTTCAAACATAACAGATACACGTACAGATCACAAGTTGCTCATCATCAGTCTAACAGATTCAAATACCGTATATATCATCCATATATCAGTCTTAAAGCATCAGAGAATCCTCGTACAATCAAATTTAGATCATTCATACATTGGGGAGGTCAATATTAGTATTGGGAAACACTCACGGCCTCAAAAACAAGATCTGGACCCTATTTATATGCCACACGGCCTGGACACATGCTCATTTCCTTGCCCGTTTAACTCACATGGGCGTGTGCCCAGGCCGTGTGGTTGGCCATGGAAATCACTGTTCATCGAATTAGAGCCACACGGGCAAGGCACACGGGTGTGTGTCCAGGCCATGTGTGGTCATGTTAGTGTAGGGTTCACACAGGCTTGTGTCTAAGTCGTGTAACTCACTGTTTATGATTTAGGACCATACAGCTAGGGACATAGGCGTGTGCCCAGGTCGTGTGAGTCGCACGGGCAAGGATATGGACATGTGTCTAGGCCGTGTAACTCACTGCTTACATTTTAGAACAACACCAGCAGAGGACATGGGCGTGTGTCTAGGCCGTGTGAGCTACACAGGCAAGGACATGGGTATGTCTAGGCCGTGTGGCATAAAAATAAGGTTCGGATCTTGTTTTTGAGGCCGTGAGTGTTGTCCAACACTAATACTGGCCTTCTCAATGTATGAATGATCTGAATTTGATTGTACGGGGATTCTCTGATGCTCTAAGACTGATATATGGATGATATATGCAATATCTGAACGTGTTAGACTAATGATGAACAACTTGTGATCTGTACGTGTATTTGTTATGTTTGAACCTAAGTGAGTAGGATCCGTCAGAACGTAATGTGTTATTGTCTATGTGTGTGAATTATAAGGTACGATCTGTATTCTGTTAAGTTTGTTAGTATGCCTTTGCGTTGCTCTGTTGATGAAGAATATGTGATATCTGAACATGTTAGACTGATCGTTCTTGTTTCTATTTTATAACTGTGCATGTGACTTCATGACAAATCGAATATGATTCATTATGGTTAGAAAAGTCTATTCTACAAAACATGGATTCTCATGGTTACTGGTTTTGTTATTGAAAGATAGCATGTCTTACATACTCATTACTCTGATTCTACATATGCATGCCCTGACACAATGCATGAGACTTGGGTCGATGTTAAAGGAGGAAGATTTCGTACTGGCAATTAATGATCTGCATAATTAGTGGCTTGACCACATATATTTAACTAGCAGTTTAAACACATATTGATAAGCCATTGTTGTTGGGCAACCCAGGGTGGTGGGTCATCGTTATCGGACAACCTGGGTTAACTTTATTGGTGTGTTATGGATGGATGTGTTCGGGGGTGAACTTTATTTTGGTGTGTAATGGAGTTTGGGAAGACTATTTCTGATAAATCTGTATTATGATCTGTTTGAAAAATCCTGCATCTGCATAAACATACAGCTTTATTTTGTTCAGTTCAGTTCTGCTATGCTCTGTACCATTCGGTTTTGTTCTGCTCTATTCTATTTTTCTTTTTTCTATTGTACTACTTTTGATTAAATCTCTATGAGACACTAGATTTGTCCATACTCGTTATACAATTGCTCTTAAGTTCTTTGCGTTACTACAATTTATGTAGCATACTCTGGTTATTTGTATTGAGTCTAGTTATACACTGTGATTGATAACTCACCCTTTGCTCACAACAATATATCCACGAGCAATAGTATCACGTACAAAATGATATCGAACATCAATGTGCTTTGTTCTCTCTTGAAACATTTAATCTTTTGTAAGGAAGATGGCACTCTGACTACCACAAAACACTGTACTAATCTGAACATCTTTACTGAGTTCACCAAGGAGTCCCTTTAACCAAATAATTTCTTTTCAAGCCTCAGTAATTGCCATATACTCAATGTAACACCCTTTATCCCGTAACCGTCGCCGGAATAGGTAAGGGCACTATAGGACATTTAATTCAGTTCAGAACAGTAAACATTGAATATTTACTAAATACCATCTCAAACATACCAAATTCAATGTCAATTTCATGTATCAATTTCATATCCAAACAGATATTCATATCTCATTTCAATACATTATAAAACATATCAAAACCTTGTTTTACCAAATCAAAATCTTACCGAATTCACAAGTAAACACATACCAAAATGACATTTCATTTAGTCACACATATGTCTCATTTATGCCAAAATACCATTTATCAAATTCACCGCAAAATGAGCATAACACTTAATGCTTCCATACCAAACCAAACATTTCCAACTCAAGCCATATCACATAGCTTGATCAAACCCCAAAATTCAGACCATATTCACCAACATAAATGACCATATAATTCAGCCCATAAACTAGCTTATACATGCCATATTTACATTATTTACATACGATCCAAAAGTACCGAATATCACCTAGATAGTGTGATAGTAAATCTCTGACCTCGTCCGAAATCGAGGTAGCTTCCGAAATTTATAGGACATAAGAAAGTGAATGAAGTAAGCTTTAAGCTTAGTAAGCCGTATAATATAGAATTAAACTTACCAATTTAACATTAAGCATTAAAACAATTAAAATCAACTCATTTGTCCACAAAGCCTATTCACATCACCATTCCCAAGTTAGTCATTTCACACCCATAAATTCATCCATTCATAAAGATGAAACCAAACATATAACATTCTTTTAGCATCCAAATTCATTCATCAATTCATATAAATCATATATCATAAAATCAATCCAAGTCATATAGCTAAATATATCATGTCGTCCCTATAATTCATATATTCATAGAACAAATAATCCATGTAAATCATGTATTTCATGTAACTTATAAATCATGTAAATCATATAACCTTTATATCAATTTGTTCCTATTCGTATAACCTGTAATTCATCCGTAATAACAAAAATTTATCCGTATCAATAGTAACTTATACATATCAACAGTATTTCATCCATATAATTACATAGTTTATTCATATGATTAGTAACAGTAATTATACCCATTGAACCTTTTTGAATATCGAAGGATACACGGGTGATACATTATAAGTGTATTTATCAGAAATCCATCAATTCATTATCATTTCCGCTCTTTCGAGCCATGATCGATAAGCTCATTCCGAGCTGATGAACGGTAAGCTCTATCGAGCTAAAACGGTAAGCTCATAAGAGCTGAAATATCGGTAAGCTCATGTAAGCTGTGGTGAGTCTGCAACAAATACAAGAGCTCGACCAATATGGTAACCCTAGTGACATGTCACTTGTATCCTACGCTTTTCTCTGAGTTCAAAAGGGGCTCGGTATTACTCAATAATTTCCTCAATGAAGCATTCAAATTTCATATCATGCATTTTAAACAATTATAATTCTATTTCAAATCAAATACAAGTAAATTCACATAATTAAAGTTCGATTCTATTGATACGACCTTACCTTGTATTTGCTCAGATACTTTCGTCTACCCGTCTAACTTTTGCTTCCCCTAATCAAGTTCCGGTATTTGTTTATCTTGATCTATATAAATTCAAATTTAACCCATTTATTCACCAAATCATTCAATTCAATCCATACGCATATATTTTGGCCTTTTTACAAAATAGCCCTCATATTTTCATATTTTGACACTTTAGTCCCTAATTCACAAATACACAAAATATACAAAAAAATTTATACATATACTTAGCCGGATACTATATAGCTTCTAATCAGCCCATATTTTCATTTATTTCTCATTTCTAACCACAATATTTCTATCTTTTTTTTAAAACCCTAATGCTCATTTTTGTCAAAAATCACTTTACAAAACATTTAAATCTATCAACAAATAATCATTTTCCATTATCAAACATTCAAAAGCTCAAGTATTCATTAATGATACTTCACAAAATCACTAACAACTTTCAAAATTAAAGCATGGGCTAGCTAGAATACAAAGCAACGATCTCAAAAACGTAAAAATTATCAAAAACCGAGCAAAGAACATACCTTAATCTAGCCACACAAATGTCAAATGGCTTAAGCATTCAAAACCCTATTCTTTTCTTTAGTTTCGGTTCAAAAAGATGAGAAAATAATGAACCATTTTGTTATGTTTTATTATAATTAACTTAATTATATAATTACCATTTTAACCTTAATGAAATAAATGCATAATTCACATATTATAAGGTCATTTATGACCAACACCACTAACATTGGTCCAATAACATAATAAGGACCTCACATTTAACTTATCATAGCAAATAAATACTCTTAGCTTATAGCATGCTACTTTTTCATTTTACGTGATTAAGTCCTTTTTATCAAATTAAACATTTAAACGGTAAAATTTCTTAACGAAATTTTTATACTATCATTCTATCATGCTATAAAACTTATTAAAATAGTAAAATAAATATTTTGACTTGGTTAAGTGGTCTCAAACCACTGTTTCGATCAAACTCAGAAACTGGCTGTTACACTTAGCTTTAGTAGTAGACAAAGCAACTGTAGTTTGCAAAGTGGCTTTCCAACCAATTGCGCAACCCCCAATAGTAAAGACATACCCTGTGAGAGATCTTCTTTTATCAAGGTCTCTAGCAAAATTAGAATCAACATACCCAATGTCTCTATCTCTAGTTCTTCCAAACTGTAAGCAAACATTAGTAGTACCTCATAAACATCTGAAAATCCATTGAACTGCTTTCCAGTGTTCTTTACCAGGATCCTCCATGTATCTACTAACTGTACTAACTGCATATGATAAATCTAGACGTGGGTAAACCATAGCATACATGAGAGATCCCACTATAATAGAATATGGAACACGTGACATGTAGTCAATTTCATCAACTGATTGCGGAGACAAAGCCGATGAAAGTCTGAAGTGGGCTACTAATGGAGTACTAATAGGCTTGGCATTCTATATATTGAACCTACAAAGAACTTTTTAATGTACCCTTTTTACTTAGGTACAATTTACATGTTTTTCTATCTCTGAGAATCTCTATCCCAAGTATCTTCTTTGTTGATCCCAAATCCTTCATCTCAAATTCTGTACTGAGCTGAGCTTTGACCTTTCTTATCTCTACTTTATCTTTGGCTGCTATCAACATGTCATCAACATAGAGGAGTAGATACACAAAAGTGTTAGAGAATGCCCAAAGATCAATCATGAGATGGTTGTAATAACATACTTGATTTATCATGTTTATTAATATAAGGCGTTACCATTATTATTTCAGTTTCTTTTCTGTGTGTATAAATAAACTATTTTATAATAATGTCCTAAGAATAATATGATTATTCTTAAAAGATCCTTAGTCAAGTATTACTGTTGGATAGGACAACGATAATGCATTAAGACTAACATGTAGTTGATTGATGATAAAGAGTTGTCATTGATATGGAATGTCAGAATTGATGCACGAATATGTGTCTTAGAGAACAACATATTGGACTGACCCATTATGAGTATGTTTCTTGGATTATTATGTAATTGTCACGACATTATTCATAATGATTAATACGTATATGATCCTTAGACTTGAGATCATCATAATCCCAACATCGTGAGTAGTATATTTTGATACAGTCAAACGTACACCGTAACTGGTTGTTCTATAAAGGCTGATGTTGGATATACCACAATCGATGTAGAGGGATATGGTTGGTCGATATAGAATAAGTCCCTCCTACATAATGGGAGTAATATCTTAGGCCACTTGATTAAGTGAAACTAGAAATGCATGGCCATGCTCAAATAAGTTGATATGAGATGTCATACTTATTTGTATATTGTAGTCTACTTAAGATATCAAGGAACATGGAATGGACTATACAAGTGTGACTATTCCATGACTTGTGTCCAATCCAGAGATAAAGGACTTAAGGATTATTGCATAAAAGGTTAATCATAAAAAAAGGGTTATGTCGAATCATGATCTCTTGTGACTTAGGTAGCAATGATGCATTGCTACATGCCACTCATTGTTTGTAACATTGGAATCGTTCTAGTATTACTGCTAATGTTACAGAAACCTACAGGGTCACACCCTATAGTTGAAATGAACGGAATAAACCATAGTTGGTATTGGTTTTGGGTGTCGCTTAAATTAAATTAATTATAGAATTAATTTAATTCGGCAATCAAATTTCCAACACATTATGTACAAGTTTGTTGTACGCATAATGAGGACATGAATTTGGTTAGCATATGAATTTAAATAAATATATGGTTTACCGAAATTATATTATAATTAATGTAATTATAATTTTCAGTTTAAAATATTATTATATTTATTTAATTCCTAAAAACCCTAAAATAAAAAGGATATATAAGAATCCCGTTTTTCTTTGTTTTAGGTCTAGCAGCCGTCAAAGAAAAATCAAACTCAAAACTGTTTTGGGGATTTCTTCCGTTCGTAGTCAACTGGGTGGATTACGTAGAGGTCGGAGTCTCGATAGATTGTGACTTGGTTCGACTGTAGATCAGACTACACGTTGTTGAGAAGTTGCTATCTACTCAAAAGAAATATTAGGTAATTTCGCAACCTTTTCACCCCGATTCGTTCCTCACACATGGATCCGAGGTTAGGGTCGCCGATTTATTTTTTTCACTGCGCCGTAGGGGTGCTGGCGATCCGACAAAAAGAACCATCACTATTTTTTTAAAATAAACACAACTATCAAAGCTGTTTCTTTTGAAATCATGAGTAGTTATAAAAGAATCAAACCTCTTGTATCATTACGTTGGTAACTATTTCAAGCCATAAAGGGACTTTTTCAGCAAGCAAATATAGTCCTCCTTTTTTGAGACTATAAAACCCTCTGGTTATTGCATGTAAATATTTTCCTCAAGTTCTCCATGCAAGAATATTATTTTTACATCTAATTGCTCAAGTTCCAAATCATACATGACCACAATACCAAGAAAGGCTCGAATCGAACTATGCTTCACAACTGGAGCAAACACATCTGTAAAGTATACACCTGGAATCTGATTGTAACCTTTTGCAACCAACCTTGCTTTATATTTGAGTTCTTCAATTCCCAGAGTCCCTTCTTTCTTTTCGAGCACCCATTTACAAAGAACATCTTTTTTACCTTTAGGAAACTTAAATAAATTTCATGTTATGTTCTTATGGAACAATTTCATCTCTTTTTGCATGGTAATTATCCACTTTCTTGAATCTTCATAGCCAACTGTCTCGAAATAAGCATATGGCTATTGATTTGCATCTACATCTTCAGCCACATTTAAAGCATAAGCAATTAGATCAACCTTGGCGTACATTTTGGATGTTTAATTTATCCTCTAGTTTATTCTTGGCAATAGAATAGTGTGGTGAAGAAGCAACTCTACTCTGAGTTTCTATACTAACTTGAGGAGTAGACTTTATGGTAGATCCGGAATCAATCTGAAGCTCCACCTGCTTTTGTTGGTCTTTATTGGAAGAGTCTTTACGAGGTAAGTTAGGTAGCATAACAGTTTCAAATAAAATAACATCTCTGTTAATCACAACTTTCCTCGTTTTGACACCATAACTTATACCTTTTAACACCAGCCTTACAACCAAGAAAAACACATTTAATAAATCTAGGCTCCAATTTCCCATTATTCATGAGCATACGCGGGACACTCAAAAAACATGCTGTAGAAGTCACTTTAGCCCATAACAACTTTGGTAAATGAGCATTCAACAATATTTATCAAACATTTTCCATGATTATTCTATTCATTTGTTCTGCAAAACCATTTTTTTGTGGACTATGGCAAACTATTAAGTGTATCACAATCCCTTCTAATTTGCACAATTCATTAAACTTATCAGAATAGAATTCCAAGCCATTATCTGTGTAGAGGTGTTTTATCTGTCTTCCTTTCTGCTTTTCGATCATATTCTTCCAATTCTTAAACATGGACAACACATAACTTTTCTTCTTTAAAAATAATGCCCAAACTTTTCTAGAAAAATCGTTAATGATCGTCAACATATAATTAGCACCACATCTCGAAAGCACTCTAGATGGTCCCCAAAGACCAAAATAAATATAATCCATCATTCCCTTCATGTTATGGATTCCTCTAGTGAATCAAACTCTCTTTTACTTCTCAAAAATGAAGTGTTCACAAAACTTCAGTCATTATCCATCAAGAAGTCATATTTTGCTTAATTCTGTCAAGTCGTTCTCACTCATATGCCCTAGACGCATATACCAAAGTCTAGTAACATCATCATCTAACAAGGAAGAGGAAGCGGTGACTGCATCACCAATAACAGTAAAACCTTGCAAAACATAAAACTTGACAATCTTTTTCTACCCTTTCATCATAACGAGGGAAGCCTTGGTAATCTTCAAAACCTCACTTTCAGCTATGTACTTGTGCCTTTTTGAATTAAGAGTACTCAAAAAAATCAAATTCCTCTTTAATTTTGGTACATGTCGTACACCACTAAGTGTTCTGACGACTCCATCGACCATCTTCATTTTGCTCGTGCTAGTACCTATGATTTTACATAAAGAATTATTTCTCATCAAAACCACACATTAAGAAATTATTTCATATGTTGTAAACCAATCCCAATTGGGGATCATATGGAAGGTGCAACCAGAATCGATGATTCACTACTCACTCACTTTAGAGTTGTCGACAGAAGCAACTAGAAGTTCACCATCGCTGTAATCTTATACAACATCAGCTTCACCGAACTGTCCTGGTTGTTTTCCCTTTTTATTCGCAGGTTTTCTTTTGATCTTATTTTGCAACTTATAGCACTCAGATTTAATGTGCTCTTTCTTATTATAGAAGTTATAGGTTTTACCACTATTTGAAGATCTCGATCTACCCTTAGATTTACTGTGACGATTTCATTCATGTGTCCTCCCATGATTATCATCAATATTTTGTTATTGTCTCCCACGAACAATAAGATTCTCTCCCTGAGAGTCGGATCCAACCACAAGATGTTTCATACTGAACCTCCATGACCTCTATATCAAAGTAGAATTAACCTTAAATCTTCTAAAGGTTTGTTCTAAAGGTTGAATAAGACGGGGGCAACGAACAAAGTAGAATTAACCTTAAATCTTCTTTATCATACTGAATCTCCATGACCTCTATATCAGAGAGAATTTATTTAAACATAGTTAAGTGTTCATGCATTGATGTACCTTTATTCAAACGATGAGTATAAAGGCGCTGCTTCATATAATACTTGCAAGTTAGGGTGTTCGACATGCATAGTTGCTGCAGCTTTGCCCATAATGCAGCGGTGGTCTTCTCCTTCATCACATCCTATAGAATTTCATTCGACAGATACAAATGTAATTGCGTTAAAGCCTTTCAATCTTTACACTTCTTTTCTTCCTCTGTCAATGTCGAAAGCATCTTATCTATCCCTAGCAGGGCATCCTCCAAATCCATCTGCGCAAAAACTGTTCGCATATTTATTTTCCACAACACAAATCTGGTTTTACGATCCAACAGCGAAATATCATACTTCAGTGTTGCTATTACCGTGATCGAGATAAGCAACTCAAAAAGCTTTTATACCAATTTGTAAAAATTGAATGTCGACAAAGGCAATATAGAACGATAGCAAAGCAAAGAGAAAGAAAAATTAGAATACACAGATTTTATGTGGAAACCCTTTTGGAAAAAAACTACGGGCAAAAGAGAAGAAAATTCACTAATGTTGAAATTCGAATGATACAAAAGGAGTTTCAACTACATATACCTTATTCTAATCAATGTCAAATAGATAAAGTGTAGTAAGGTTGAAAAATCTTATTCTAATCAATGTCAAATAAAAGAAGTATAGTTATATATGGATTTTACTTTTATTTTATTTTTACCATTGTATTTTATTTTAACAAGGATTCAAGTCACTCAACTCTAGCAATATCAATTTGTTTCATACATAGATACATCATTTCATTTCTTATTGTGATTGAATAATGTATAAATATTTGATTTTCGTAAACTACCTTTACTTTTGTTTGTTCTATAACTTTTTGAATTAAGACAGTTTAATCTCAAACATATGAGTTTATAATGCATCAATTAAGAGTTTTACAATAAAAGAACTTGGTACATAATGTGTGCCCATTCATCAAGTGTCAAATAAATTCATTGTTCAAGCGTTGTCTTTCTTTTTGCATGTTTTGTGTGTTTGCTTGAGGGCAAGCAAAGACTGAAGTGTGGGGGAATTGATTTGCCACAAATTGATGTGGCAAATTAGGCTTTTCTGACACACTTAAGGAGCTTTTTCTCGAGCAAAATAAAGTTTTTAGCATAGTTTTTCGTTATTTTCGCATTTTTTATTAATAAGTGTAAATGTCTCATTTTTGTCTATTTTTTCCCCAAATTGATCGATAGTTCCGTCGGAATCGTAACAGTTGATTGAGTGTTGTAGGGAGTCATCGAATGCCCAAATATGAGCGAAAACATCACCTAGAAGAGGGTATCGTGATAGCGAAGTGTGAAAGTCACAGCACCTCTGACAGGCCCGAAATGAAGAAGAAAAAGTCATCTAACGTTTGGAATTATAAAACGTCACCTATCCCAGACTTAACGACTTTAAGAAAAAGTACCAAACTAACTGACGGAGAAAAAGTTCGGGTACCAATTTGGGACAAAAAAACTATAAGTACAAATCTGGGAGAAGTGGACAAGTTCAAATACCAGTATTATATTTAACCCTTTTTAATATAATAATCAGGACCAGTTGGAATTATTTTTTAAATTATATATTTTTAATTAATTTTTTGTGTATTTAAAAATCATTTAGACTTTTTGAGATATTGTTTGGTTAAATTTTAGAATAATTTATTTGTATGTCAAGAAAGTCATAGAAAGATGACCTCACTAACTCTAGATGTCCAAGAGCGATTTCAACATTATGGTGAAGTTGTTAGTAGAATTTCTAAAATGGTTTTAGATGCTATGGATGGCTTGTCAAGAAACATACAAAAACTAAGAGATCTTGTGTGATAGCCTGAAATAGGGCCTAATCGGAATAGTGGTTTCGTAACCACAAATCCAAAGTGAAATAGTTTAATTTTATAAATTTTTATTAGTTACTGATTGATTGAAATATTGTGTGAAAATATGGATAGGAAATTTTAATGATTTAGTGCCTAATTGAATTTTTAGGACTAAATTGAGAAAAATGCAAAGCGTGTCTAATTATTGATTAAATGACTTAATTGAATTATTGCATGAAATTGGAAGTGTTTATGTGGCAATTAGACCATAAATTAGTGATATGGACACAAAAGGGTAATTCTAGAAAAATATCTAAGTAATGGGTCAAGGGCATTTTTGTCAAAAGTGAATAAAAGACAAAATAAAGTGAAAATAAGTGTCCATCTTCTTCAAAATTGAAGAGGTTGCTGCCGAAACTTTCATGCTTCAATAGTTAGGGGTTTTGATTTTTCTAAGCTCAATTGTAAGTGATTTCTTTCCCCATTTTTAATTATTTTCGTATTTTTATGCTTATTGGAACTTGAATTTCATGTTTCTACCATTTAATTTAAATGAAATTAAAGTTTAAAAATTGACCCATTCATGATATAATTGTAAATTGATTAGTGATGTTAGATAATGAATGTTTGAAGTGTTAATTACAAGTTTTACTAGATGAATTTTGATGAAAATGATGAAAAAGGGCTAAATTGTGAAAGATGGTAAAGTGTGCATAAAGTTGTGATTTTGTGAAATTGAGGGCTGTTATGAGCATGAAATATGATTTAGTGAAGTTTGAAATTTAGGAATTTAGTGAATTTTATTTTTACGAGCTTAGGGATGAAAGTGGAATTTTTGAAAAGTTTTGGGGAAAAATGTAAATTTGCCAAAATGTTGTGTATGAATTGTATTTGAATGAAATGTTGATAAAATGTATTAAATTGTGTTAATATAGATCAAGAAAGAAGAAATAGTGGAAGTGATCGGGGAAAAGAGAAAGTTATCGACTAAATTACAAAAATAGTCGTTTTGCATCCGAGGTAAGTTATGTGTAAATAATAGTAATATATTTTTATAAATTGTGAATTATATTGATATGTGAATCAATATTGAATGTGGAAGGAAAATTGTTCATGAATTATTCAAGTGATAAAGTGTTGAAATTAAAGTGTTAAGTGTAAATTCCCGGTTGAACTTAGGAATAGAAGTGGATACAAGTGACATGTCACTAGAGACCAGTGTTACAGTGTTACAGTGAGTCCCGGGTGCTGGGTTATCTAGCATGTGTTGCAGACACCTGACAGCTTGTGTGAGCGGGCCCGTGGACATTTCCAGTGTTATTGATCAGTGGTAGCTTCGGCTACATCTCAGTGGTAGCTTCGGCTACATTCAGTGGTAGCTTCGGCTACACATCAGTGTGGCACTTATGTGCTAAATCTCTACGTATCCGTGTATATTCCAACTGTTCAACGGGATTAATAATGAATTAAAGTGAATATGAAATGAAGTGTGTATGCAGATACAATTGAAAGAATGAGTATATGTGATAAATGTTAAGTGTGAAAATATATATGCAAGTGAATTGGTAAGATTGTGCATGTGTAAGTGATTGAAATTGCTAAGAAATGTTTTGATTAGTTATATGTTAAAAGTGTTAATTATTAAATGAGTAATTATTGTTTACATGTAACTTACTAAGCTATTTATAGCTTACACCTTTCTTTCTTTCCTTTGTTTTATAGTGATTTGAAATTGGTCGAATCAGGGATCGTCGGAGCTCGTATCACACTATCATAATCATCTCGGTATTATGTGCTTTTCAATGTTTAAACCATGGCATGTATAGAGTCTTAATCATTTTGAGCATGTTCAAATGATATGACTAAGAATAGCTATTGAAATAGTTAGTAAAAACTATGTTTTGGTGTTATGTATGTTTAAATGGTAACTAATTCAAAGAAGCAGTTTCTTTAACAGCAGCAGTGACGTGAATGTGAAAAATCACCATAAATAGTAGAGAGGGAATTATAGATTGAATGATATATAGAATTAAAGCTTATCAAGTCTATTTTAACATGAAAGAAACGGTGTAGGCAAAGGAATTTTATATTTTAAGATATTTAAATTTTAGTGGGACAGGGTCAGAATGGTTTTTGAAGTCCCCTGTTCTGACTTTAGAAAATAATTACAAATTGTACAGAGAGAATTATAAGCTATAATTTATATGTATAGATTCCTTGGTGAGTCTATTTTCAAAATAAAAAAATTATAACCTTATATGAATTCTGTACAATGAGATAATTTATTTTTAGTGTCAAGAGGTCAGAACTGTTAAGTAGTGAAACAGGGGAGACTTCAATGAATAAAATGTACTAATTGACTAAACCAAAAATTCTAGAAATTTTATGGTAAGAAGGTATATGAGTCTAGTTTCAGGGAAAATTTACGGATTTAAATTTCAAGTTTCTTAACTTGAGATATAATTAAATTAGTGACAGTCGCGCAGATGGACAGCTTTGCTGTGAACAGTGAATTTAATTCTAAAAGCAAATTTTTATGCTCCGAATTGGTAAGTTAAATTGGATGACATCTCGTACTCGATTCCGGCTACGGTCTCGGGTAAGGGGTGTTACATCTTGAATTCAAGGAAATTTCTTCACAAATTACCAATAATACCAAATATATGCCACATTTTAAGGTAATTATTTATGGATATTGTTGTTCCTTATATTCTATTCTATAGTAATAATTTACAATCTCATCAATATCTCCTATCATAATAACCTCTTCCGTTTTAGGATTCCATTGGAGCAATTGATGATACTTATATAAGCTATAATTCATAAGGAAAATCAATTGCATTATAGAGGAAGGAAAGAGGAAGGAAAAGGACACCCACGGTTAATGTATTTAAGGCATGCACTTTGATTTTTTTTTTTTTTTTTTTTTGCATATGTGCCAAGTGGTTGGAAAGGATCAGCTCATGATTCTCGTATTTTCCTAGATACAATTGGGAACCCAAGTCTAAATGTTCCAAAACCTCCTTTGCGTAAATTTTTTCATTTTAGTTAATATTTTATCCTCATTTGTTTGTACATATTCATTTTAATTTTAAAATAAATGCTTTTTAACTTTGTGGCTCTATTTGGACATGCTTAGGCAAATATTACTTAGCAAACAAAGGGTGTTCTAAAAGACAAGGCTACTTAAGAAGTTTTGGTATCACCCATCAGATTTTCGTGGTTTAAATCCAAGAGGGCCGTGAGAAATTTTCAATTAAGCACATTCATCCTTAAGAAGTTGTATTGAGAGGGAATTTGGTACTTTAAAGGCACGGTGGAAGATTTTAACGAAAATGCCAATATATTTTTCTCAAGATTAGAATAGAATAATTTGTGTTGCATTTGCATTACATAACTACATCAGATTAAGTAAAGTTCTTGACCCAACATTTAGGGTCATAGATGCAAATCCAAATTTTATTCCTCCTAAAGCATTTTCAAATGTCGAATGCATTTCCACTCAAAGAAGTTAAGTGTATGAGTACTAATGAAATGAAAAAAAGTTCATAATGACATCACTACTAGTTTGATGGTAGCTAGATGACAACGTCGTGTTTCGTAAATATTTGTTCTCGTGTTTCGTAAATATTTATTTTTACTTGTTTCAATATGTATTTATTTCTTGAATATTTATACACTCTTAATTTATTTTCAATTTACTTGTATAACTTGATTTCTTATGCAACTTTATATTAATTGAAATATGCTACTTGACAAATTTATTCAAAATGTGACATAATTATCACTAATTTACATACTAACAACATGACATAATTATTACTAAGAATATAGTTTAAAATTAAATTGATACACTATTAATATTTATCAATTTCCACAAGGTTAATATTTGCAAATAAGAAACATAAGAAATTTGTTTATTTAAATTTTTAAAAATATTCACTAATTAATTTCCATAATGGATGTTTCAATTCCTTGATAATAGTGTTTTATTTTAATAAGTTCATCCAATAAATACTAAAGTATTATAAACAAATAAATTCTTAATAATAAAATGTGTCATGCCATTATTTGTCATTTTACACATCAGCTTTCAGCTTTCAACAAAGTTTTACCAAACATTTTCAAATAAACAGTTAATAAAATCAGTTGATCAAACCAGCCACTACAATAAACTATCAACCAATTATTAATAGGACCATTAATTTTTCATATTTTAAAATGATATGAAAATAAAATCAAAACATAATGTGTTTTTTTTAACAAACAAACTTAAAGTTTTTAAAACATAACAACGATTAATTCTTTAATTTTTTTTATCTCACTTTAAAATTTCATAAAATAGTTTTTTTTTTATATTCAACATTTATTGCCATTTATAATTTTATCCTTTCACTAAATTATTGAAAAATTAATTTAATACTATTAAATTTATAATACATGTCCCACTTAGTAATTTAATATTATTTTAGGGTTAAATATAAAATTGATACTCGAATTTGTCTATTTCTCTCAGATTAGTACATATGATTTTTTTTGTTCCAGATTGGTACTCGAATTTTTTTCCATCAACTAGTTTGACTTAGTTCGGTTTTTATTTGTTATATTAAATTTTTTATTTTGAATATTTAAATTTATTTTGATAAAATAAGTTATTTTATGACTTTTAAATATTATTTGACAAAATTTGTAAGTTTTTTCCATAAATATTTTTAAAAGATAATATTTTTAATAACTTTTAAATTATTTTTACAATTTTAAATATAAAATATATTTTTATATCATAACAAATAACTTAATTATATATTAAATAAAAAATTTAATTCAATTCTTTTTAGAAAAGAAATTTATTGAAGTTGATTCAAAATTGTTTTTGACAAATTGACGTTAGCAATGGCATACAGTTTGAGAAATGGCCCCACTATGAAACGCATAAAGTTCACAAAAAACACAAAATTGATAACTATATATAATATTTTTATAAAAACACTCAGAAAAAGTTGCATTATTTATTAAAATATATGATCTCGAAATTATGTTTCATATATACTACTTTTATTAAGACGTGAATTATGGTTAAACTACTCACCGTGTGTATGTACTGTGAATTGCAAAATAAATTAATTCTTCTTTCATAAAAAAATAGTAATTTAATTTATAAACTTAATTTTAAGTAAAAAAAATTAAATAATATCAATCGTATGTTACAATGATATAAAATTAAATAATATCAATCGTATGTTACAATGATATAAAAATAAAATCAAATTTTAAAGGAATAATTTCTCAAATTTTATCTCACTTTAGTTTGAATTTTCTTTTATTCAACATTATTGTCCTTTATAGTTTTAATAGATGTCCCTCTCAAGTAATTTAATATTATTTTGAAATTATTCTGTAAATTTTTGTGTATTTAAAAAAGCTTCAGACTTTTTGAGATATATTTTTTATTTTTTAGAACCATTTATTTGTAGTGAGGAAAGTAACAGGAGACGACCCCACTAACACTAAACTCTTTGTCTATAAATATGATGGCAAAACCCTTCGGTTTCTGACATTAGAACCTAAGAACAAAGAGTTCAAATCATTTTGAATTTGTTTTGAGATTCAAAAAATGGCTGATGAAGATGTAGTATTGTTGGATTTCTGGCCAAGTCCTTTTGGGATGAGAGTGAGGATTGCTCTGGCTGAGAAAGAGATAAAATACGAGTACAAGGAAGAAGATTTGAGGAACAAGAGTGATTTGCTTCTGAAGATGAACCCTATTCATAAGAAAATCCCTGTTCTAATCCATAATGGAAAACCTGTTTGTGAGTCCCTCGTTCACGTTCAATATATTGATGAGATTTGGCCGCATAAATCTCCCCTACTCCCTACTGATCCTTACCAAAGAGCCATCGCTAGGTTTTGGGGAGATTTTGTTGACAAGAAGGTTCTCTCTTATCCTTTTCATTTTTATGAGTTTTTGTTTTGCCTTACTGCCCTTTAACTTTTGAGCTTAAGCACTGCTTGCAGAGGCTGATTTGGTTCGGTTCGAATTTTCTTGTGTTTTACTTGCTTTCCTTTTTGGGTAATTTTGATAATAAGAAGATATGTTGTTTTGATATTCTATATTCGAACCCAAGTAGCCTTGGAGATCAAGCTTTTGAACTCTAGTAGGTGTCTCTTAAGAGACTAAACTAAAAGGTTTACCTAGGCTACTAATCTAGGTTTAGCTTCGATATCTTTTACGAATTAATTTTTTTTTAAATTCTTTTTTTTCATAATTTAGTATTATATGATTGAAATCATTTAAATTTATCTTGTATGGATAAATTAATGGTCAATGAAATGCAGATATATGGTTTAGAGAGCAGGAAAGTATGGAGCACAAAGGGAGAAGAACAAGAAGCAGCAAAGAAAGAGTTCATTGAGTGCCTGAAATTGTTGGAAGGAGAGCTTGGAAACAAGGCTTATTTTGGAGGGGAGAATCTTGGTTACGTTGATGTTGTGTTGGTTCCATTTTACAGTTGGTTTTATGCCTATGAAAAGTGTGGGAATTTTAGCATTGAAACAGAGTGCCCCAAGTTAATTGCATGGGCTAAAAGGTGCATGGAGAAAGACAGTGTTTCCAAGTCCCTGCCTGATCAAGACAAAATCTATGACTATGTTTTGCATTTGAAGAAAGTGTTCGGAATTGAGTAAAATATTGTGCTTACTGCTTACAACACATTTCAAGACTCTCCTAATAACTATGTTTCTTAAATAAATGGGCACTTCGTTGTGCCTTGAATGGTGATTTGAATTTTATTTTGTTTTAAGGAGTGAAACTAATTATAATTTTTATGTATTTTTAGGTGGTGTTTTTTTTCTCTAAAGTCGTTGTCAACTTGGTTGTCCAACTTTGGATTACCAAAAGGTTGTGGCTAATGGAGATTCTTTTTCCTTTTTTTGTTAAGAAAGTGTAGCACCCAAAATTCATAGGGTTAGAAATTTAATTAATCATTTAAAAGTGGCTTAGACTTGAAGATTACGTAGCTAGATTAATTTCTAAAATTTCTTATGTTCAAGCCTCACCTTTTCCATTTCTCTTCTATTTTATTTCAGCAATCAAAGAACTAAGCCACCTAGAATATATATTAACCAAGTATGGGCAACAGCCCACTGGTTAAGCATCATTTCATTCTCCTTAGTTTCTAAGTTTTATCCATGTCACTCCCCCTTATTTTTTGCTGGGGTAAAATAGGGAAGAAAAATTATTTTTATATATAAATATTAAAGTCTATTTTGGGAAATAGAAAAACTAAATTAAGTTGGATCACATTATAGAGTAATGGGTTAAAAATGATCTAAGAAGTACTTGTAATTAGATCTGATGTAAAAGAGGCTTAAAACCCCTAATATTACATGAATAGGGCGGCAACCCTAGTAGAATTACAAGGGTGGGACGTTCACTCCTCTCCTACTCTAAGTAGGATGTTGTTTTTTTATTTAAAATAAACCTCTACAACTCTAAAATGGTTCTTACTTCTTTTCTTATAAATAGATGGCACCGGTAGAGTTATTTACACATCTTTTGAGATATTGTTATTCTAACGAAAAATAGAAAGAAATTATTCTCAGATTTTAAATATATATTTATAGAATAACAATTTTACTGATTTCTATTAAGAAGAGAGAGTTTTCGTTTTCATCCTAAAAAAGACTTGAATTATCCTAAGAAGAGAGAGTTAAAATCTGAATGGAGGGCCTGCCACAGGCGGCACCAATGGTGCCTGTGGCAGAGGCGGCACCAACATGTTCGCATTTCAGCCCTTTGTTAGTATTTTTTTCCCGAATTTTATTACTTTTAAAAAATATACTATTTTATAATTTTATTATTTTACATTATTTTAGTACATTATGTTTGAAATGTATTCATTTAGTGTGTTTTTTATTTAAATTTAAAAAAAATCCTTATTTCGGCCCTTTGTTTGTATTTTTTTTCCGGATTTTATTACTTTAAAAATATACTATTTTCTAATTTTATTATTTTACATTATTTTAGTACATTATATTTGAAATGTATTCATTTAGTGTGTTTTTTAAATAAATTTACAAAAAAAACCCTTATTTTGGCCCTTTGTTCGTATTTTTTTCGAATTTTATTACTTTCAATAAAAAACACACTAAATGAATACATTTCAAACATAATTTACTAAAATAATGTAAAATAATAAAATTAGAAAATAATATATTTTTTAAAAATAATAAAATTCGGAGAGAAAATACGAACAAATAACTGAAATACGAATATATTGGTGTCGTCTCTGCCACAGGCACCATTGGTGCTGCCTGTGGCAGGCCCTCAATTCAGATTTTAACTGTTTTGTTTTTTTTTGGGTACCATTTTGGTAAATAAAAAAATACTATTTTAATATTTTTTTAATATTATTTTAGTAAAAGACCCGTTGTGGGTGTTTTTGGATGGTGTCTTGGTTTTTTTGGTGGTGATACAATTGGTCTTTTTTGTTCTCTCGTCTTTATTTTCTGCGAATTAGTTTGGGGAGGTTGGATAAATGGAGAAAGATTTGGCAGGCTTGTTGTCGGATGATGAGGATGACAAAATGTTGCAGCTAAGGAGAGATCCTGACTTTGTGCCTGAGAGGTTGGAATTTTGTCTAGTAGGCTATTTTTTTACGGCAAGTATGAAAAGTATGATGACTAATCTTTGACATATGGATAGAGTGGAATTTTTATGTTTCTTGAATAAACGGGCACTTAATTGTGCCTGGGATGGTGATTTGATTGTTTTTTCCCCTAATATCATTGTCAATTGTCAAATTTTGGACTGCCAAAAAGTTGTGGACAAAACTGTACTAAGTGAAGATTTTTTCCTTTTTTTTAATAAATGTTTTATTTTATTTATTTCTTTTAATATTATCTTTTAAATACTTTACTTTTAATTCTAGATAAATTACACTTGTGGTCATTCTAAAATAAGAATTGTCTTATTTTGGTCATTTTATTTTTTTCAGTTTAGTCATTTTAAATAAAATAATTGTGTGAATTAATCACTTTCGTTAAAAATTTCATTTTTCTCTAATAGATTGTTGATGTGTCGTGTTAGCCTATTGAGTGACTGTTACGTAACCTTTGTTTTTTTTGTCTACTTTTGACTGAATTTTAAGAACTCCCTATAATTAGTCCAAATATTTTTTTCCTTCTCTTTCTTTTTCACTTCATTGCTGCTATTAACATTACATGGTCATCCAAATACCAAAACCCCAAAACAACCAGCTCATCAATGAAGTCTTTAAGAATCTTTGATGTTTTTTCATCTCCATTTATAGTTTTGATCATTTGGATAATCTCTTCATCCTCCTTTGTTATACTTTTAAGTTCAGTTTAGTAATATTTTTTAAAAGCACTTTTTGACCTAAAATACACTTTTAAGCAAAAATTAAAATTTTTTATTTTTGTTTCTGACAAAAAAAAATTTTTACAAAGCATTTTTTTTAACTTAAAAGTACTTTTAAGAAGTTTAAAAACACCTTATTTAACAGTATTTTTTATCTCAAAAATACATTTTAGAAATAACGCTAAAACTCCCGTTACTATTTTATTAACAGTTGAAAGAAATAGTTAAACATGTGATCACTCGTGTTCACAGTCTCCGTGAGCATTTGGACGTACATGGCTAGGCAAACTCCACCATCAACCACAAGGGTAGTGCCATTGACATGTTTACCCTAAAAAAAATCACATTCAAATAAATTAGAAGTGGAAAATTTCCGAGAAAAATGCATTAAAGCAGGAAAAACAATGGCAAGATGGGAAAATGTATGCTAACTTGTCATCAATGGTGACTTTAGGTGCCACTCAAATTTGACATTTTGATCTTTTCGGTTTTACTGCATTGATTTTTCTTCTATTCAACAAAAGTTTCTATCTTATATCATTATTAGATACCTTCTTGTCTGCATGTGGAGTTGTTAACATTATCTTGACTTTTTATTTTCCACAAAAATACCCATTTTTTACCAAATATTTTAAAATTTAATATAACATTTGGTACACAAATTTGACATTTTTCTTAATTTGATACTTAAATTTTTAGCCCGATTTGGTACTTGAACTTGATACTTTTTACTAATTTAGTGTCTAAGCTTTTTTCAGGTTCAAATTGATATCTAAAATTGTTAAATGTTATGCAAATTACTCCAAAACATTAATGTCTCATTTGGTTACTAGTGTAATAATATGAGGGAAAATCTTATTTATCGCACATGTATTACAATAGTTACACATAAAATAAAGAATAATTAGTAAATATTTAAACTTGAAACTACAAAATTAAGTAAAAATTCTTGTAAATAATAAGGCCTCTTTAAAATAAACAAAAAATTTCCCTCTCTTAGCTAAAAGTAAATAGTGGGCTAAATATTAACAACTGAGTTAGTTTATTGCTAACTCATATACTAAAACATGTGTGAAAAATAATACTTACACCAAACGCACTATAACAATGTTAAAAATTTGTGTTATGCTATAAAAATATTGTTAATATTAAAGAAAATTCATGTTAAAAAAATTATGCATTAAACAATGTTTAACGAAAACAATAATTTAAAAAACCTAAAATAAAACAAATTTATTATTTTAAATAAATAAAATGAAACAAATAAATCAAATTAAAAGTAATTTTAAAATACAAAAAAATATCATGTCATCTACCATATGTTGATCATACATTGATTATTTTGCTACCTCATAAAAATATAACATTGTTAATATATTAAAGTAATTTGTATAAAGTTTGACAAGTTCAGATACCGAATTTGACGGAAAAAAGGGAAATTAAGTATCAAATAAAGAAAATAACAATGATTTCGGAACCGAACTGGACTAGCCGATTAGATTGAGAGCTAGTCGAACAATCAATCCAGATACACTCAAAGATTCGATTAGACCGAAAACAGAAAAAACCAAGATTGGACTGTGACCTGGGACCGGAAAAACCGGTTGGACCGGTTTTTAAAAATCCTGGGCTAATTTAGTCTGGGCCAAGCCAGAAAATGGGCGAAACCAGCCCAACATACTCCAAAGCCCGAGTTTTTTAAAAAATTTGGCCCAAATAATCTTTTAAAAGAAAAAGTGATCTGAAGAAAAACAAAAGAAACAGACTACTAAAGTCACTCAAGTGAAGTCTAAATCAAAACAAAGCTGAGAGTCTGCCCTCAGTCCCTCACTCACTTCAGCCCAATGTCCTACACACACTTAAGGTCCACCAACCAACCTGTCGGTCGTCAGCCCTCTGCTTCTTCAAATCCGCCTCTGCTTGCTGTTGCTGTAATGGTGACTGCTGCTTCACTGCTCTGCTTCAGCCTTTTTTTATTTTTATTTTTAATTTTTTTTAAGATCAAAGTAAAAGAATGATGGTAGGTAGATGTTTTGAAGATCAAGGTGGGCAAATTATTTTAACATAAAAAAAAAAAAGAATGATAATAGATAGAGGCATTTGTAAGTGGATTTTTTTTTTAAAGAAAGTTTCAATTTCTTATAGAAGGGAATAAAGTTGAAAGTTGTAACCATAAACTCTAGTTGGCATTCACTATTAACTTACTAGATATTTTGTTGTTTCTTTATTATTTATTAAATAACATATTATATTTTATTTAAAAGATTTATTACACTTGATTTTTTTTTAATTTTTAATTTTTATACATGTTGAATTAACTATTAAATCGATTGAATTAATTAAATAAAAAATTGATGATATAATCAATTCGATCATTAAAAAAAATTGTCAAATTTAGATATTAAATTAAAAAAGGTGTCAAGCTTAAATACTAAACCTTTAATAAAAGAAAATATATTAAAAATAAGGTAAATTATAAAAAATAGTCACTTTTGTTTGCCTGAGATTACATTTTAGTCACTTATGTTTGAAATATTACGTTTTAGTCACTTACGTTATTATTTTGTTACGAAGTGGTCACTCTACCGTTAAACTCTGTTACCTCCCTAACGGTAGCTCTACGTGGCAGTTCAAATGGGTTTTAAATGCCGACTTAGATGTCTAGCCGGGATGAAAACAGATTTTTAATTAAATAAATTTAATTTGGACTGTCACGTACGACATCTAAGTTGGCATTTAAAACTCATTTGGACTGCCACGTAGGACCACTATTAGGGAGGTAATAGAGCTTAACGGTAGAGTGATCACTTCACAGCAAAACAGTAATGTAAATGACTAAAACGTAACATTTCAAATATAAGTGACTAGAATGTAATCTAAGGCAAACAAAAGTGACTAATTTTGTAGTTTACCCTTAAAAAAATAAAGTTTTCAAATCATATATAAAGAAAAGAAATTGACCTTAATATTCCTTCAATGCCAAGTCAGGTTATATATATTGATGTTTGGCAATTTCAACTAATACAAATCTCATTAAAACTAATTCAACTGTAACCTATAAAACCATTATTTACACACTAAAGGGATCAAAAGCAAACTCTACAACTGATTTGAGCTCATCCCAGTTTGCATGAGTAAAGAAATCATTATTTTCTGGACAACTTGAAAAGCTTGAAGATGACGCCATTGATGAAGGTTGAGCACTGCTCAATTGCTCTGCATGCCACTGGTTTCTTCCATTCATACCACTGAACCCCGGCTTCTCATCACAGCTTTGAACAAGTGGAGAGCCAAAAGCGATGGAAGTCTCATGAATGTTGGATCCCAATCCCATGCTGCAGATAATTTGGGGGCTTGGTGTGGCAGTTGAAGTGCGGTTTGCGGCGATTTCTCTCCAATCTGGTGTGTACTTTCTATGCGATACGCTTCGCTTGAAAATTCGACATATAGTCCACACTTCCTGCAATCTCAGCAAAGTGTATGAAACATTAAAACAACTTCATCCCATGAATGAATGCTTGGTAAATACAAGATCCTCAATTGCAAACACGATTTTATAGTCATTTTTTTTAATTCAACACTGATGCACAATTCAAATGACAATAAAATCATATGTTACATCTAAAATGGTATTATAGAGTGAGCAATGAAGCAGAGCGGGATTGGATATTGCAAAATCCACAACCACCATGCTCTCCACTACTTTGCCTTCCCCTCGCCCTTGAAATTTTAATACCACCACCTTTATAAAACCTTGAATATATCTACATCAACCTCGTTTGGCCTCATTTTTTTTATTTTTTATTTTTAAAAATAAACTTTTACAGGTACGAATGCTTATATTACATGTTGGAATAACTATAAAGTAGAATTAAATCATTAGAACTCATAAACAAATAAAGAATCATAAATAATTCGGACTAAAATCTATACATGCATTTATGCACCTAATAAAACTAAAACCATACAATTATACATAGTCAAAGATTAATTATTTTAGTTCTTTCCATGAGCATCTATTAACAGTTTAATACCATTTTCTGGTTAGAGTTATAAACTACTTTAAAATGGGTTGAGCTATAAAATAATAAAAAGAATTATATTTATATGTTAATAGTTATTTTATTTTCTTTAAAAGAATATTTGATACATTGTTGATTTATAAATTTTATGTATTATTGATAAATAATAACACACCATTGCATTATTAAACAAAAAAAAAAAAAAAAAAATAGTGGAGGACTTATAAATAAAAACTAATAACTTTATTTAGACATAAATAAATGAGTTAATACATAATTTGGTCCTTGAGTTTGATACTTTTTTTAATGTGGTACTTTTGTTATTTTTTGGTCCAATGTGGTACTTATATTTGATAAAAGTTGCACATTTTGGCACTTGAAGGTAATAATGTTGATTCCTAGTGTTTGATTTGGGTTTTAGAGTTGATTTGATGAAAACTTATAACTAGTTAAATATTAGTAGTTAACTTTCATCAAATCAACTCCAAAACTCGAAATAAATCACATACATTAAGTTGTATTTGATAAATTAAACACAAAACCAACAAGTTCGTAATTAACACTAATTTTTTTATAATAAAAAAATCATGAAAAATTCAAACCTACTAATATTAGTAATTAACTTTATTTAATCCACCCTAAAACTCGAACTAAACACTAACAATGTAACATTGTTACTTTTAAGTATCAAAATATATAACTTTCGTCAAATACATGTACCAAATTGGATAAAAAGAACATAAGTACCACAATAAAAAAAGTCAAATTCAAGTACTAAATGATATATTAAGCTTAATTAAATAATAATTAATTATAAATATATGTTAAAATCTTAAAATATAAATCCGAGAACCTAGACCTTAAATTTGAAATTTATTCATATTTATTTATAACAGTTAAAAATTAATATTTCAATAAAATTATTAATATTTATTTATAAATCTTTTATATTTTTCTATTGAATTTAATAATTATATGTTAGGTGATTATTCACTAAAAGGAATTGTATTAACTACACTCCACTCCAGTCCACCTTTTAAGAAAAACGACTTCACTCACCATTATTTTTGGGGAAAAAAACTAATCCCTTGTGTTTAAATGCTACGGTGGTTGAAAAAGGATATGAAGCAAAGAGAATCATAAAGCTAGTACTTGTTCTTACAGCTTCTTCTAGTGCAAGAGACTTGGGGTTGGAAAAGGTGGCGTTACTAGCGTTGGTGTGGGTGGAATGGGGAAGGCGAAACTCATGCATCATCCAATCAGTTTTGGTTCCTTTGCCTGCGGTTCCACGGTAGTATACCAAGGTTTTCTTTAGGCCGATGCAGGCTGATCCTCCATTTGAATAAATAGGCTTGTCAATGCCGGTTGCTTTCCAAAATCCTGATCCCGTCACTCTGTTTGGTCTAATGCTGTTTCTATACTTTCTTCCTCGTCTGCAGAAGAAATATGATTCAATCTCTCCCTCACGACTGCTTGCTTCTGCATTCATTCATTAATAATCAAACAAATTAAACGCATATTCCTACTGAACTTCATTTTCTTTTAAAAAAATGGATGCTGAAATTTCTTTTTATTTGATATTACAAGAATGTTTTCATTTTCATTATATATTATATGAACATCGCAATAAGAGACAAACCGATTTTCGTTTCATATGAACAAGAGTTTGGAAACTTGGCCATTTGAAGGTTTGTTTTCATCTCTAGTTGAGGTTAAAAATTTTAAAACCTATCAAATTTCTATCATGTTTAATGGTTTCAAGGTGATTTGCTAGTACTAGGAAAAGGGTAGCAGACCTGTATACAGTTAAAATTGGCATATGGAGTATTAGGGCATAATTTAGCTAACTACAGACATTTCGATTGATTATGGAAGCCAAGATAGAGCTTAAAACGTAATTTCAAAAAGAAAAGAAAAGAAAAGAAAAAGATATGCGTATGAGATCAAAGGTAGTAAGATGGGACATACTTGGGAGATCCCAGGGATCAAATTTGTAGATATCAATCTGTTTGATAAGGTCGATTTTGAGGGGTTTATTATCAACTTTTCGTTGAAGATAAAACCCTACAAGTTCTTCATCTGTAGGATGGAAACGAAACCCAGGAAGTGGAGCATCTTCTTCTTCGTCCTTGTTATCAGCACAAGCTTGGACGACGACGTTCATCTTCTTTATTCAATCTTCTAATCCCTACTGGTTGCTGCTAAGTGGAGTATTTGAAGAAAACAAAATGATTTTAGTTTGTTTCTTAAATCTCTGGAATCAACAATGCTAACAGGCCAAAACCTAGCTTTGAATATTATTGTCGAACCTTCTTAAATAATGAGAATTTGGAGTCATCTGAAATTATGTGTTTGTTCAGGTCAAGTCAATTTATTGACACTTAGGCCAAGGAGGAAAAAGTCTTTCCTACAACTTTCGAAATCCTTTATATCACTTCCTTGTGGCAAAATAAATGTCAAAGTTATTCATATAATTTTTTTTTATTATAAAGTTCTTCTCATATAATTTTGATTTGGTATATTACACCCCAAACATAATAAATGTCAAAGTTGACGCATCCCAAGTCCTAAAGCACTCCCTCAAATTTAGGAGATTGATTTCAGGGAATGCTTCAATTTATAGTTTATAATGCTTTATAATTTGATTTGTTAGAAAATTAGTGAGACCCATAGACCAAATGTCAAATATAAGACATGGTTTTGAACATTCAAAATCATGTGAGGTGGCCACATATTGAAAAAAGAAAGGAAAGAAGAAAGTATAAGTCTTTGGAACATGAAAAAGTACAAGCTCTTGTTCAAAAATGGCTTGAGAGGCCTTTTAAATAGTCAAGTTGTCGCTGTTTTCGCATTTATTGGTCATATGGAAAGAAAGTCGAGCTTGAGTTATGCATGCTTGAATTTTCTGTTCAAACCTATATATAAATATTTAACTCGGTGAAATGTTTTTAGGTATTGTTTGATAAATTGAAAAATTAAATGTTAAAAAGATTAAAGTACTGAATTTGATTTATAAACTTTGTTTGATATATTATTTAAAATTAAGTATAATATATAATTAAACAATTTGATAAATGTAAAATTTGAAATTTGAAAGATAAAATATCTAAATGATAATATAATGTTAAAAATTAATTGAATTTTTGTTTACATTAAATGATAAATCACTACACCAGGATAGGCTTTTAGCGGCATTTTTTGTGGCGTTTGAACAACAAATGCCGCTAAAATCCAGCATTAGCGGCGATCTTCGTAAAACGCCGCTAAAGCACATAATTAGCGGCGCAATGCAAAAAGCGCCGCAGAATATCTTAACCAAAACGCATCGTATTGGGTTGAGGTATTTTAGATGTAGTGGCGCTTACGGAAAAACGCCGCTAAAGCACAGCATTAGCGGCGCATTATAAAAAGCGCCACAAAAATATTAACAAAAACGCATTGTTTGGTCTTGAGGTATTTTAGAATTAGTGGCGCTTATAATTAAACGCCGCTAACGAACATCATTAGCGGTGCAATGTAAGAAGCGCGGCAAAATATCTTAACCAAAACGCAGCGTTTGGCTTTGAGGTATATAGGAATTAGTGGCGCTTGTAGAAAAACGCCGCTAAAGCACACCATTAGCGGAGTATTATACAAAGCGCCGCAAAAAATCTTAACCAAAACGCATCGTATTGGGTTGAGGTATTTTAGATTTAGTGGCGCTTATGGAAAAACGCCGCTAAAGCACAGTATTAGCGGCGCATTATAAAAAGCGCCGCAAAAATATTAACAACAACGCATCGTTTGGTCTTGAGGTATTTTAGAATTAGTGGCGCTTATAATGAAACGCCGCTAACGAACATCATTAGCGGTGCAATGTAAAAGGTGCCGCAAAATATCTTAACCAAAACGCAATGTTTGGTTTTGAGGTATATTAGAATTAGTGGCGCTTGTATAAAAACGCCGCTAAAGCACACCATTAGCGGCGCATTATAAGTAGCGCCGCAAAATATCTTAACCAAAACGCATCGTTTTGGGTTGAGGTATTTGAGAATTAGTGACGCTTATAATAAAACGCTGTGAAAGTACATCATTAGCGGCGCATTATACAAAGCGCCGCAAAAAAATCTTAACCAAAACATATCGTTTTAAACCGAAACGTAACGTTTCGTCTTGAGCTATAGCGCCATTAGCGGCGTGTACAAGAAAACGCCGCTAGATTTGAGCTTTTAGTGACGCTTCTTCTGAAGCGCCGCAAATGTTTTGACCAAAACGCATCGTTCCGGCTTGACCTATAGATGTTCATTAAAACGTCAGCGTTTTATTCCTTCGCTTTGCTAATAAGTTAAGCAAAATGGCGTTGTTTTCTGTTGAGGTATAGGGACATTAGCGGCGCTTGTACACAAACGCCACTATATATTAAGCATTAGCGGTGCTTATTTGGAAACGCCGCAAAAGTTGAGCAACACAACCTCTTTTTTTGTCGAGCATTAGAGGCATTAGAGGTGCAAGGATCATGGTTTATTGTTTAAGGGTTTGATTTTAAGGGTTAGGGGTTTAGGGTTTATAGTTTATATCTTATGATTTAGGGTTTCCTAATAGATATAAATTAGAGGTTTAGAGATTACGATTTATGGGCCATGGTTTAAGGGTTGGGGTTTAATGTATAGGTGTTACGGGTTAAGGGTTAAGGGTTAGGGGTTTAGGTTTTATAGTTTATGTTTTATGAGTTAAGGTTTAGGGTTTACGAGTTTAGGGTTTAAGGATTATAGTTTGTGTATGGGTTGTGGTTCAAGTGTTGGGGTTTATGGTTAAGGGTCTCGATGTGTTAGGGTTTATAGTTCATGTTTACGGTATAGGGTTTAGGGGACAAGGGTGAAGGGTTAAGGGTACTTGGTTTAATGGTTTGAGTTTAAGGTTTAGAGGTTGGAGATTAAGGGATAGGGGTTTAGGGGTTAAGGTATAAGGGCTGGTTTTAAGGTTTGTGGACTAGAGATTATAGGTTCAGGGATTGGGGTTTAAGGGTTGGGGCTAAGGTTTAGGGTTTAAGTATTAAAGGGTTCAGGGTTTCAGAGTAAGTGGTTTAAGGTTTTTTGGTTAAAGGTATTGAGAGTTTAGGGTTTAGAATAATTAATGTTTTTTAATTTACATATTAAATAATTTATTATATAATTGATCAAAACATAATATTAATTTTATTATATTAAAATTTATATTACTTAAATCTACAAAAATTAGGCATTTAAAATTGATATGAATTATGTAAAAAGTAATATAAAATTGTAAAAAGATGGGAAGATTAGTGGGTTTTTTTATATAATGCGCCACAGTAAGTAGGCAATAGCGGCGTTTTTACAAAAAACGCCGCTAGTAACTGTTAAATTCTTTCAAAACGGCGCAGTTTATCTTCAGGAATTTAGGGTTTTTCTGGCCTTTTTTGTTAAACGCCGCAAATTATTTATGCAATTAGTGGCTTTTTTTATTAGCGCCACAAAAATTGGAATTTAAACGTTGTCGTTTTACTTAATAGTGTCTGTTGTTCCAATTCTAAAACTCCCCCACCCCAACTCTCCCTCCATATTTCTTCTCTCCTGCAAATCCCTAGACCTTTCACCTCTTCAACGACGATTTCCCCTCTTCTCGGTCGAATATCACTTCTCGTCTGGGTTGATTGGTAAAAAACTTTTCAAATCCCTAATTTCTCCGTTGACTCCGTATATGGCTGTTTATTTTTCTGTTCGATTTTTTCTTTCTCTAATGCCCGCTTTGTTTTTCCTTTCTCTTTAAATTCCATAGACCTTTCACCCCTTCAACAACGATTTCCCCTCTTCTCGATCAAATATTGCTTCTCGTCTGGGCTGACTGGTAAAAATCTTTCCAAATCCCTAATTTCTCCGTTGAATACGTATACGGCTGTTCATTTTTCTGTTTGATTTTTTCTTTCTCTAATGCTCGCTTTGTTTTTCCTTTCTCTTTAAATTCTGTGTTGCTTCTGTTGCTATCTGTAGGCCATTCAACTTGGGCATTTCAATTGTTACTCTTATTTTCTACGAGTGAAGTCGTCTGCTGTTCATTGCAGTTAAGGTAAGTTCGTTTTCTATTTCTTGTATTATTTGGTATGTTAGATGTTTTCTAGAGCTTAAACCTAAGTGTTTATGTGGTCTGACATATATTTTAAATATATAATTTTTACATACCTAATAAAATTAAAATTAATGCTTAAAATAGGGAAATGCTTTTGATGAAATAAAATAATTTATGATTGAATACCTTCAATCCTGTTTCATAGCTGGAAAATGTTATGGATTGTGTATGTCCAAAAAGGTTTTGCGGTATTTTTCGTTGATACCAAGGCTTCAAAGGCTTTTCATGTCGTCGAAGACAGCGGAGTCTATGACGTGGCACCATGATGGACGAACCGATGATGGGAAGATGAGGCATTCGGCAGATTCTTTAGCTTGGAAACCATTTGACAATAAATTTCCAAGCTTTGCAAGCGATCCTAGGAGTGTGAGGCTTGGCTTAGCATCTGATGGATTTAATCCGTACAAGATCATGAGTACTGCGTACAGTACTTGGCCAGTAGTGCTTGTTCCTTACAATCTACCTCCGTGGATTTGCATGAATTCTTCCCTTATCTTATCTATGATTATCCCTGGAGAGAAAGGGCCCGGGAATGATATCAACATTTATTTACAGCCACTTATTGAAGAGTTAAAACAATTATGGGCTAGTGTCGAGACATACGATGTGCTGAGAAAGGAGAACTTTAATTTACGTGCAGCTTTGATGTGGACCATTAATGACTTCCCCGCTTATGCCAATTTATCCGGCTGGAGTACCAAAGGTCATTATGCGTGTCCTTGTTGTGCTGCACAAACATGTTCACAATGGTTATACAATGGGAAAAAGTTCTCTTACATGGGGCACCGTCGGTGGTTACCGGAAGATCATAGATTTAGATTTCAGAGTTCGGCATTTGACGGTACTGAAGAGTTCAGAGAAGCTCCCTCGCAGACAAGTGGATCTGAAATCTTGTTAATGTTGGAAGATATGAATTTTAGTTATGGGAAGATGAACCAACCGGCAAACACGCAAAGAAATAAAAGATCAAATGATGAAGCTGATGATGACTCCGATGAAGAGGATGATCCTAATGAGGCGGATTTGTGGAAAAAAAGAAGTATTTTTTTTGAGTTGCCTTATTGGGAGCACCACCTATTATGACACAATCTTGATGTTATGCATATTGAGAAAAATTTCTGCAAGAACATTGTCGGTACAATTTTGAATGTAGACGGAAAATCAAAAGACAATATTCAGAGTCGACTTGATTTAGTTCAGATGGGAATTCGACCAGATCTTCATCCGAATCCACTTCCGAATGGGAAATATCAGTTGCCGCCTTCTATTTTCTCAATGTCCAAGACGGAGAAAGAACTGTTTTGCATGGTGTTGAAGGATCTAAAGGTTCTAGATGCGTATGCATCAAATATATCTCGATGTGTTAGTGTTAAAGATCGAAGATTATATTCGCTAAAACACATGACTATCACATCTTGATGCAAGATTTACTACCAGTCGCTCTACGATGCTGTATGTCCAAGAAGGTGACGTCTTGTATAATTGAACTATCCAATATAATGAAAGCCATTTGTGGCAAAGTTTTAGATGTTCAAGAACTTCAGAAGGTACAGGATCGAGCCGCTTTGACTTTATGCAACATGGAGAAAATCTTCCCACCTTCCTTCTTCACCATTATGGTTCACTTGATAATCCATCTCCCGCACGAAGCAATTCTTAGCGGACCCGTTTTCTATCGATGGATGTATCCCATAGAAAGGTGTTAATTAAAATTTTTAAAATTTTCCTTCATTCACCTCTACGCCTTTAATTACAACTTCTGATAATGTTGTATATTGTGTTTAGGTTCCTATCCAAATTAAAGTCTTACTGCCGCAACAAGCGATATCCAGAAGGATCGATTGCTGAAGGCTACTTGGCAGAGGAATGTATGACCTTCTACTCAAGATATTTGGAAGATGTTGAAACAAGGTTGAACAGACCAAATAGGAATGCTGGACTCACGGACCATAACTTAGCCGATACTTATTTGTTCCAAAGTTTTGGATAACCAATCGACAAAGTTGAAATTACAGAATTAGATCATTTATCGTGGGTACAAGCACATCGATATGTTTTGTTTCACCACGAATCAATGGAACCTTTACGGAAGTAAGTTCTACAAATTTTATAAATATTTATCAAACTAAAAATTGTTTATCTTCTAACAAAGTGAACATTTTTTTAACATAGTGAGTACAAACAAAATTTGAGATCTCGTTCGCGCTCCCGAAGAACACAACATCGAGATATCAATAAGTTGTTTACAGAATCTTTTTATGAATGGTTAAGCCAAACGGTATGCAATTGGAGCTTCCGCTTACAAATAATAATGTTTTCTCATAACATTTTTAATTACTCAGTTTACTTTCCATTCAATAGGTTTGGAGTGGGAAGAACGTAAACGACGAAGTTAAATGGCTCTCCCATGGTCCAAATCGAGTGGTTAAAAGATATAGTGCGTTCCTCATCAACGGATTTAGATTTCATACAAATATCGCGAGAGGTTGAGGAGAACGCAAAATTGTGGAATAGTTGTTAATTCTGCAATTACAAGTTATGCTAGTGCTAGGGACAATAATCCTGTCGAGGGAAATGTTGAATATTTCGGACATCTTACTAACATAATTGAGTTGGATTACTACGGAAAATGGAAAGTTGTCTTATTTCGAGGTGATTGGGCCGATGTTAATATAGCTCGTGGAATGAAGCAAGATCAATTTGGTTTTACAATGGTGAACTTTGACCGATTGATTCACACAGGACAACAACTGATAGATGAGCCGTATGTATTCTCATCTCAAGTCAAACAAGTTTTTTACTCAAAAGATCCAACTGATGAGGGATGGTACGTTGTACTCCGTAACATCCCTAGAGACTTGTTTGACATGGGAAGTGGAAGAAGAGATAACATCGACAATAGATCAGAAACCTTGCCCTTTCCAGAACAAAACTTAAACGATTATATCCTTAGTACTAGTGCACAATTTCAATGGGTTCGTCAGGATACGGATGAAGATATTTACGAATAATGATGTAGTAAGATTTTACAATTGTTTAATTATATGTAATATCATAATTTAAATCTTGGTCTTATTATATATTTCAACTATTTTATATGTGCTGTTATTGTTGCAATTAGTTATTAAGCGTACATAACTATTTTATGTGTATTGCAGATAAAATGCCTGGAAGAAAAATTCTAAGGGGAAGCATTGTTCAAAATGATCCACACTCGACAGAAACAAATAGTACTGAACAACAGATAGCAATTGGATCTTCGAATGTTTCGATTGCACCTGAAGATCCTACAGAAGTTCAAAGTAATTTTACATTTAATTTACATGCGTGTTGACTTATAATTGATTTATTTTTCAAATTCTTATATTATAATATACCATTTGTAGCTGAAAATAGTGGGACGCATAGAGGTCGAGGACGTACGCTACTTAGAGAGTTATACGAGTTAGATCCAGTCGAGCATGTCAAAGTTGGACGAAACAGTTTTGGTCAGCCTGTTGGATTAGAAGCTCGACTTTTAGCAGGATACATGGGCATTTTAGCACAAAATGCGAATATGTTGCCTATCAACTACGAGTCATGGTATCAAATGCCCGATAGTAACAAAAACCAAGCCCTTGAGAATATTAAGGTAACAAAATGTTAATGTCATCTGTAATGCTTGGGAAATAGTTTCATTTATATTTACTTTATTAACTTGTGTTTTTTGTAGGCGAGGTTTGCTTTAGAGGTCTCAGATGCTTATGTAAAGAAGGCATTGGGAAAAAGATGGAGAGACAATAAAAGTACTTTGAAGAAAAATTATTATAAGACAAAAACAACCCTCGATGAGAAATTGCAAATGTCCCGCCGGGTATGTTGAGGTGCCAATGGGAAGATGCGGTTAGATTTTGGCATTCGAAGAAAGGCGAGGTATGACGTACTTCCAAACTATTGTAATTATTTTGGTTTATAGTATTTACTATTTACGTACTAAAAATTTCATAACGTAGGATCGTGAACAAGTTGGAAAAGCAGCAGGCAGAAACAAAAATTCACTCACACAGCTGGGTCGAGAAGTTTTGCATGTGTAGCTGAGGCGGAGGTATTTTTAATTTTTTAATATTGTCAAATATGTATAACTTTCCATTAAATATTATTTTTACTACTATATTGTAGGAACTGTCGTCCGGTCAAAAAGTTGGACGCCTTCAACTTTTGAAATTACACATAGGAAGAAAGATGGATCTCCCATGACTCCTGAAGCTGGAGAAATAATGGTACGTTTACTTAATACGATTTGACTTGTTTTAGTTATTTATAGTGTTTATTTTCTAATGGTTTATTCATTACTTGTAATGCGACTATTGTTATGTTGCATATGTTTTTTAATATATATTGCGTTCCTAACTATGTGATTTATTTATTAGGAAAAACTAAAGGATAAAAAGGCGGAGTATGAAGCGATTGCTTCTAGTGATAGTTCTGTTCATCTTGAAGACATTGATAACCGGATTATTATTGAAGTTTTGGGTCCTGAAAGGTATGGTCGGGTTCGATTTCAAGGATCTTTTGTTAGCCCAACCCAATATTTTGGATCCAGCTCGCAGCAATACATGGCTTCGGAGAGTCAGGCTCAAGCTGAAGTTTAGAGGTTAAAGACCAGATGACTCAGATGCAAGCGACCACAGCTAAGGTTCAAAGGAAATATGAAGAACTCCAGCTACAACTTAAAGCAGAGGCGGCAGCGAGGGAAGCAGAGGCTGCAGCGAGAGAAGCAGAGGTTCAAAAGAAATATGAAGAACTCCAGCTACAACTTAAAGCTGATGCGGCATCGAGAGAAGCAGAGCAGATCAAAAGTACGACGAATTCCAGCAGCAGCTTCAGAGTATGATGAAGATGTTTCAGTCGCAACTTCCGCCGTCATAGTGTATTGCATAAATATTTTTATCATTTTAACTTTTAACATTTTTGCAAAAATAATATGAATTCACTTTTATTTATTGATATTAATATTATTTTATTCGTTTAATTTGAAATATTATATAAATTTATTGTTTTTGGCTGGTTTAGATCTGGTTGCTTTTGATTTGTTGCTACAGGAGGGCTGAAAAAATGAAAAATTTAATATAAAAATCCAAAAAATAGTGGCATTTTTGTACAAAAGCGCCGCTAAAGAACATGTTCTTTACCGGCGCTTAGAAAAAAACGCCACTAAAGATCATGTTCTTTAGCGGCGTTTAGAAAAAAACGCCGCTAAAGATCATGTTCTTTAACGGCGCTTAAAAAAGACGCCACTAAATATCATGTTCTTTAGCGGCGCTTAAAAAAACGCCGCTAAAGATCATGTTCTTTAGCGGTGCTTAAAAAAAACGCCGCTATAGATCATGTTCTTTAGCGGCGTTTTTTGTTTGTAAACGCTGCAAACGTTTGTGACATTTTCGTTAGCGGCCTTTTTTGCGGCGCTTGTTGAAGCGCCGCAAATACCTTTAGTGGCGTTAAAAAGCGTCGCTAAAGGCCTAAAAACGCCGCTAAAGACCTGTTTTGGTGTAGTGAATGGTTCCTTATCTAATTATCATATTTTCACTTTTTTATAGAAAAACTATATCAATTGTTTTTTTTTATTATGAATTATTAGACGTGTTCGTCACTACAACATGATAATGGTAACCCCATGATTAATTATTTCATTTATTAATTTCATAGTAATAGAAATACATGTCCTACTGAAACAGAATTTGTAACTTGCTATCCTCTTGCCTAGCGGGCAATGATTTACCTCCGTGGAAAAGATGATTCATTCTGATCTGCATGAAAGCCTAACTCCATTGCATTGCCAGAATCCATGTTGTATATTTGAAAGAGGTTGACCTCCTTGCTTCTCTCATGGTACAATCCTCTTCCGGCTGAGCCCCCTTTCTCCTTGGTCGATAGAGACAAAATGTAATGTAGTAGGACTGGCGCCAACAGTTAATCACGGAAGAAAGGACTCACTGAGCCGGTTTAAAAAAACTAAAAATATTCTTTTTAATTGATTTAATTTTTAATTAATTATCAAGCAAAACCTTAGATTAATTGTTAAAAATAATATTTTAATCCCAAAGTTATAATTGTCTTTTCAATTTATTTTACTCTTAGGTTATCTGAAAGAAATGACATCCTATGTCTCGATTAGCTTGATATTTGTTAAGAAATGTTATAGGAAAGAATTTTTATTAATTTTTTGAATGTATTTTTGTTGTATAGAAATAGGAAATGTTGATTTGTGGACTTCCAAGCTTGATTGAGGGTGGGTTGGAGTTAATCGTAGCTTGATTTGGTGCTGTAGAGCAATCATTGAGGTAAGTATCATGGATATTCATCTTTCTCCTAAGTTAGTAAGTTTAGGGTTTATGAATTTAATGTTATAATTAAGTGTATAATGGTGTCAATTGTATGAAATACTAAAAGATAAATAGTAAGGCATAAGGAGAAAAAAAAAAGAATGAAATTCTATATTTGATACACCATCAAACAATATATACATGTGAGACCCTACTATATAAGGAATGTAAATAAAAGGAATAAAATTAAATCCCTAGTAATTAGCAAATTACATATCTACATGTTTCTGAACACTCCCCTTCAAGATAGAGCATAGATATAAACCATGCCCAGCTTGTTACAAACATAATCAATTAAAGGTCAATTAAGAGATTTCATAAAGGTATATCATAATTTATCTCCCATTTTGACATAACCTATTGATATAACTTTTTTTTTTGAATCTTCTCATTGATCTACCATATTTTTATATGTTAAATTAAGCTCTTTAAACACCTAAAAAGTATATTCTCGAGTATTTTATAGTGTCTTTTGTTATATTTATGCTCTTTATAGATTTTATAGTTAATTTTAGTTTTAATTGCATTTTAATGCTTTTAGGTGTTAAATTGATAGATTTTAAGCTTAGATGTGAAAAAATGACTAAATTGTAAAGGTTAGTTGATAGTTTTTGTACGTTAGAGACCAAACTGAATAAATTATAAAATTGACTGTACAAATAAGAAATAAGAGGTCCCTAATGAATAATAGTGAAATTAGAATTCAATTTGAAGCTTTAAATTGAAAGTTAGGTTAGTCCCGATTTTAGGGACTAAATTGAATAAATTATAAAATGTGTATTTGATTGTGAATGGGTTGATTATTGATAGTGCCACATGTCTTTTGTTAATTTGTAGCTAACATCGACCCGGATTCTTTCAGAGAGAAAGGAAAATTTGAAGTTGTCGACAAGTAACTCAGAATTTCCGGTTTGTAAATTTACAATTAAGGAACTGATTATTTTTTGCGTGTTTGTATCATTTTGCATTATATGGAGCTGGAGGTGAGTATTGATGATTGCTTGAGCTGAATTGATGTGATTTAGATTGAATATCAAAGTAGGGACTAAATTGAATAGAATAGAAATTTAATGACTTGCTTGATATATGCAATATGTATGAAATTGAGTTAGAACATGTTATATTATGTGTTTAATTGATAAATTGATTATGAATTTAGCATGATAAAGTATAAATTGAGTTGTATAATGAAATCGGAATTTGGTTACTCTATTAGTTGTTTGGACTGAGTCTGTGTCAAGTTAATAGGGTTAAAAATTTGTGAATTGGTTAAATGGTAAATGGATGAAATGAAATGTGAAATTTGAAGATATGTGAAAATCCATATGATTAGGTTAAAAATGAGCCTCGAGGGTTGATTGATTATGAACGAGGCTATAAGCTCAAATTCTCTAAATGATATGGAATTAAAGATGTTTATATACATGTTTTGAATGAATTCAAGTGGTGTTCTAATACTTATAAATGAATATGAATAACTTATATGGTAATGGTAGTTGATCATATTTAAGTATATGAATTGGCTTGTAAATTGATATAAACATAGCTATATGAAAGTGAAGTCATTTTTCATGAGTTAGCATGGGTTAGATTATGAATAGGATATATGCATATGTATGAATTTGTATATTACTTTGAATTGTAGAATTAGCACTAAGAGTTTCGTTTAGCATACGATTTTGTTTTCTCTGTGCGTAGGTAACTTAGTTTTCCAGTATATCGTGGGAAGTTCATTTCATCATCTAAAATTAGAACCCGACTCAGCAATGTTTGTGCATCTCTTATGTTAATAGTTGGCATGTACCAAATAGGTTAAGTTTTGTTGGTATAGCATGTTATAAGATGTTGTATTTGAAGTTTTAGAAATGATATATGAATGGCTTACTGGTTAAAATGAGATGTATGAACATTATATGTTGGTATCTTTATGTTGTGAATGTTAGATTAGTTAATGAAATTGATTAAGTATTTGAAGAAAATGGTGATAAGAAATGAATAGTTACATGTGCGTATAGAGATACAATTCAATATTAGGTGTATTGGAAAAGTATGTGTGGCTGAAGGATATTAAGGTTGGTATATGTTAGATATTACTTAAAGTTGCAGCTTTAGAAAATTTAGAATTGTAGAAATAATATGTAATGTTTCAACATCGAACGTACCATGTTGCAACGAGAAATGACTTATAATCTCACGGCAAGATGAGGAACTTCATCATCTTGACGAGGCCAATACAGTAAGTGGCATCGTAATTGTAACAACCCGATTTTTAGTGATGTTGGAAACAGTGGTTAAAGACCACCAAATCCAAAAAATAAGCTCGTAAATTTTTATTATTTAATATTTACGAGCCAAATGTGGTTTTTAAAAGATTTTTGAATTAGTAATTTGTGTTTTATAAGGCTTTATTAGGCCAAGTGATTTAGAAAAGAGGTATCGAGATCTCGGTCCTATAAACCAAGTCGTAAATATTTTTATAAATATTTACGGAGTGTCATTAAGATAGTATTAAAGTTTCGTTAGAAAATTTTAACGTTTTGGTAGATAATTAATTAAAAAGGACTAAATTGAAAAAGGTGTAAAATTTGCTAATTAAAGAAATAGTGACTAAATAGCCTAAATAGTAAATAAAGGAGGACTAAAAGGGCAATTGGACCCACATGGGATGGCTTAGGCGGCATAAGCATAGAAAAATCAAGGAATTGATGTGAAATAAGGGCAAAATTGTAAATTTTGCCAAACTTAAGTGAAATAAATGGGAAATTGAAATTTTAGACATTTTCATCATCATTTTTTAGTTCTAAAACAGCCATTGAAGAGGGTTTAAGCTGGTTTTTCAATATTTGCTTCATGTAAGTTTAATTCTTGCTCTTTCCTTGAAATTTTTATGTTTTGGGACTTTTACAATTAGGTCCAACTAACCATTTCATTAGTTTTTGATTTTTTTTTGAAAGTTTTGGAAGATACCATTGATAAGTTTATATGATTTTAGTTATTAGATGATGAAATTGAGATGTTGATGGATACTTAAAGGTATTTTATTAAAGGATTTTGGATGAAATCATGATTTAGGGATTAAATTGAAAAGTTGTTGAATTCATGGAAAATTCTAAAATTTCATGGAATTCATGGGCTGCTATTGATATATATGAAAATATCTAGGCTTGGGATAAGGAGAAAATTGCATGAATTTCATTTTTCGGTCCTAGGGACGAAATTATCATTAATTAAAAGTATAGGGGCAAAATAGTAATTTTTCCTAAGATGTGAGTTGAATTGAATTGAATGTAAATTGTATTAAATTGATGTTAAATTTACTCGTATAGATTCAGAAAGATAAAAAATGGAGTTAGATTGTGGAAAAGAAAAAGTATCGGATTAGTAGTTTACAAGTCGCGAACAATTGTCGAGGTAAGTTCGTGTAACTTAATTGTGTATATTTATATGCTTATACTGAGTGTTGAATATGTAAATTGTGTAAATGTCATATATGTGTATGTAATTGATCTCATAATGGAAAATCCCTGGTAAATAAATAAGTCTTGTTTGGATAATGAGATTCGATGTATACAGGGTTCTGTTTCCTGAAATGGTAGTGTTCCTGCATATGTTGCAGATGTATCGTAGCTCAAAATATTGCCCCGTTACAAGCCCTCTCAAGATTCCCGTTATAGTATTCTTGCGAGCTTCCTATTAAATGCTCTTCTGAGCATCCCGATCAGTTGTGACCCTACATGTGTTGTGGGCACACCGTAGCTCTTATGAGCGTCCCGTTATATGGCTCTTTGTGAGCTTCCCGATTAAAGGCTCTTTGTGAGCTTCTCGTTAGTGGTCACTTGAACTTCCCGTTATATGGCTATCCAGTGCTACCCGTTAATTGCTCTACGGAGCTACATGTTATAGGCTCTTTGTGAGCTTCTCGTTATATTGCCCGGATAAGCTTCCCGTTACAAGGCTCAATGAGCTTCCCGTTATATTGCTTGAGAGAGAGGTTTCTGTTTAAGTGCTCATAAAAGCACTCCCGAATATGAATTGATGGATTTATAGTATTGTACACTTCAGGTGTACTACCCAAGTATCCATTGAGATTTCAAGTGATTCAACGAGTGAAATTCTGACATGAGAACATGTGAAATCAAAATGAAACTATTATCTGTATATGCATGAAATACTTGGAAACTCGATACTTGATGAGCTCGTCCTTGTTCTTGTTATTCACATGAAATACATGACTAACATGTTGGTTGAGGCTATATGTGTTAGGCTAATTTCCAAATTGCTTTGGATGTATTATGCATGTTTATTATATAAGTAAATGAATGGTAAGTTAATTTCCCGTTATATGAACTTAGTAAGCGTTAAGTGCTTACTATGTCTTATTTCCTCTATTTTATAGTACTCGGAGGCTCGTAAAGGTTGGAAGCTGATCAGAGCTACATTACAGTATCCCCCGGACCTTTCGGTATATATATAAATAGTAAACTAATTTTGGTAATAATGACATGTATAGGTTAAATGTTACCATTGATGGCAATGTAATGTTGGTTGAAATTAGCCATTGGAATGGCTATGAAGTGATATGTTTTGATATGTAAATAGTCTTAATATGCTTGATGAGTATGTTTAAAGGGGTGAATGGGGAAAATCATATAAGTATATTGGATATTAGTTTATGATAGTGTATTTGGTAAAACATGTTACAAAGGCCTCTCCCGTGGTGGCCTTGGGGCTTGGGTTTGTGGGGGCCATGTTGGCATAGTTAACATGGGGGATTTGTAATGGGTATAGGTGGAAGATACTTAAACGGTGAAGTATCGGTATCATTTACAGCAGGGTATTGGGGCCGTGGAGGTATTGGGATCGAGTATAGAAAATAAGAGTATGGGTATCCACCCGGTGCGATTGTTTGCATTTCTACTTCCTTTTTCTTCCCAATGACAACTCTTTTAGCACTCAAAGGGTCATCTTCAATGCATTCTCTATCATTTCTCTGGATAATACCATATCTGCGAAGGTCTTAGAGGCATTTCCTACCATCCTGTCATAGTATATGCCTTTTAGCGTACCAACGAACAGAACAGTGGTCTCCTTTTTCGTGAGCAGGGGTTGTACTTGCGATGCCAGGCCCCTCCACCATTGTGCGTATTCCTTAAAACTCTCATGGACTTCTTTTCCATGTTTTGTAGATGATTCTTTGATCTGGGGCCATGTCTACAATATGTTTGTATTGAGCAATAAATACCCGTGCAAGCTCTCCCTAAGTTCGAATCCAGCTCCTGTCTAACTTTACATACCAGCGAGTCGTAGATCCGATCAGATTGTCTTAAAATATGTGCATTAGCAGTTTCTCATCTTCGGAGTAAGCAACCATTTTCCTACAGTACATGTGATGTGAGTAATGGGCCAACTATTACCATTGAATTTTTTAAAGTCATGAACTTTGAATTTTGGTGGGACGACCACATTGGGTACTAGACACAATCTTTCTACTTCTACAGATCTGAATGTGTCTAATCCTTCGATGGGTTTTAGACGTTCTTCAATTACGTTAAATTTATGAGCTTCTTCATCCATAATTGACTTTCCCTTGTCCACTTCTCTCAACTCCTCGGTTGCAGGCAACTCGTTTACTCTTGGGATCTGAATGGTCACACCTAGCGCTTGAATTGATAAATCTTGGCGATATACCCCTATATCACTATAAGAAGGGATTAGGTTGTCTAAAGTGCCACTTCCTTATTCTACCTTGGCCTTGACTTTGACCATTATTGTCATCATTTCCATCATCATTTCCATCTGTTCCTCCAGTTTGGCCATGTGTGCTAATTATTCTTACATCATCTTTTTGTCTTTTAAGTGGGTGTTATACCAGTGAGCTATTCTTGGTCCTTTTTCAAATGATATTTATTTCCAAAGTTAGAAAATCATTTAGGTTTGTCATAAAAAATGTTCTTATTTTTTTTAAATGATGTTTTTAAATAAACAAATGAATGAATGAGTGAACGAATGGATGAATGGATGAATGGATGAATGGATGAATGGATGAATGGATGAATAAAATTGGGGCATTTGTCGTAAATATACTCGAATATAAACATTTTATTTCATAGAAAGTTCAAAAACTGTTCGGCTTGCAAAGATTTTTTTTTCATTTTTCATTCGTACTTAAAGAAAATCCTAATCGATCCTATTGCCATAGGGAAAATCTCTACTCGTCATTCTTCTTTTTCCTCCTCATGAGCTTGATGAACTTTTGGTAATGTACTTGAGACACCTCTAGAAGTTTCATTGCAGGCTCGTCCTTAGTCGCTAAAGGGGTAGATTTTTTTGATTTCTTCAACCTGTTCACATATGTTTTCAGCTTGCTGAGCGAAAACCTAACCTTCCATGTGCATTGCTACAAATACCTCTTGTCGGCTTACTGCCATTTGTTCCACTATGATAAAACGCTCTGCAAGCTCTGTATATTCTTTCGTGACCTCTTTGTTTTGCTATTCTTTATTTTTAATTCTTTAGTCATACGAAAAATTTCCTCTTTCAGCACCTTAATTTTAGCAGTTTTCTCATTAGACACCTTCCTCCAAGTTCGCTCTTGTTCTCATGCTTTTTGGAGTTCATTAGCCTGCAAACTTGGATTCACCTCGAACCTCTGAATCTGAGCGAACAAGTCAGATCTTTCTCGTTGTTGTCATTCTAACTGTATTCTTAGTTCTTCCTCTCTTCCCTTCATGTCTAACTGGTGTTGCTGCTGTTGTCTCATGATTTCTTCCTCATTTTCCTTTACATATGACTGATACTGCTCTTGTTGCCGTCTAACCTCTTCATCTCTACCCCTCAGACGCATCTCTAAATCGCGTATGTTCTTTATTAGCTAGGCTATGTCATCTGGGACCTTCCTTTTTCTCTTGAATTATGCTGGCACAGAGATTTTACTTCTTTTTAGGCACCACTAGATAAATGTTTCTGAAAGGGGAATGGTTGAAAAAGGTTCCTGATTGCAAGCTCAAGGTTTAACCTCACCTAATTCGTATCTCTTCCAATTTCTTCCAAAATCCTGGGTCTTAAATTGAAACTTCCATCCTGTTTAAACCAGCTGTAGCAAGTACACATTGATCATACTTCTATTGGCTCAGAACCAACAACGATGAATAACTGATAGCTCCCCATATGCTAATTAAAGGAACCCATAGATGACCACTGCACCCGATGAGTTCCATGCTTCGAATCATCCATAGAGCTCTCCATTCTATTTCTTGGTATGTCAATGTACTAAGGTTCTGAACCCACTCCTCAATCAATTGATTTAGAGGTCACTCACTTTCCAGAAATTCCTCTATAGGCCTGGTCGAAGGAACAAAAACCTGCTGAAAGCGCTTATAGAGGCACCTAAAATGGCTTTTCATCCAAACGAACAACAACTGTGCGTATCTTAAGAAATGCCTGTCTCCTTTCCTTCTGATGAAATTGAGTGAAATAATGTTTTGAGCTAAGACTGTTGGAGTATTCACCCCTTTTTCAATCTGAAACAGAAAATTAGCTAGATCCACACTCACATATCCCAGAGCTTTTGGGGACACAATCAACCCATACAGGGTAAATGTGAACAATGCTAAATGTCTATTGTTGCAGGCCTTTCCCATAGCATCCCTAATGATAGACTAGGAAATGCAGAGACCATTTTTATCTTTTAACCTTACTTTCAGTGCATCTACAGGTAATCCCATCAGATTAGCTAAGGGTCCCCGGAAATCAACATTCCGCTTCCAATATATCCTGAGCGGATCTCTAATGTCATAGTGGAGAAGGGTAGAATGTTCCTCGATAGTCGGTACCATATCCACTTAATTGAACGTAAAACACCTATAAGTGAGATCCCCAAAACATACCATGGTGGTCATTACATGTTGGCTTACGGCTGACTCTAATGCACGGGGAACCCAAGGCTTAAATATGACATCCATAGGGATACATTCCCCTTTTAAAAAGGGTTGTGCCTTGGGTTGTAAGACTTTCATAACGTGCACGGTAGCATTTGCTACATGAACATCTATGTCCATCTTAACCATGGAGTAGACTTTAAACTGATGCGGTGACATATTGTCACACGAAAGCCTAAGGCTACTCCTCCTAAATGGTATGGGACCGGACGTAGGACCGAAAGCAAAATGCAACATGAATGACATTTATAGCTGCCCCACGACGGTAGAGTTGACATACACATTAATTAATTTTATTGATAAAAGAATAAACAAACGAATTGGCTTTCATATTAAAAAAGGATCAGTAAATGAAATGAACGAATAAATCAATATTTAACACATATTCAACAATTTAAAACAACATTATGCAATTAAAGAAATTATTGCACGAATAAATAAATCTAATATGCATAAATATTAGAAAACCTAACTCTTAATCCTAAGTAAGTCGACTCACTAACGTCCCCAGTGGAGTCGCCAAGCTGTCAAAATGTTGCCTACATAAGAGTACATGGGCCTAGTAAGCAAAGCTAGACACGGAGGGACTAAATTACGTAGAGTCGCCACTAACCAATTAGGGATAGGTTGGTTAGCTACCTATCGTCAAAAAATCTAAAATTAATACTACGATAAAATCTTAAAAATCTAGACTTAATCTTGATAAACTCAAGAATAACGTATTTTTATGTATTAATTATGTATTTATTATGAGTATGATCCTGCTAATTTGAGCTATTTATGATCTTTTATCTCATAGGGACTAAATTTGAGGCAAAAGCAAAATTAAGGGCCAAAAGTGTGAATTTAGAAATAAAATGGGCCAATGTGCGACACAAGGAAAAGTTGGTGCCAAAAGTGCAAGCATGGAGGACACAAGGGTTGAAATGCAAATAGAAGAGATTTTATTCTATCAAAATCTATTTTAATTATATTAGGATAATTAATATTAAGATAATTATTAAGGATTATTTAATTTTAGGATTTAATTTAATTTATCTTTATTTATTTTATCTTCAATTAAATGTATTTATCTTTTGGGAATTTAAGTAGGATTAGACTATCTCCCCTAGCACTATAAATAGGGGGTGAAGTGACTCAAAAGAGAGCCATCTTTTTTTTGTAAACACTCTCTCCCCAAAAGTCTAGGCTTTTGTTCTTCTCATATTTCCTTTCAATAAAATCTTCATTTTTATTATATTTATTTTCTTTTCCACCAGAACCATGAGCCACTAAACCTATCTGGCCAAAGGTTGTCGAAAATCCCCAAAAGGGTTCATGAGGCTTAGAATCTGTACTTAGCCTTCTCAACGAGTATTCATCGTTTCTCCGCACTACGGGGCTGACGCTTCTGTCCATGTCCCTTAAGAAGTAAGCTTTTCAACATATGCAAAGGCAGCCGCTTTGTATGTTTTGGGAAGGTTGCACAGTCGGTTCGTTAGCTTACTGCGTTAGAGGTTGGCGAGCCCAAGAGACAAAATGGTGTGGGATTCGCCATTGAGAAGCGTTGATCTAGCATAAGACGATCCCACAGAAGCGATTGTTGGCTAGAGTCAAGTTCCACCAAATCAGTCTAAATCCTTGGAGCTGGTGGTCGTAGGCGTCCTCTTCCACTATAACTGGCTTATTCGGTTTGGGAAGGATCATCTAAAAGCCGAGGATTGAACCCAAGGCGGAACGAGACAACTGAAGGCTGGAATCTCCCATAAGAATTTCCTTTCTCTCAACTCTATTTTTAATTTCTCGAATTTTTGATTCAATATTCTTAATTCTGTTTTGATTTTATTTTTCGTTTCTAGATCTAAACCTTTAATTCTGTTATTTTCTTATTTTTTTCCAGGAACGCAGGTTTTCTTGGGCAAGATTCTGGCTGGGATTTCACGAAACAAGATATTGTGCAAATCTAGTCCTTGAGGATTTGACCCTACTTCCCTTTTACTATTCTTTTTCATTATTTATTAGGGATAGGATATTTTTGGTGCTTTCAACGACCGCATCAGATGTCATCACCAAATTTCAGGTTTGGGAGTACAGTTATGTGTGGGGAAGGTTATAGCACCCCCACAACACCTATCTGGGGATAGTCTTACGGTGTCTTAAGAGTTAGATTTTTTTTATTTAAGCATATTAATGTCTTAATCTAAGTTAAAATCTTATGGAAATCTTAAATAAAAACTCTAAAGGAAACGCCTTCGATTTTCTTGTAGCTCGATTAAGATGTGTTCACCAAACTTATCTAATTTGAAACTTAAATTAGAGATTTTTACTTTTAACGGGAACCCTAAAGGATACCTAAACTTCAATTCCTAAATTAATTCTATTTTAGAATTCTAAAAAAAAACCTAGAAATTACTAATGAATTAAGAGAAATATTAAAATACATCTACAACTTATTCGATCTTTTATTATTATTGTTATTATTATTATTTTAAAATATTTAATTAATAACGTTGAACCTATCAAGATCTTACGAAAGTATCCTATGTCAGGTTTATGATTTATCTTACTTTAAAATTCTTGATCTAAGATTTAAATTCGTCAAAATCCTATAATAATAAATCTTAAATAACATTTATTAGCTTTCTTAAAAAATAATCTAAAATAAAATACTGAGAAAGACCTACTCATGATTTACAATTCACCTACAAAAATCTTTAGTTTTAATCTTGAATAAAGTCCTGAAAAATATTTACATATTAACTTAAGATTCTATTCCTATACGATATTTAAAACTAATTTAAAACCCTAAAAAAATATCTTACATATTATTTATAATTTTTCTAAGATAAATATTAGGTGAGATATTAAGAACTAACCTAAATCCAAATGTAAAAACCTTATGGTTTCATTAAAATATAACACCTACTTAACTAACTTCATGTCAACATATATAGGATGGAAAAATGACCTAAAGTTCCCTCTTTTAGAACGAATAGTAATAAAATAGGAAAAATTAATTAAATTGGCTAAAATTAAATAAAAGTTAAAACTGTTTCAAAATGGCAATAATAAAAAGAAAAATTAAATAAATGAAATAAATAAGACATTAACATGATAATAATAATAACAATAATACACCTTATTCATAATACAATAAAAGAATTAAGGTAACATAAAAAAATAATATTAAAATGTATGAAAGAGAATGTGTAAAAAAATATAAATAGACATGAAAATAAATAAAATGAAATAAGAATAAGTAAAAATTATACAAGTGTGAATAAATATAAAATATTAAAATAAAGTGCATAATTAACATTAAATATATAATGTATAAATACAAATGAAATGGAAGATATAAGTGTAAACTATTTATTAAAGATGGAAACAAAATGACATAGCTTGATTTTAGAACTAAAAGATAAAAAATGTAGAAGACAGAGGACTGAAGTGGTAATTAATTTACCTTTAATTTTTAAATTCCAGATTAAAGCGAATGTTTAAATTAAAAAAGGGTTACGGGTGTAAATAGGTTAGAGAGGGAGGGCGGTGTTGCAAAAAATGGGGTATTTTTTTGTAAATTTAAAAAGTAAGGAGGATGAGAATAAATTACCCATTTTTGGCACCTACAAATGAAAAAAAACTGTTCATTCTCTCATTTTAACCTCATTGTTTTTCAAAAAAAAGAAAAAAAATCCTCTTCCTCTTCCAACTTCTATGTTGGCCATGGCTTCACCATCGGAGAGCCCAATGGCTCTCCAGCCTCCGGTGGTGGGCCGCCGCGTACAGTGGTCGAATTTTGTTTTGTTTTTTCTTTTGCAAAATCAAATTTTTTCTTTAGAAAAAATCATTACTTTTCTTAAAAATCAAAACCTTATTTCGAAATAATGAAAAGCCTCATTTTTTCATTTCATTTCATGTTTACATATTGTTTTTTTAATCTTGCTTATTTGTAAAAAATGATAATAATGATATTTGTGTCAATTTAAACAATGTGAAACAACATATACTGCTCGATTTGAGATGGTTACCGAGTTCCAATGCTATAAAGTTAAAAATAATGGCATGTATAAAATCATAGTGTATTAAGTAATGGCTTCTCTAGAACCATTTAATTTTCTTCGAACTAAATATAATTTAACTAGGCTTAAATTTAATGACACATTTTATTGAAGCTTTCGGAACAATATCAAAAAATAAAGACAAAAGAACAATTTTGGGCCCGTTACGTCTTGTAACTGTTTGTTAGCATAAGCAATCATATATCCTTAAGCAGACGGAGATGGTGAATCGATCAATGCAAGGCAATTATTCCATGTTTGAATGCTCTTCGCTATAATTGTCGCTGGGCTTAGGTCTTTGAATAGAGGATTTTCGAGAGTCCTCTTTACTAATGCTGAGTGGCAAACTTTTCCCAACACAACAAGTTCGCCGCAACACTTGTTAGAAATACTCCCTGTCTCGAAAATACTCGTGAAAGCTTCTAGAACACAGGGCAAACCCATTTTAGTTTCACAATTATTTTCCTTAATAATCTGGTCGTTCTCCTTCGTAGCAATTGCTGGCCCGCAAGTTAAGAATAAAACCACTAGTACGGAATAAACATTAAGGCTTGCCATACCGCTCAAATTTGATGTTACTAGTTAAATTTGGTTCGTAAAATTAATTTCGAACAAGATTTGCAGGGAAAAAAACTGGCATTTGTAGGAAGTGTTATAACCACATTGGACTAGAATACGTTACAATAAAAGAAAACATTCAATATTTCAGTTTAATTAGAACATTCAATATTTCAGTTTAATTAGCATTAATTTTAATTACTACAAATCTAAATATTAATTCAACAAGACACATTTATACTTTCCTTTATAATTCATAAATGGCATTAAACGGATCACGAAAATAATGTCCACTAAAGATAATTATGTCGTACATGTGTTTCACCGTTGAAAATGGGATTGAACTATTACGTCCACTCCAAACCAAACACCTGGACGATCATATGGAGGAAACAACTTACGGAAAAAGCAATATGGGATTTAGTACACTTGCATTACAGGCACACATATTCGTTATGTGTGTCGTCCTATTTTTCTAATTTTTTGAAGTTGTGTATGCACTTGTTATGTGGATGGTAAAAATTCACGTGTATCTCAAAATTGAATGAGCTATACTAGATTCCTCTGCCAGTGATATGGATGTGGCACAATGTAGAAATAATTATGCGAAGCGCGAAATCTTATAACTTTGTTGTTGTTAAAAAGTTTTTATTAAACTTATCATATTTTTAAAATGGAAAACGGCAACTGAATGATTGAAATTCAAAATTAATACATCAAAAATATTTCTCGTTCTGAAATTAAGTCGATGTTTGTCTTTATCGCGGGACTTTGAAGCGTTCCATCACTTTCGACGAGGATTTCAAGATTTCCTCACCTCTACGGAAAAGAAAGAGGTCGTAGCTGTTAGATAAGTATCGAAGGAGTGAAAATGGAAAATGAAACAAAGGTGTCCATAGGCAATAAACTATTACAAATTATAGTGCATGTCCCTTGGAGGATATTTCCTGGCACGATATGTGTCTTTTCACAACTTCGAGAAGTCAAGGTTTTTTTCCCCTTAAAGCCAATGTGAATTTAAATTGTATAAAGACTTTCAAGGAATTGACATTGTTTCAATTCCACACCACGCTAGAACATTCCAATTCCATATTATTGAAATGAACTTAATGTTTATAATAATGATATTTGTGTCAATTTAAACAATGTGAAACAATATCTAGTGCTCGATTTGAGATGGTTATCGAGTTCCAATGCTATAAAGTTAAAAATAATGGCATGTATAAAATCATAGTGTATTAAGTAATGGCTCCTCTAGAACCATTTAATTTTCTTAGAGCCAAATATAATTTAACTAGGCTTAAATTTAATGACACATTTTAATGAAGCTTTCGGAACAATATCAAAAATAAAGACAAAAGAACAATTTTCGGCCCGTTACGTCTTGTAACCGTTTTTTAGCTTAAGCAATCATATATCCTTTACTAGACGGAGATGGTGAATTGATCAATGCAAGGCAATTATTCCATGTTTGAATGCTCTTCGTTATAATTGTCGCTGGGCTTAGGTCTTTGAATAGAGGATTTTCGAGAGTCCTCTTTACTAATGCTGAGTGGCAAACTTTTCCCAACACAACAAGTTCACCGCAACACTTGTTAGAAATACTCCCTGTCTCGAAAATACTCGTGAAAGCTTCTAGAACACAGGGAAAACCCATTTTAATATCACAATTATTTTCCTTAATAATCTGGTCCTTCTCCTTCGTAGCCATTGCTGGCCCGCAAGTTAAGAATAAAACCACTAGTACGGAATAAACATTAAGGCTTGCCATACCGCTCAAATCTGATGTTACTAGTTAAATTTGGTTCATAAAATTAATTTCAAACAAGATTTGCAGGAGAAAAAACTGGCATTTATAGGAAGTGTTATAACCACATTGGACTAGAATACGTTACAGTAAAAGAAAACATTCAATATTTCAGTTTAATTAGAAAATTCAATATTTAAGTTTACATAGCATTAATTTTAATTACTAAAAATCTAAATATTAATTGAAGGACACACATTTATATTTCCCTTTATAATTCTTAAACGGCAACTGAATGATTGAAATTCAAAATTAATACATCAAAAATATTTCTCGTCCTGAAATTAAGTCGATGTTTGTCTCTATCGTGGGACTCCATTTCAGTTTTTGTAGTCTTCGTTCTACGTTAACTTTTTAGGTGTGAGCGTTCCGACCCAATGTTACTGGAATATGAATGGAAGCTTTTAGTGGGATAAGTAATGGAAGTTGGGAAATAAAAAAGTCTCCTAGAGAGTTAAATTGGAAACAACAAATGATGTTACATTTCTATAACTCTCGTAGGTATTGCCCAAATAATGGATAGGATTTTGTTTTTATATAAATTGAACCTTTTTTAATAGGGAGAATGTGGGACGTACGTTGCCGACATATTTGGAGTTTCATTCTTGATCAAGATAAAAAAAAGTAATCTAAAGAAAGAAGAATAAGGAAATCAAGTTAAGACTTTTAAGCGTTCCATCACTTTCGACGAGGATTTCAAGATTGCCTCTCCTTTACGGAAAAGAAAGAGGTCGTAACTGTTAGATAAGTATCGAATGAGTGAAAATGGAAAATGAAACAAAGGTGTCCATAGGCAATAAACTATTACAAATTATAGTGCATGATCCTTGGAGGATATTTCCTGGCACGATATGTGTCTTTTCACAACTTTGAGAAGTCAAGTTTTTTTTTTCCTGTAAAGCCAATGTGAATTTAAATTGTATAAAAACTTTCAAGGAATTGAGATTGTTTCAATTCCACACCACGCTAGAACATTCCAATTCCACATTATTGAAATGAACTTAATGTTTATAGTAATTATATTTGTGTTAATTTAGACAATGTGAAATAATATCTAGTGCTCGATTTGAGACGGTTACCGGGTTCCAATGCTATAAAGTTAAAAATAATGGCATGTATAAAATCATAGTGTATTAAGTAATGGCTCCTCTAGAACCATTTAATTTTCTTAGAACTAAATATAATTTAACTAGGCTTAAATTGAATGACACATTTGAATGAAGCTTTCGGAACAATATCAAAAATAAAGACAAAAGAACAATTTTGGGCCTGTTACGTCTTGTAACCGTTTGTTAGATTAAGGAATCATATATCCTTAAGCAGACGGAGATGGTGAATCGATCAAAGCAAGGCAATTATTCCATGTTTGAATGCACTTCGCTATAATTGTCGCTGGGCTTAGGTCTTTGAACAGAGGATTTTCGAGAGTCCTCTTTACTAATGCTGAGTGGCAAACTTTTCCCAATACAACAAGTTCGCCGCAACACTTGTTATAAATACTCCCTGTCTCGAAAATACTCGTGAAAGCTTCTAGAACACAGGGCAAACCCATTTTAGTTTCACAATTATTTTCCTTAATAATCTGGTCGTTCTCCTTCGTAGCCATTGCTGCCCCGCACGTTAAGAATAAAACCACTAGTACGGAACAAACATTAAGGCTTGCCATACCGCTCAAATCTGATGTTACTAGTTAAATTTGGTTCGTAAAATTAATTTCGAACAAGATTTGCAAGGGCATTTATAGGAAGTGTTATAACCACATTGGACTAGAATACGTTACAATAAAAGAAAACATTCAATGTTTCAGTTTAATTAGAACATTCAATATTTCAGTTTAATTAGCATTAATTTTAATTACTACAAATCGAAATTTTAATTCAAAGAGACACATTTATACTTCCCTTTATAATTCATAAATGGCATTAAACGGATCACGAAAATAATGTTCCATAGAGATGATTATGTCGTACATGTGTTTCACCGTTGAAACTGGGATTGAACTATTACGTCCACTCCAAACCAAACACCTGGACGATAATATGGAGGAAACAACGTATGGAAAAAGCAATATGGAATTTAGTACAGTTGCATTACAGGCACACATATTCGTTATGTGTGTCGTCCTATTTTTCTAATTTTTTGAAGTTGTGTACGCACTTGTTATGTTGATGGTAAAAATTCACGTCTATCTCAAAATTGAATGAGCTATACCAGATTCCTCTGCCAGTGATATGGATGTGGCACAATGTAGAAATAATTATGCGAAGCGCAAAATCTTATAACTCTGTTGTTGTTAAAAAGTTTTTAACAAACTTATCATATTTGTAAAATGGAAAATGGCAACTGAATGATTGAAATTCAAAATTAATACATCAAAAATATTTCTCGTTCTGAAATTAAGTCGATGTTTGTCTTTATTGCGGGACTCCATTTCAGTTTTTGCAGTCTTCGTTCTACGTTAACTTTTTAGGTGTGAGCGTTTCGACCCAATCTTACTAGAATATGAATGGAAGCTTTTAGTGGGATAAGTAATGGAAGTTGGGAAATGAAAAAGTCTCCTAGAGAGTTAAATTGGAAACAACAAATGATGTTACATTTCTATAACTCTCGTAGGTATTGCCCAAATAATGGATAGGATTTTGTTTCTATATAAATTGAACATTTTTGAATAGGGAGAGCGTGGCACGTATGTCGCCGACATAATTGGAGTTTCATTCTCGATCATGATAAAAAAAGGTAATCTAAAGAAGGAAGAATAAGGAAATCAAGTTAAGACTTTGAAGCGTTCCATCACTTTCGACGAGGATTTCAAGATTGCCTCTCCTCTACGGAAAAGAAAGAGGTAGTAACTGTTAGATAAGTATCGAAGGAGTGAAAATGGAAAATGAAACAAAGGTGTCCATAGGCAATGAACTATTACAAATTATAGTGCATGTCCCTTGGAGGATATTTCCTGGCACGATATGTGTCTTATCACAACTTCGAGAAGTTAAGGTTTTTTTCCGTTAAAGCCACTGTGAATTTAAATTGTATAAAGACTTTCAAGGAATTGAGATTGTTTCAATTCCACACCACGCTAGAACATTCCAATTCCACATTATCGAAATGAACATAATGTTTATAATAAAGATATTTGTGTCAATTTAAACAATGTGAGACAACATCTAGTGCTCGATTTGAGATGGTTACCTAGTTCCAATGCTATAAAGTTAAAAATAATGGCATGTATAAAATCATAGTGTATTAAGTATAATTTTCTTAATTTTCTTAGAACTAAATATAATTTAACTAGGCTTAAATTTAATGACACATTTTAATGAAGCTTTCAGAACAATATCAAAAATAAAGACAAAAGAACAATTTTGGGCCCGTGACGTCTTGTAACCGTTTGTTAGCTTAAGCAATCATATATCCTTAAGCAGACGGAGATGGTGAATCGATCAAAGCAAGGCAATTATTCCATGTTTGAATGCTCTTCGCTATAATTGTCGCTGGGCTTAGGTCTTTGAACAGAGGATTTTCGAGAGTCCTCTTTACTAATGCTGAGTGGCAAACTTTTCCCAACACAACAAGTTCGCCGCAACACTTGTTAGAAATACTCCCTGTCTCGAAAATACTCGTGAAAGCTTCTAGAACACAGGGCAAACCCATTTTAGTTTCACAATTATTTTCCTTAATAATCTGGTCGTTCTCCGTCGTAGCCATTGCTGCCCCGCACGTTAAGAATAAAGCCACTAGTACGGAATAAACATTAAGGCTTGCCATAGCGCTCAAATCTGATGTTACTAGTTAATTTTGGTTCGTAAAATTAATTTTGAACAAGATTTGCAGGGAAAAAAATGGCATTTATAGGAAGTGTTATAACCACATTGGACTATAATACGTTATAATAAAAGAAAACATTCAATGTTTCAGTTTAATTAGAACATTCACTATTTCAGTTTAATTAGCATTAATTTTAATTACTACAAATCGAAATATTAATTCAAAGAGACACATTTATACTTCCTTTATAATTCATAAATGGCATTAAACGGATCACGAAAATAATGTTCAATAGAGATGATTATGTCGTACATGTGTTTCACCGTTGAAACTGGGATTGAACTATTACGTCCAGTCCAAACCAAACAGCTGGACGATAATATGGAGGAAACAACGTATGGAAAAAGCAATATGGGATTTAGTACGCTTGCATTACAGGCACACATATTCGTTATGTGTTTCGTGCTATTTTTCTAATTTTATGAAGTTGTGTACGCACTTGTTATGTTGATGGTAAAAAATTCACGTCTATCTCGAAATTGAATGAGCTATACCAAATTCCTCTGCAAGTGATATGGATGTGGCATAATGTAGAAATAATTATGCGAAGCGCAAAATCTTATAACTTTGTTGTTGTTGAAAAGTTTTTATCAAACTTATCATATTTGTAAAATGGAAAATGGCAACTGAATGATTGAAATTCAAAATTAATACATCAAAAATATTTCTCGTTCTGAAATTAAGTCGATGTTTGTCTTTATCGCGGGACTCCATTTTAGTTTTTGTAGTCTTCATTCTACGTTAACTTTTTAGGTGTGAGCGTTCTGACCCAATGCTACTGGAATATGAATGGAAGCTTTTAGTGGGATAAGTAATGGAACTTGGAGAATGAAAAATTCTGTTAGAGAGTTAAATTGGAAACAACAAATGATGTTACATTTCTATAACTCTCGTAGGTATTGCCCAAATAATGTATAGGATTTTGTTTTTATATAAATTGAACCTTTTGAATAGGGAGAGTGTAGGACGTACATTGCCGACATAATTGTAGTTTCATTCTCGATCATGATAAAAAAAAGTAATCTAATGAAAGAAGAATAAGGAAATCAAGTTAAGACTTTGAAGCGTTCCATCACTTTCGACGAGGATTTCAAGATTGCCTCTCCTCTACGGAAAAGAAAGAGGACGTAACTATTAGATATGTATCGAAGGAAACAAAGATGTCCATAGGCAATGAACTATTACAGATTATAGTGCATGTCCCTTGGAGGATATGTCCTGGCATGATATGTGTCTTTTCACAACTTCGAGAAATCAAGGTTTTTTTCCCCTTAAAGCCAATGTGAATTAAAATTGTATAAAGACTTTCAAGGAATTGAGATTGTTTCAATTCCACACCACGCTAGAACATTCCAATTCCACATTATTGAAATGAACCTAATGTTTGTCATAAAGATATTTGTGTCAATTTAAACAATGTGAGATAATATCTAGTGCTCGATTTGAGGTGGTTACCGGGTTCCAATTCTATAAAGTTAAAAATAATGGCATGTATAAAATCATAGTGTATTATGTAAAATTTTCTTAATTTTCTTAGAACTAAATATAATTTAACTAGGCTTAAATTTAATGACACATTTTAATGAAGCTTTCGGAACAATATCAAAAATAAAGACAAAAGAACAATTTCGGGCCCGTTACGTCTTGTAACTGTTTGTTAGCTTAAGCAATCATATATCCTTAAGCAGACGGAGATGGTGAATCGATCAATGCAAGGCAATTATTCCATGTTTGAATGCTCTTCGCTACAACAGTCGCTGGGCTTAGGTCTTTGAATAGAGGATTTTCGAGAGTCCTCTTTAGTAATGCTGAGTGGCAAACTTTTCCCAACACAACAAGTTCACCGCAACACTTGTTAGAAATACTCCCTGTCTCGAAAATACTCGTGAAAGCTTCTAGAACACAGGGCAAACCCATTTTAGTTTCACAACTATTTTCCTTAATAATCTGGTCGTTTGCCTTCGTAGCCATTGCTGCACTGCAAGTTAAGAATAAAACCACTAATACTGAATAAACATTAAGGCTTGCCAAACCGCTCGAATCTGATGTTACTAGTTAAATTTGGTTCGTAAAATTAATTTCGAACAAGATTTGCAGGGAAAAAAACTAGCATTTATAGGAAGTGTTATAACCACATTGGTCTAGAATACGTTACAATAAAAGAAAACATTCAATATTTCAGTTTAATTAGAACATTCAATATTTCAGTTTAATTAGCATTAATTTTAATTACTACAAATCAAAATATTAATACAAAGAGACACATTTATACTTTCCTTTATAATTCATAAATGGCATTAAACGGATCACGAAAATAATGTTCAATAAAGATGATTATGTCGTACATGCGTTTCACCTTGAAACTGGGATTGAACTGTTACGTCCACTCCAAACCAAACACCTGGACGATAATATGGAGGAAACAACGTATGGAAAAAGCAATATGGGATTTAGTACACTTTCATTACAGGCACACATATTCGTTATGTGTGTCGTCCTATTTTTCTAATTTTTTGAAGTTGTGTACGCACTTGTTATTTTGATGGTAAAAAATTCACGTGTATCTCAAATTTGAATGAGCTACACCAGATTCCTCTGCCAGTGATATGGATGTGGCACAATATAGAAATAATTATGCGAAGCGCGAAATCTTATAACTTTGTTGTTGTTAAAAAGTTTTTATCAAACTTATCCTATTTGTAAAATGGAAAATGGCAACTGAATGATTGAAATTCAAAATTAATACATCAAAAATATTTCTCGTTCTGAAATTAAGTCGATGTTTGTCTTTATCGCGGGACTCGATTTCAGTTTTTATAGTCTTCGTTCTACGTTAACTTTTTAGGTGTGAGCGTTCCGACCCAATGCTACTGGAATATGAATGGAAGCTTTTAGTGGGATAAGTAATGGAACTTGGAGAATGAAAAATTCTGTTAGAGGGTCAAATTGGAAACAACAAATGATGTTACGTTTCTATAACTCTCGTAGGTATTGCCCAAATAATGGATAGGAATTTGTTTCTATATAAATTGAACCTTTTTGAATAGGGCGAGTGTGGGACGTACGTCGCCGACATAATTGGAGTTTCATTCTCGATCATGATAAAAAAAAGTAATCTAAAGAAAGAAGAATAAGGAAATCAAGTTAAGACTTTTAAGCGTTCCATCCCTTTCGACGAGGATTTCAAGATTGCCTCTCCTCTATGGAGAAGAAAGAGGTCGTAACTGTTAGATAAGTATCGGAGGAGTGAAAATGGAAAATGAAACAAAGGTGTCCATAGGCAATGAACTATTACAAATTATAGTGCATGTCCCTTGGAGGATATTTCCTGGCACGATATGTGTCTTTTCACAACTTCGAGAAGTCAAGGTTTTTTTCCCTTAAAGCCAATGTGAATTTAAATTGCATAAAGACTTTCAAGGAATTGAGATTGTTTCAATTCCACACCACGCTAGAACATTCCAATTCCACATTATTGAAATGAACTTAATGTTTATAATAATGATATTTGTGTCAATTTAAACAATGTGAAACAATATCTAGTGCACGATCTGAGCTGGTTACCGAGTTCTAATGCTATAAAGTTAAAAATAATGGCACATATAAAATCATAGTGTATTAAGTAATGGCTCCTCTAGAACCATTTAACTTTCTTAGAACTAAATATAATTTAACTAGGCTTAAATTTAACGACACATTTTAATGAAGCTTTCGGAACAATATCAAAAATAAAGACAAAAGAACAATTTTGGGCCCGTTACGTCTTGTAACCGTTTGTTAGCTTAAGCAATCATATATCCTTAAGCAGACGGAGATGGTGAATCGATCAATGCAAGGCAATTATTCCATGTTTGAATGCTCTTTGCTATAATTCTCGCTCGGCTTAGGTCTTTGAATAGAGGATTTTCGAGAGTCCTCTTTACTAATGCTGAGTGGCAAACTTTTCCCAACGCAACAAGTTCGCCGCAACACTTGTTAGAAATACTGCCTGTCTCGAAAATGCTTGTGAAAGCTTCTAGAACACAGGGCAAACCCATTTTAGTTTCACAATTATTTTCCTTAATAATCTGGTCGTTCTCCTTCGTAGCCATAGCTGCCCCGCAAGCTAAGATTAAAACCACTAGTACGGAATAAACATTAAGGCTTGCCATACCGCTCAAATTTGGTGTTACTAGTTAAATTTGGTTCGTAAAATTAATTTCGAACAAGATTTGTAGGGAAAAAAATTGGCATTTATAGGAAGTGTTATAACCGCATTGGACTAGAATACGTTACAATAAGAGAAAACATTCAATATTTCAATTTAATAAGAACCTTTAATATTTCAGTTTAATTAGAATTAATTTTAATTACTACAAATCGAAATATTAATTCAAAGAGACACATTTATACTTTCCTTTATAATTCATAAATGGCATTAAATGGATCATGAAAATAATGTTCAATAAAGATGATTATGCCGTGATGTGTTTCACCGTTGAAACTGGGATGGAACTATTACATCCACTCCAAACCAAACACCTGGACGATAATATGGAGGAAACAACGTATGGAAAAAGTAATATGGGATTTAGTACACTTTCATTACAGGCACACATATTCGTTATGTGTGTCGTCCTATTTTTGTAATTTTTTGAAGTTGTGTACGCACTTGTTATGTTGATGGTAAAAAATTCACGTCTATCTCAAAATTGAATGAGTTATACCAGATTCCTCTGCCAGTGATATAGATGTGGCACAATATAGAAATAATTATGCGAAGTGCAAAATCTTATAACTTTGTGGTTGTTAAAAAGTTTTTATCGAACTTATCATATTTGTAAAATGGAAAATGGCAACTGAATGATTGAAATTCAAAATTAATACATCAAAAAGATTTCTCGTTCTGAAATTAAGTCGATGTTTGTCTTTATCGCGGGACTCCATTTCAGTTTTTGTAGTCTTCATTCTATGTTAACTTTTTAGGTGTGAGCGTTCTGACCCAATGCTACTGGAATATGAATGGAAGCTTTTAGTGGGATAAGTAATGGAACTTGGAGATTGAAAAATTCTATTACAGAGTTAAATTGGAAACTACAAATGATGTTACATTTCTATAACTCTCGTAGGTATTGCCCAAATAATGGATAGGAATTTGTTTTTATATAAATTGAACCTTTTTGAATAGCGAGAGTGTGGGACGTACGTCACTGACATAATTGGAGTTTCATTCTCGATCATGATAAAAAAAAGTAATCTAAAGAAAGAAGAATAAGGAAATCAAGTTAAGACTTTGAAGCGTTCCATCATTTTCGACGAGGATTTCAAGATTGCCTGTCCTATACGGAAAAGAAAGAGGTCGTAACTCTTAGATAAGTATCGGAGGAGTGAAAATGGAAAACGAAACAAAGGTGTCCATAGGTAATGAACAATTACAAATTATAGTGCATGTCCCTTGGAGGATATTTCCTGGCACGATATGTGTCTTTTCACAATTTCGAGAAGTCAAGGTTTTTTTCCCTTAAAGCCAATATGAATTTAAATTGTATAAAGACTTTCAAGGAATTGAGATTGTTTCAATTCCACACCACGCTAGAACATTCCAATTCCACATTATTGAAATGAACTTAATGTTTATAATAATGATATTTGTGTCAATTTAAACAATGTGAAACAATATCTAGTGCACGATCTGAGCTGGTTACCGGGTTCTAATGCTATAAAGTTAAAAATAATGGCACGTATAAAATCATAGTGTATTAAGTAATGGCTCCTCTAGAACCATTTAACTTCCTTAGAACTAAATATAATTTAACTAAGCTTAAATTTAACGACACAATTTAATGAAGCTTTCGGAACAATATCAAAAATAAAGTCTTGTAACCGTTTGTTAGCTTAAGCAATCATATATCCTTAAGCAGACGGAGATGGTGAATCGATCAATGCAAGGCAATTATTCCATGTTTGAATGCTCTTCGCTATAATTTTCGCTGGGCTTAGGTCTTTGAATAGAGGATTTTCGAGAGTCCTCTTTACTAATGCTAAGTGGCAAACTTTTCCCAACACAACAGGTTTGCCACAACACTTGTTAGAAATACTGCCTGTCCCGAAAATGCTCGTGAAAGCTTCTAGAACACAGGGCAAACCCATTTTAGTTTCACAATTATTTTCCTTAATAATCTGGTCGTTCTCCTTCGTAGCCATTGCTGCACCACAAGTTAAGAATAAAACCACTAGTACGGAATAAACATTAAGGCTTGCCATAGTTACTAGTTAAATTTGGTTCGTAAAATTAATTTCGAACAAGATTTGCCGGGAAAAAAACTGGCATTTATAGGAAGTGTTATAACAACATTGGACTAGAATACGTTACAATAAAAGAAAACATTCAATATTTCAGTTTAATTAGAACATTCAATATTTCAATTTTATTAGCATTAATTTTAATTACTACAAATCGAAATATTAATTCAAAGAGACACATTTATACTTTCCTTTATAATTCATAAATGGCATTAAATGGATCACGAAAATAATATTCAATAAAGATGATTATGTCGTACATGTGTTTCACCGTTGAAACTGGGATTGAACTATTACGTCTACTCCAAACCAAACACCTGGACGATAATATGGAGGAAACAACGTATGGAAAAAGCAATATGGGATTTAGTACACTTGCATTACAGGCACACATATTCGTTATGTGTGTCGTCCTATTTTTCTAATTTTTTGAAGTTGTGTACGCACTTGTTATTTTGATGGTAAAAAATTCACGTGTATCTCAAATTTGAATGAGCTATTCCAGATTCCTCTGCCAGTGATATGGATGTGGCACACTGTAGAAATAATTATGCGAAGCGCAAAATCTTATAACTTTGTTGTTGTTAAAAAGTTTGTATCAAACTTATCATATTTCTAAAATGGAAAATGGCAACTGAATGATTGAAATTCAAAATTAATACATCAAAAATATTTCTCGTTCTAAAATTAAGTCAATGTTTGTCTTTATCACAGGACTCCATTTCAGTTTTTGTAGTCTTTGTTCTACGTTAACTTTTTAGGTGTGAGCGTTCCGACCCAATGCTACTGGAATATGAATGTAAGCTTTTAGTGGGATAAGTAATGGAACTTGGAGAATGAAAAATTCTGTTAGAGAGTTAAATTGAAACAACAAATGATGTTACATTTCTATAACACTCGTAGGTGTTGCCCAAATAATGGATAGGAATTTCTTTCTATATAAATTGAACCTTTTTGAATAGGGAGAGTGTGGGAGGTACGTCACCGACATAATTGGAGCTTTATTCTCGATCATGATAAAAAAAAGTAATCTAAAGAAAGAAGAATAAGGAAATCAACTTAAGACTTTGAAGCGTTCCATCACTTTCGACGAGGATTTCAAGATTGCCTCTCCTCTACGGAAAGGAAAGAGGTCGTAACTGTTAGATAAGTATCGGAGGAGTGAAGATGGAAAATGAAACAAAGGTGTCCATAGGCAATGAACTATTACAGATTATAATGCAAGTCCCTTGGAGGATATTTCCTAGCACGATATGTGTCTTTTCACAACTTCGAGAAGTCAAGGTTTTTTTTCCTTAAAGCCAACGTGAATTTAAATAGTATAAAGACTTTCAAGGAATTAAGGTTGGTTCAATTCCACACCACGCTAGAACATTCCAATTCCACATTATTGAAATGAACTTAATGTTTATAATAATGATATTTGTGTCAATTTAAACAATGTGAAACAATATCTAGTGCTCGATTTGAGATGGTTACCGGGTTCCAATGCTATAAAGATAAAAATAATGGCATGTATAAAATCATAGTGTATTAAGTAATGGCTCCTCTAGAACCATTTAATTTTCTTAGAACTAAATATAATTTAACTAGGCTTAAATTTAATGACACATTTTAATGAAGCTTTCGGAACAATATCAAAAATAAAGACAAAAGAACAATTTTGGGCCCGTTACGTCTTGTAACCGTTTGTAGCTTAAGCAATCATATATCCTTAAGCAGACGGAGATGGTGAATCGATCAATGCATGGCAATTATTCCATGTTTGAATGCTCTTCGTTATAATTGTCGCTGGGCTTAGGTCTTTGAATAGAGGATTTTCAAGTGTCCTCTTTACTAATGCTGAGTGGCAAACTTTTCCCAACGCAACAAGTTCGCCGCAACATTTGTTAGAAATACTGCCTGTCTCGAAAATGCTCGTGAAAGCTTCTAGAACAAAGGGCAAACCCATTTTAGTTTCACAATTATTTTCCTTAATAATCTGGTCGTTCTCCTTCGTAGCCATTGCTGCCCCGCAAGTTAAGAATAAAACCACTAGTACGGAATAAACATTAAGGCTTGCTATAGTTACTAGTTAAATTTGGTTCGTAAAAATAATTTCGAACAAGATTTGCAGGGAAAAAAACTGGCATTTATAGGAAGTGTTGTAACAACATTGGACCAGAATACGTTACAATAAAAGAAAACATTCAATATTTCAGTTTAATTAGAACATTCAATATTTCAATTTTATTAGCATTAATTTTAATTACTACAAATCGAAATATTAATTCAAAGAGACACATTTATACTTTCCTTTATAATTCATAAATGGCATTAAATGGATCACGAAAATAATATTCAATAAAGATGATTATGTCGTACATGTGTTTCACCGTTGAAACTGGGATTGAACTATTACGTCCACTCCAAACCAAACACCTGGACGATAATATGGAGGAAACAACGTAAGGAAAAAGCAATATGGGATTTAGTACACTTTCATTACAGGCACACATATTCGTTATGTGTGTCGTCCTATTTTTCTAATTTTTTGAAGTTGTGTACGCAATTGTTATTTTGATGGTAAAAAATTCACGTGTATCTCAAATTTGAATGAGCTATACCAGATTCCTCTGCCAGTGATATGGATGTGGGACAATGTAGAAATAATTATGCGGAGCGCAAAATCTGATAACTTTGTTGTTGTTAAAAAGTTTTTATCAAACTTATCATATTTGTAAAATGGAAAATGGCAACTGAATGATTGAAATTCAAAATTAATGCATCAAAAATATTTCTCGTTCTGAAATTAAGTCGATGTTTGTCTTTATCGCGGGACATCATTTCAGTTTTTGTAGTCTTTTGTCTACGTTAACTTTTTAGGTGTGAGCGTTCCGACCCAATGCTACTGGAATATGAATGGAAGCTTTTACTGGGATAAGTAATGGAACTTGGAGAATGAAAAATTCTGTTAGAGGGTCAAATTGGAAACAACAAATGATGTTACATTTCTATAACTCTCGTAGGTATTGCCCAAATAATGGATGGGAATTTGTTTCTATATAAATTGAACCTTTTTGAATAGGGCGAGTGTGGGACGTACGTCGCCGACATAATTGGAGTTTCATTCTCGATCATGATAAAAAAAGTAATCTAAGAAAGAAGAATAAGGAAATCAAGTTAAGACTTTGAAGCGTTCCATCCCTTTCGACGAGGATTTCAAGATTGCCTCTCCTCTATGGAGAAGAAAGAGGTCGTACCTGTTAGATAAGTATCGGAGGAGTGAAAATGGAAAATGAAACAAAGGTGTCCATAGGCAATGAACTATTACAAATTACAGTGCATGTCCCTTGGAGGATATTTCCTGGCACGATATGTGTCTTTTCACAACTTTGAGAAGTCAAGGTTTTTTTCCCTTAAAGCCAAAGTGAATTTAAATTGTATAAAGACTTTCAAGGAATTGAGATTGTTTCAACTCCACACCACGCTAGAACATTCCAATTCCACATTATTGAAATGAACTTAATGTTTATAATAATGATATTTGTGTCAATTTAAACAATGTGAAACAATATCTAGTGCTCGATCTGAGATGGTTACCGGGTTCCAACGCTATAAAGTTAAAAATAATGGTATGTATAAAATCATAGTGTATTAAGAAATGGCTCCTCTAGAACCATTTAATTTTCTTAGAACTAAATATAATTTAACTAGGCTTAAATTTCATGACACATTTTAATGAAGCTTTCGGAATAATATCAAAAATAAAGACAAAAGAACAATTTTGGGCCCGTTACGTCTTGTAACTATTTGTTAGCTTAAGCAATCATATATCCTTAAGTAGACGGAGATGGTGAATCGATCAATGCAATGCAATTATTCCATGTTTGAATACTCTTGCTATAATTGTCGCTGGGCTTAGGTCTTTGAATAGAGGATTTTCGAGAGTCCTCTTTACTAATGCTGAGTGGCAAACTTTTCCCAACGCAACAAGTTCACCGCAACACTTGTTAGAAATACTGCCTGTCTCGAAAATACTTGTGAAAGCTTCTAGAACACAGGGCAAACCCATTTTAGTTTCACAATTATTTTCCTTAATAATCTGGTCGTTCTCCTTCGTAGCCATTGCTGCCCCGCAAGTTAAGAATAAAACCACTAGTACGGAATAAACATTAAGGCTTGCCATACCGCTCAAATCTGATGTTACTAGTTAAATTTGGTTCGTAAAATTAATTTCGAACAAGATTTGCAGGGAAAAAAATGGCATTTATAGGAAGTGTTATAACCACATTGGACTAGAATACGTTACAATAAAAGAAAACATTCAATATCTCAGTTTAATTATAACATTCAATATTTCGGTTTAATTAGCATTAATTTTAATTACTACAAATCGAAATATTAATTCAAAGAGACACATTTATACTTTCCTTTATAATTCATAAATGGCATTAAGCGGATCACGAAAATAATGTTCAATAAAGATGATTATGCCGTACACGTGTTTCATCGTTGAAACTGGGATTGAACTATTACGTCCACTCCAAACCAAACACCTGGACGATAATATGGAGGAAACAACGTATGGAAAAAGCAATATGGGATTTAGTACACTTTCATTACAGGCACACATATTCGTTATGTGTGTCGTCCTATTTTTGTAATTTTTTGAAGTTGTGTACGCACTTGTTATGTTGATGGTAAAAATTCACGTCTATCTCAAAATTGAATGAGTTATACCAGATTCCTCTGCCAGTGATATAGATGTGGCACAATGTAGAAATAATTATGCGAAGCGCAAAATCTTATAACTTTGTTGTTGTTAAAAAGTTTTTATCAAACTTATCATATTTCTAAAATGGAAAATGGCAACTGAATGATTGAAATTCAAAATTAATATATCAAAAATATTTCTCGTTCTGAAATTAAGTCGATGTTTGTCTTTATCGCGGGACTCCGTTTCAATTTTTGTAGTCTTCGTTCTACGTTAACTTTTTAGGTGTGAGCGTTTCGACCCAATGCTACTGGAATATGAATGGAAGCTTTTAGTGGGATAAGTAATGGAACTTGGAGATTGAAAAATTCTATTACAGAGTTAAATTGGAAACAACAAATGATGTTACATTTCTATAACTCTCGTAGGTATTGCCCAAATAATGGATAGGAATTTGTTTTTATATAAATTGAACCTTTTTGAATAGGGAGAGTGTAGGACGTACGTCACTGTCATAATTGGAGTTTCATTCTCGATCATGATAAAAAAAAGTAATCTAAAGAAAGAAGAATAAGGAAATCAAGTTAAGACTTTGAAGCGTTCCATCACTTTCAACGAGGATTTCAAGATTGCCTGTCCTATACGGAAAAGAAAGAGGTCGTAACTCTTAGATAAGTATCAGAGGAGTGAAAATGGAAAATGAAACAAAGGTGTCCATAGGCAATGAACTATTACAAATTATAGTGCATGTCCCTTGGAGGATATTTCCTGGCACGATATGTGTCTTTTCACAACTTCGAGAAGTCAAGGTTTTTTTTCCCTTAAAGCCAATGTGAATTTAAATTGTATAAAGACTTTCAAGGAATTGAGATTGTTTCAATTCCACACCACGCTAGAACATTCCAATTCCACATTATTGAAATGAACTTAATGTTTATAATAATGATATTTGTGTCAATTTAAACAATGTGAAACAATATCTAGTGCTCGATTTGAGATGGTTACCGGGTTCCAACGCTATAAAGTTAAAAATAATGGCATGTATAAAATCATAGCGTATTAAGTAGTGGCTCATCTAGAACCATTTAATTTTCTTAGAACTAAATATAATTTAACTAGGCTTAAATTTCACGACACATTTTAATGAAGCTTTCGGAACAATATCAAAAATAAAGAGAAAAGAACAATTTTGGGCCCGTTACGTCTTGTAACTGTTTGTTAGCTTAAGCAATCATATATCCTTAAGCAGACGGAGATGGTGAATCGATCAATGCAAGGCAATTATTCCATGTTTGAATGCTCTTCGCTATAATTGTAGCTGGGCTTAGGTCTTTGAATAGAGGATTTTCGAGAGTCCTCTCTACTAATGCTGAGTGGCAAACTTTTCCCAACGCAACAAGTTCGCCGCAACACTTGTTAGAAATACTGCCTGTCTCGAAAATACTCGTGAAAGCTTCTAGAACACAGGGCAAACCCATTTTAGTTTCACAATTATTTTCCTTAATAATCTGGTCGTTCTCCTTCGTAGCCATTGCTGCCCCGCAAGTTAAGAATAAAACCACTAGTACGGAATAAACATTAAGGCTTGCCATACCGCTCAAATCTGATGTTACTAGTTAAATTTGGTTCGTAAAATTAATTTCGAACAAGATTTGTAGGGAAAAAAACTGGCATTTATAGGAAGTGTTATAACCACATTGGACTAGAATACGTTACAATAAAAGAAAACATTCAATATTTAGTTTAATTAGAACATTCAATATTTCAGTTTAATTAGCATTAATTTTAATTACTACAAATCGAAATATTAATTTAAAGAGACACATTTATACTTTCCTTTATAATTCATAAATGGCATTAAACGGATCACGAAAATAATGTTCAATAAAGATGATTATGTCGTACATGTGTTTCACCGTTGAAACTGGGATTGAACTATTACGTCCACTCCAAACCAAACACCTGGACGATAATATGGAGGAAACAACGATGGAAAAAGCAATATGGGATTTAGTACACTTGCATTACAGGCACAAATATTCGTTATGTGTGTCGTCCTATTTTTCTAATTTTTTGAAGTTGTGTACGCACTTGTTATATTGATGGTAAAAAATTCACGTCTATCTCAAAATTGAATGAGCTATACCAGATTCCTCTGCCAGTGATATGGATGTGGCACAATGTAGAAATAATTATGCGAAGCACAAAATCTTATAACTTTGTTGTTGTTAAAAAGTTTTTATCAAACTTATCATATTTGTAAAATGGAAAATGGCAACTGAATGATTGAAATTCAAAATTAATATATCAAAAATATTTCTCGTTCTGAAATTAAGTCGATGTTTGTCTTCATCGCGGGACATCATTTCAGTTTTTGTAGTCTTCTTTCTACGTTAACTTTTTAGGTGTGAGCGTTCCGACCCAATGCTACTGGAATATGAATTGAAGCTTTTAGTGGGATAAGTAATGGAACTTGGAGAACAGAAAATTCTGTTAGAGAGTTAAATTGGAAACAACAAATGATGTTACATTTCTATAACTCTCGTAGGTATTGCCCAAATAATGGATAGGAATTTGTTTCTATATAAATTGAACCTTTTTGAATAGGGAGAGTGTGGGACGTACGTCGCCGACATAATTGGAGTTTCATTCTTGATCATGATGAAAAAAAGTAATCTAAAGAAAGAAGATAAGGAAATCAAGTTAAGATTTTGAAGCGTTCCATCACATTCGACGAGGATTTCAAGATTGCCTCTCATCTATGGAGAAGAAAGAGGTCGTAACTATTAGATAAGTATCAGAGGAGTGAAAATGGAAAATGAAACAAAGGTGTCCATAGGCAATGAACTATTACAAATTATAGTGCATGTCCCTTGGAGGATATTTCTTGGCACGATATGTGTCTTTTCACAACTTCGAGAAGTCAAGGTTTTTTTCCCTTAAAGCCAATGTGAATATAAATTGTATAAAGACTTTCAAGGAATTGAGAGTGTTTCAATTCCACACCACGCTAGAACATTCCAATTCCACATTATTGAAATGAAATTAATGTTTATAATAATGATATTTGTGTCAATTTAAACAATGTGAAACAATATCTAGTGCTCTATTTGAGATGGTTACCGGGTTCCAATGCTATAAAGTTAAAAATAATGGCATGTATATAATCATAGTGTATTAAGTAATGGCTCCTCTAGAACCATTTAATTTTCTTAGTACTAAATATAATTTAACTTGGCTTAAATTTAATGACACATTTTAATGAAGCTTTCGGAACAATATCAAAAATAAAGACAAAAGAACAATTTTGGGCCCGTTACGTCTTGTAACCGTTTGTTAGCTTAAGCAATCATATATCCTTAAGCAGACGGAGATGGTGAATCGATCAATGCAAGGCAATTATTCCATGTTTGAATGCTCTTCGCTATAATTGTTGCTGGGCTTAGGTCTTTGAATAGAGGATTTTCGAGAGTCCTCTTTACTAATGCTGAGTGGCAAACTTTTCCCAATGCAACAAGTTCGCCGCAACACTTGTTAGAAATACTGCCTGTCTCAAAAATACTCGTGAAAGCTTCTAGAACACAGGGCAAAACCATTTTAGTTTCACAATTATTTTCCTTAATAATCTGGTCGTTCTCCTTCGTAGCCATTGCTGCCCCGCAAGTTAAGAATAAAACCACTAGTACGGAATAAACATTAAGGCTTGCCATACCGCTCAAATCTGATGTTACCAGTTAAATTTGGTTCGTAAAATTAATTTCGAACAAGATTTGCAGGGAAAAAAATGGCATTTATAGGAAGTGTTATAACCACATTGGACTAGAATACGTTACAATAAAAGAAAACATTCAATATTTGAGTTTAATTATAACATTCAATATTTCAGTTTAATTAGCATTAATTTTAATTACTACAAATCGAAATATTAATTCAAAGAGACACATTTATACTTTCCTTTATAATTCATAAATGGCATTAAACGGATCACGAAAATAATGTTCAATAAAGATGATTATGTCGTACATGTGTTTCACCGTTGAAACTGGGATTGAACTATTACGTCCACTCCAAACCAAACACCTGGACGATAATATGGAGCAAACAACGTATGGAAAAAGCAATATGGGATTTAGTACACTTGCATTACAGGCACAAATATTCGTTATGTGTGTCGTCCTATTTTTCTAATTTTTTGAAGTTGTGTACGCACTTGTTATGTTGATGGTAAAAAATTCACGTCTATCTCAAAATTGAATGAGCTATACCAGATTCCTCTGCCAGTGATATGGATGTGGCACAATGTAGAAATAATTATGCAAAGCGCAAAATCTTATAACTTTGTTGTTGTTAAAAAGTGTTTATCAAACTTATCATATTTGTAAAACGGAAAATGGCAACTGACTGATTGAAATCCAAAATTAATACATCAAAAATATTTCTCGTTTTGAAATTAAGTCGATGTTTGACTATATCGCGGGACATCATTTTAGTTTTTGTAGTCTTCTTTCTACGTTAACTTTTTAGGTGTGAGCGTTCCGACCCAATGCTACTGGAATATGAATGGAAGCTTTTAGTTGGATAAGTAATGGAACTTGGAGAATGAAAAATTCTGTTAGAGAGTTAAATTGGAAACAACAAATGATGTTACATTTCTATAATCCTCGTAGGTATTGCCCAAATAATGGATAGGAATTTGTTTCTATATAAATTGAACCTTTTTGAATAGGGAGAGTGTGGGACGTACGTCGCCGACATAATTGGAGTTTTATTCTCGATCATGATAAAAAAAGTAATCTAAAGAAACAAGAATAAGGAAATTAAGTTAAGACTTTGAAGCGTTCCATCACTTTCGATGAGGATTTCAAGATTGCCTCTCCTCTACGGAAAAGAAAGAGGTCGTAACTGTTAGATAAGTATCGGAGGAGTGAGAATGGAAAATGAAACAAAGGTGTCCATAGGCAATGAACTATTACAAATTATAGTGCATGTCCCTTGGAGGATATTTCTTGGCACGATATGTGTCTTTTCACAACTTCGAGAAGTCAACGTTTTTTTCCCTTAAAGCCAATGTGAATATAAATTGTATAAAGACTTTCAAGGAATCGAGATTGTTTCAATTCCACACCACGCTAGAACATTCCAATTCCACATTATTGAAATGAATTAATGTTTATAATAATGATATTTGTGTCAATTTAAACAATGTGAAACAATATCTAGTGCTATTTGAGATGGTTACCGAGTTCCAATGCTATAAAGTTAAAAATAATGGCAAGTATATAATCATAGTGTATTAAGTAATGGCTCCTCTAGAACCATTTAATTTTCTTAGAACTAAATATAATTTAACTTGGCTTAAATTTAATGACACATTTTAATGAAGCTTTGGGAACAATATCAAAAATAAAGACAAAAGAACAATTTTGGGCCCGTTACGTCTTGTAACCGTTTGTTAGCTTAAGCAATCATATATCCTTAAGCAGACGGAGATGGTGAATCGATCAATGTAAGGCAATTATTCCATGTTTGAATGCTCTTCGCTATACTTGTTGCTGGGCTTAGGTCTTTGAATAGAGGATTTTGAGAGTCCTCTCTACTAATGCTGAGTGGCAAACTTTTCCCAACGCAACAAGTTCGCCGCAACACTTGTTAGAAATACTGCCTGTCTCGAAAATACTCGTGAAAGCTTCTAGAACACAGGGCAAACCCATTTTAGTTTCACAATTATTTTCCTTAATAATCTGGTCGTTCTCCTTCGTGGCCATTGCTGCCCCGCAAGTTAAGAATAAAACCACTAGTACGGAATAAACATTAAGGCTTGCCATACCGCTCAAATCTGATGTTACCAGTTAAATTTGGTTCGTAAAATTAATTTCGAACAAGATTTGCAGGAAAAAAACTGGCATTTATAGGAAGTGTTATAACCACATTGGACTAGAATACGTTACAATAAAAGAAAACATTCAATATTTCAGTTTAATTAGCATTAATTTTAATTACTAAAAATCTAAATATTAATTCAAGTACACACATTCATATTTTCGTTTATAATTCATAAATGGCATTAAACGGATCACGAAAATAATGTTCAATAAAGATGATTATGTCGTACATGTGTTTCACCGTTGAAACTGGGATTGAACTATTACGTCCACTCCAAACCAAACACCTAGACGATAATATGGAGCAAACAACGTATGGAAAAAGCAATGTGGGATTTAGTACACTTGCATTATAGGCACAAATATTCGTTATGTGTGTCGTCCTATTTTTTCTAATTTTTTTGAAGTTGTGTACGCACTTGTTATGTTGGTGGTAAAAAATTCACTTCTATCTCAAAATTGATTGAGCTATACTAGATTCCTCTGCAAGTGATATGGATGTGGCACAATGTAGAAATAATTATGCGTTCCGACCCAATGCTACTGGAAATGAATGGAAGCTTTTAGTGGGATAAGTAATGGAACTTGGAGATTGAAAAATTCTGTTAGAGAGTTAAATTGGAAACAACAAATGATGTTACATTTCTGTAACTCTCGTAGGTATTGCCCAAATAATGGATAGGAATTTGTTTTTATATAAATTGAACCTTTTTGAATAGGGAGAGTGTGGGGCGTACGTCACCGACATAATTGGAGTTTCATTCTCGCTCATGATAAAAAAAAGTAATCTAAAGAAAGAAGAATAAGGAAATCAAGTTAAGACTTTGAAGCGTTCCACCACTTTCGACGAGGATTTCAAGATTGCCTCTCCTCTAATGAAAAGAAAGAGGTCGTAACTGTTAGATAAGTTGCGGAGGAGTGAAAATGGAAAATGAAACAAAGGTGTCCATAGGCAATAAACTATTACAAATTATAGTGCACGTCCCTTGGAGGATATTTCCTGGCACGATATGTGTCTTTTCACAACGTCGAGAAGTCAAGGTTTTTTTCCTTAAAGCCAATGTGAATATAAATTGGATAAAGACTTTCAAGGAATTGAGATTGTTTCAATTCCACACCACGCTAGAACATTCCAATTCCACATTATTGAAATGAACTTAATGTCTATAATAGTGATATTTGTGTCAATTTAAACAATGTGAAACAATATCTAGTGCTCGATTTGAGATGGTTACCGGGTTCCAATGCTATAAAGTTAAAAATAATGGCATGTATATAATCATAGTGTATTAAGTAATGGCTCCTCTAGAACCATTTAATTTTCTTAGTACTAAATATAATTTAACTTGGCTTAAATTTAATGACACATTTTAATGAAGCTTTCGGAACAATATCAAAAATAAAGACAAAAGAACAATTTTGGGCCCGTTACGTCTTGTAACCGTTTGTTAGCTTAAGCAATCATATATCCTTAAGCAACGGATATGGTCAATCGATCAATGCAAGGCAATTATTCCATGTTTGAATGCTCTTCGCTATAATTGTCGCTGTGCTTAGGTCTTTGAATAGAGGATTTTCGAGAGTCCTCTTTACTAATGCTGAGTGGCAAACTTTTCCCAACACAACAAGTTCGCCTCAACACCTGTTAGAAATACTCCCTGTCTCAAAAATACTCGTGCAAGCTTCTAGAACATAGGGCAAACCCATTTTAGTTTCACAATTATTTTCCTTAATAATCTAGTCGTTCTCCTTCGTAGCCATTGCTACTGCGCAAGTTAAGAATAAAACCACTAGCACGGAATAAACATTAATTCTTGCCATACCGCTCAAATATGATGTTACTAGTTAAATTTGGTTCGTAAAATTAATTTCGAACAAGATTTGCATGGAAAAAAACTGGCATTTATAGGAAGTGTTATAACCACATTGGACTAGAATACGTTACAATAAAAGAAAACATTCAATATTTCAGTTTAATTAGCATTAATTTTAATTACTACAAATCAAAATATTAATTCAAAGAGACACATTTGTACTTTCCTTTATAATTCATAAATAGCATTAAACGGATCACGAAAATAATGTTCAATAAAGATGATTATGTCGCACATGTATTTCACCGTTGAAACTGGGATTGAACTGTTACGTCCACTCCAAACCAAACACCTAGACGATAATATGGAGGAAACAACGTATGGAAAAAGCATTATGGGATTTAGTACACTTGCATTACAGGCACACATATTCGTTATGTGCGTCGTCCTATTTTTCTAATTTTTTGAAGTTGTGTACGCACTTGTTATGTTGATGGTAAAAAATTCACGTCTATCTCAAAATTGAATGAGCTATACCAGATTCCTCTGCCAGTTATATGGATGTGGCACAATGTAGAAATAATTATGCGAAGCACAAAATCTTATAACTTTGTTGTTGTTAAAAAGTTTTTATCAAACTTATCATATTTGTAAAATGGAAAATGGCAACTGAATGATTGAAATTCAAAATTAATACATCAAAAATATTTCTCGTTCTGAAATTAAGTCGATGTTTGTCTTTATCGCGGGACATCATTTCAGTTTTGTAGTCTTCTGTCTACGTTAACTTTTTAGGTGTGAGCATTCCGACCCAATGCTACTGGAATATGAATGGAAGCTTTTACTGGGATAAGTAATGGAACTTGGAGAATGAAAAATTCTGTTAGAGGGTCAAATTGGAAACAACAAATGATGTTACATTTCTGTAACTCTCGTAGGTATTGCCCAAATAATGGATATGAATTTGTTTTTATATAAATTGAACCTTTTTCTATAGGGAGAGTGTGGGACGTACGTCACCGACATAATTGGAGTTTCATTCTCAGTCATGATAAAAAAAAGTAATCTAAAGAAAGAAGAATAAGGAAATCAAGTTAAGACTTTTAAGTGTTCCATCACTTTCGACGAGGATTTCAAGATTGCCTCTCATCTACGGAGAAGAAAGAGGTCATAACTGTTAGATAAGTATCAGAGGAGTGAAAATGGAAAATGAAACAAAGGTGTCCATAGGCAATGAACTATTACAAATTATAGTGCATTTCCCTTGGAGGATATTTCCTGGCACGATATGTGTCTTTTCACAACGTCGAGAAGTCAAGGTTTATTTCCCTTGAAGCCAATGTGAATTTAAATTGTATAAAGACTTTCAAGGAATTGAGATTGTTTCAATTCCACACCACGCTAGAACATTCCAATTCCACATTATTGAAATGAACTTAATGTTTATAATAATGATATTTTTGTCAATTCAAACAATGTGAAACAATATCTAGTGCTCGATTTGAGATGGTTACCTAGTTCCAACGCTATAAAGTTAAAAATAATGGCATGTATAAAATCATAGCGTATTAAGTAATGGCTCCTCTAGAACCATTTAATTTTCTTAGAACTAAATATAATTTAACTAGGCTTAAATTTCATGACACATTTTAATAAAGCTTTCGGAACAATATCAAAAATAAAGACAAAAGAACAATTTGGGCCCGTTACGTCTTGTAACCGTTTGTTAGCTTAAGCAATCATATATCCTTAAGCAGACGGAGATGGTGAATTGATCAATGCAAGGCAATTATTCCATGTTTGAATACTCTTCGCTATAATTGTTGCTAGGCTTAGGTCTTTGAATAGAGGATTTTCGAGAGTCCTAATTACTAATGCTGAATGGCAAACTTTTCCCAACGCAACAAGTTCGCCGCAACACTTGTTAGAAATACTGCCTGTCTCAAAAATACTCGTGAAAGCTTCTAGAACACAGGGCAAACCCATTTTAGTTTCACAATTATTTTCCTTAATAATCTGGTCGTTCTCCTTCGTAGCCATTGCTGCCCTGCAAGTTAAGAATAAAACCACTGGTACGGAGTAAACATTAAGGCTTGCCATACTGCTCAAATTTGATGTTACCAGTTAAATTTGGTTCGTAAAATTAATTTCGAACAAGATTTGCAGGGAAAAAACTGGCATTTATAGAAGTGTTATAACCACATTGGACTAGAATACGTTACAATAAAAGAAAACATTCAATATTTGAGTTTAATTATAACATTCAATATTTCAGTTTAATTAGCATTAATTTTAATTACTACAAATCGAAATATTAATTCAAAGAGACACATTTATAGTTTCCTTTATAATTCATAAATGGCATTAAACGGATCACGAAAATAATGTTCAATAAAGATGATTATGTTGTACATGTGTTTCACCGTTGAAACTGGGATTGAACTATTACGTCCACTCCAAACCAAACACCTGGACGATAATATAGAGGAAAAACGTATGGAAAAAGCAATATGGGATTTTGTACACTTGCATTACAGGCACAAATATTCGTTATGTGTGTCGTCCTATTTTTTTCTAATTTTTTGAAGTTGTGTATGCACTTGTTATGATGATGGTAAAAAATTCACGTCTATCTCAAAATTGAATGAGCTATACCAGATTCCTCTGCCAGTGATATGGATGTGGCAGAATGTAGAAATAATTATGCGTAGCGCAAAATCTTATAACTTTGTTGTTGTTAAAAAGTTTTTATCAAACTTATCATATTTGTAAAACGGAAAATGGCAACTGACTGATTGAAATCCAAAATTAATACATCAAAAATATTTCTCGTTTTGAAATTAAGTCTATGTTTGACTATATCGCTGGACATCATTTCAGTTTTTGTAGTCTTCTTTCTACGTTAACTTTTTAGGTGTGAGCGTTCTGACCCAATGCTACTGGAATATGAATGGAAGGTTTTAGTTGGAGAAGTAATGGAACTTCGAGAATGAAAAATTCTGTTAGAGAGTTAAATTGGAAACAACAAATGATGTTACATTTCTATAACTCTCGTAGGTATTGCCCAAATAATGGATAGGAATTTGTTTCTATATAAATTGAACCTTTTTGAATAGGGAGAGTGTGGGACGTACGTCGCCGACATAATTGGAGTTTCATTCTTGATCATGATAAAAAAAGTAATCTAAAGAAAGAAGAAGAAGGAAATCAAGTTAAGACTTTGAAGCGTTCCATCACTTTCGACGAGGATTTCAAGATTGCCTCTCCTCTATGGAGAAGAAAGAGGTTGTAACTGTTAGATAAGTATCGGAGGAGTGAAAATTGAAAATGAAACAAAGGTGTCCATAGGTAATGAACTATTACAAATTCTAGTGCATGTCCCTTGGAGGATATTTCCTGGCACGATATGTGTCTTTTCACAACTTCGAGAAGTCAAGGTTTTTTCCCTTGAAGCCAATGTGAATTTAAATTGTATAAAGACTTTCAAGGAATTGAGATTGTTTCAATTCCACACCACGCTAGAACATTCCAATTCCACATTATTGAAATGAACTTAATGTTTATAATAATGATATTTTTGTCAATTTAAACAATGTGAAACAATATCTAGTGCTCGATTTGAGATGGTTACCTGGTTCCAACGCTATAAAGTTAAAAATAATGTCATGTATAAAATCATAGTGTATTAAGTAATGGCTCCTCTAGAACCATTTAATTTTCTCAGAACTAAATATAATTTAACTAGGCTTAAATTTCATGACACATTTTAATGAAGCTTTCGGAACAATATCAAAAATAAAGACAAAAGAACAATTTTGGGCCCGTTACGTCTTGTAATTGTTTGTTAGCTTAAGCAATCATATATCCTTAAGCAGACGGAGATGGTGAATCGATCAATGCAAGGCAATTATTCCATGTTTGAATGCTCTTCGCTATAATTGTCGCTGGGCTTAGGTCTTTGAATAGAGGATTTTCGAGAGTCCTCTTTACTAATGCTGAGTGGCAAACTTTTCCCAACACAACAAGTTCGCCGCAACACTTGTTAGAAATACTCCCTGTCTCGAAAATACTCGTGAAAGCTTCTAGAACACAGGGCAAACCCATTTTAGTTTCACAATTATTTTCCTTAATAATCTGGTTGTTCTCCTTCGTAGCCATTGCGGCCCCGCAAGTTAAGAATAAAACTACTAGTACTGAATAAACAATAAGGCTTGCCATACCTCTCAAATCTGATGTTACTAGTTAAATTTTGTTCGTAAAATTAATTTCGAACAAGATTTGCAGGGAAAAAAATGGCATTTATAGGAAGTGTTATAACCACATTGGACTAGAATACGTTACAATAAAAGAAAACATTCAATATTTCAGTTTAATTAGCATTAATTTTAATTACTAAAAATTTAAATATTAATTCAAGTACACACATTTATATTTCCGTTTATAATTCTTAAATGGCATTAAACGGATCACGAAAACAATGTTCAATAAAGATGATTATGTCGTACATGTGTTTCACCATTGAAACTGGGATTGAACTGTTACATCCACTCCAAACCAAACACCTGGATGATAGTATGGAGGAAACAACGTATGGAAAAAGCACTATGGGATTTAGTACACTTGCATTACAGGCACACATAATCGTTACGTGTGTCGTCCTATTTTTCTAATTTTTTGAAGTTGTGTACACACTTGTTATGTTGATGGTAAAAAATTCACGTGTATCTCAAAATTGAATGAGCTACACCAGATTCCTCTGCCAGTGATATGGATGTGGCACAATATAGAAATAATTATGCGAAGCGCAAAATCTTATAACTTTGTTGTTGTTAAAAAGATTTTATCAAACTTATCCTATTTGTAAAATGGAAAATGGCAACTGAATGATTGAAATTCAAAATTAATACATCAAAATATTTCTCGTTCTGAAATTCAGTCAATGTTTGTCTTTATCGCGGGACTCCATTTCAATTTTTGTAGTCTTCGTTCTACGTTAACTTTTTAGGTGTGAGCGTTCCGACCCAATGCTACTGGAATATGAATGGAAGCTTTTAGTGGGATAAGTAATGGAACTTGGAGAATGAAAAATTCTCTTAGAGAGTTAAATTGGAAACAACAAATGATGTTACATTTCCATAACTCTCGTAGGTATTGCCCGAATAATGGATAGGATTTCATTTTTAAATAAATTGAACCTTTTTTAATAGGGAGAGTGTGGGACGTACCTCGCTGACATAATTGGAGTTTCATTCTCGATCATGATAAAAAAAGTAATCTAAAGAAAGAAGAATAAGGAAATCAAGTTAAGACTTTGAAGCGTTCCATCACTTTCGACGAGCATTTCAAGATTGCCTCTCCTCTACGGAAAAGAAAGAGGTCGTAACTGTTAGATAAGTATCGAAGGAGTGAAAATGGAAAATGAAACAAAGGTGTCCATAGGCAATCAACTATTACAAATTATAATGCATGTCCCTTGGAGGATATTTCCTGGCACGATATCTGTCTTTTCACAACTTCGAGAAGTCAAGGTTTTTTACCCATAAAGCCAATGTGAATGTAAATTGTATAAAGACTTTCAAGGAATTGAGATTGTGTCAATTCCACACCACGCTAGAACATTCCATTTCCACATTATTGAAATGAACTTAATGTTTATAATAATGATATTTGTGTCAATATCTAGTGCTCGATTTGAGATGGTTACTGAGTTCCAATGCTATAAAGTTAAAAATAATGGCATGTATAAAATCATAGTGTATTAAGTACAATTTTCTTAATTTCTTAGAACTAAATATAATTTAACAAGGCTTAAATTTAATGACACATTTTAATGAAGCTTTCGGAACAATATCAAAAATAAAGACAAAAGAACAGTTTCGGGCCCGTTACGTCTTGTAAACGTTTGTTAGCTTAAGCAATCATATATCCTTAAGCAGACGGAGATGGTGAATCGATCAATGCAAGGCAATTATTCCATGTTGAATGCTCTTCGCTATAATTGTCGCCGGGCTTAGGTCTTTGAATAGAGGATTTTCGAGAGTCCTCTTTACTAATGCTGAGTGGCAAACTTTTCCCAACACAACAAGTTCGCCGCAACACTTGTTAGAAATACTCCCTGTCTCGAAAATACTCGTGAAAGCTTCTAGAACACAGGGCAAACCCATTTTAGTTTCACAATTATTTTCCTTAATAATCTGGTCGTTCTCCTTCGTAGCCATTGCTGCCCCGCAAGTTAAGAATAAAACCACTAGTACTGAATAAACATTAAGGCTTGCCATACCGCTCAAATTTGACTGTTACTAGTTTAAATTTGGTTCGTAAAATATAACCTCATTGGACTCGAATACGTTACAATAAAAGAAAACATTCAATATTTCAGTTTAATTAGAACATTCAATATTTCAGTTTAATTAGCATTAATTTTAATTACTAAAAATCAAATATTAATTCAAGCACACCCATTTATATTTCCGTTTATAATTCTTAAATGGCATTAAACGGATCACGAAAATAATGTTCAATAAAGATGATTATGTCGTACATGTGTTTCACTGTTGAAACTGGGATTGAACTGTTACGTCCACTCCAAACCAAACACTGGACGATAGTATGGAGGAAACAACGTATGGAAAAAGCACTATGGGATTTAGTACACCTGCATTACAGGCACACATAATCGTTATGTGTGTCGTCCTATTTTCTAATTTTTGAAGTTGTGTACGCACTTGTTATGTTGATGGTAAAAATTCACGTCTATCTCAAAATTGAATGAGCTATACCAGATTCCTCTGCCAGTGATACGGATGTGGCAGAATAGAATAGAAATAATTATGCGTAGCGCAAAATCTTATAACTTTGTTGTTGTTAAAAAGTTTTATCAAACTTATCCATTTGTAAAATGGAAAATGGCAACTGAATGATTGAAATTCAAAATTAATACATCAAAAATATTTCTCGTTCTGAAATTAAGTCGATGTTTGTTTACCTCGGGACTCCATTTCAGTTTTATAGTCTTCGTTCTACGTTAACTTTTTAGGTGTGAGCGTTCCGACCCAATGCTACTGAATATGAATGGGCTTTTAGTGGGATAAGTAATGGAACTTGGAGAATGAAAAATTCTCTAAAGAGTTAAATTGGAAACAACAAAATGATGTTACATTTCTATAACTCTCGTTGGTATGCCCAAATAACGGATAGGATTTCGTTTTTAAATAAATGAAAGTTTTAATAGGAGAGTGTGGGACGTACGTCGCCGACATAATTGGAGTTTCATTCTCGATCATGAAAAAAAAAGTTAATCTAAGGACCTGCATCTCTTTACGGAAAAGAAAGAGGATCGTAACTGTTAGATAAGTATCGAAGGAGTGAAAATGGAAAATGAAACAAAGGTTGTCCATAGGCAAATAAAACTATTACAAATTATATGCATGTCCCTTGGAGGATATTCCTGGCACGATATGTGTCTTTTCACAACTTCGAGAAGTCAGTCAGGTTTTTTTCCCTTAAAGCCAATGTGAATTTAATTGTATAAAGACTTTCAAGGAATTGAGATTGTTTCAATTCCACACCACGCTAGAACATTCCAATTCCACATTATTGAAATGAACTTAATGTTTTATATAATGATATTTGTGTCAATTTAAACAATGTGAAACAATATCTAGTGCTCGATTTGAGATGGTTACCGAGTTCCAATGCTATAAATTTAAAAATAATGGCATGTATA
>CP032575.1:15440190-15445190 GCA_008044935.1 Gossypium turneri
CCGAAGCTCTCGCATATCTGATCGCCTAGGTGCCGATGGTGCCCGAGGCTCCCGCACGACCAAGGGCCGAGTTTGTCGATGGTGTCTGAGGCTCTCGCACATCGATTGCCTAGGTGCCGATGGTGCTCGAGGCTCCCGCACGACCAAGGGCCTAGTTTGCCGATGGTGTCCGACGCTCTCGCACATCCGAGCGCCCAGGTGCCGATGGTGCCCAAGGCTCTCGTACTACCAAGGGCCTAGGTTGCCGATGGTGTCTGAGGCTCCGCACATCTGACCGCCCAGGTGCCGATGGTGCCCGAGGCTCCCGCACGACCAAGGGTCAAGTTTGCCGATGGTGTCTGAGGCTCTCGCACATCCGAGCGCCCGGTGCCGATAGTGCCCGAGGCTCTCGCGCGACCAAGGGCCTAGGTTGCCGATGGTGCCCGAGACTCCCGCACGACCAAGGGCCTAGTTTGCCGATGGTGTCCGAGGCTCCCGCACATCCAAGCACCTAGGTGCCGATGGTGGCCGAGGCTCTCGCATGACCAAGGGCCTATTTTGCCGATAGTGCCCGAGGTTCCCGCACGACCAAGGGCCTAGTTTACCGATATGTCTGAGGCTCCCGCACATCCAAGCACCTAGGTGCCGACGGTGCCCGAGGCTCTCGCACGACCAAGGGCCTAGGTTACCGATAGTGTTCGAGGCTCCCGCACATCCTAGCACCAAGGTGCCGATGGTGCCCGAAGCTCCCGCATGACCAAGGGCCTATGCTGCCGGAATGGTTCACCGGAACACCGCCGGGACGGTCACCGGAGCACCGCCGGGATGGCTCGCCGGAGCACCGTCGGGAACCTAACCGCGGTGGGGGGCACCGACGTCCGGGCATACGGTGGGCGTGGGCAGTGCCCTGGACAACCCCTGGTCGCTCAATATCTCCTCCCCCCTAAAGAGCTAAAAAAACTTGGTCAATGCGCTACCAAGCGACATTCTTTTTTTTTTGAAACAAAAATGACCACAAGGGTCAACACAATTATTAAGAAAACATCACGAATTACAGTATTGTGGATTTCCGGCGGGATAATCCATTTCGAACAAACAATGTTTAGCCTCACTACACATTTTTTTACATATTAAATGAGCTACAGTGTTACTAGACCGTTCGGTCCAAATTAAATTGGCCGATTTGAAAACCCTGAAAGCTGCTGTGCATTCCTTTATCTGCGCGCCTATCGTGGTGACGTCATGTGCTAATTTATTAAACTTATTGACCAGCCCCACGTGATCTGTCTCGAAAATGACTTGATCTTTTAAATTCAAATTACATGCTACTTTTATACTTTCTTCGAAAGCCATGCACTCTGCTTCTTCCACCGACATCCTGCCTTCTTTGAATCCCCCACCCCCACTTAAAACAAATCCTTCTTCATCTCTTATAACCGTCCCATACCCGTATCTATTTTCACCTACAGTAGCATTAAAGTTTACTTTAAGAAAATTCTTTGGAGGTCTTTTCCACTTTTTCTCCACTATATTCTGCGATAATAATGGTTCTTTCAGCAGGTTACATATTCGAAATTCCCTGTGAAGGTTACTGGCTCTTTCCCATATCTGATTAGCCTCCTCTTCTTTTCCCCTGAAAATAAAGTTATTTCTGTTGTTCCAGCAGTTCCAAAGAATTGTCATCAGATCGGCCATAGCTTTCTTATCCAGACCCGCATCAGATCTTCCAACCAGTCAATGCACCGATCGTAATTCTTAGAGATAAAACTCCTGGTCCATCCGCCTATCGAAAGAACATCTCTTGAGGTTGGGCAGTCTTTTAGCGCATGTAACAGCGTTTCGGTTTCAGCTCCACATCTTGGGTATCCCTTGTCGAATCCTTGTCTGATGGTGGCGATCTTACAGTTCGTAGGGAGTATTTCATGCCCCACTCTCCACGTAAAGACACGAATCTTCGGTAAGGTGTCTAGCTTCCAAATGGCTTTCCAAAAAAAACCTATGAGGGCCATACCCTGTTTCCTTCAACAGCAACCAGGAATAGGCAGACTTTGAGGTAAAATAACCATAGGGGTTATGAAACCATATCATTCTGTCAGCTTGTCCCACATCTCCAATGGGAATATTACATATCTTGTCACCCCAGTCCCGTCTGTAAACTTGCTCGACTCTGTTGGCGTCCCAGCATCTGCTATCCGCAAGCCACAGCTCTTTCACCCTTTTTTCATTTTGTTTTTAAGATGTTGCTTTTAATGACGTCCCCATTTAGACCTTCCATACCCCAGTTATCGGCCCAAATGTTTATCTTTCCTATTTCTGACCTGCCAACCAAAGCCTTCTTTTAGCATTTTCGCTACTTTCGCAATGCTCGACCAGGTGAAGGATGCTTTGTCAACCTTTTTAGCTTTAAAAATGTTGCCGTCAGGAAAATATTTTGAGGACAGGACTTTGAAGCAGAGGGAGTCAGTGTTGTTTATTAGTCTCCACACTTGACGCCCTAAGAGAGCCATGTTGAAAAGGCGAACATCACGAATACCAAGACCTCCCATAGCCTTCGGTTTACATAAGGTCTTCCACGGGATCATAGTCCAGTATCTTCCTTTCTCCTTTCCCACCCACCAAGCTCTGCTCAGCTTTGCCTAGATGTCATCAATAATGCCTTTGGGTGCCAAGAAAACTGACATAGCATACGTGGGAATAGATTGGAGCACTGCTTTGATGAAGACTTCCTTACCGCCAAAGGAGAGCAACCTTTTTGTCCAACTATTTATCCTGCAAGACAACTTATTAGTAATCTCCTTGAAAGCCGTAGATTTCTTCTTACCTACTGGAATAGGGAGGCCAAGGTAATTGTTTAGATTTTCCACCACCGTCATGCCAAGGATGCCACTAAAGATAGCTCTCTGGTCACGTGATGTGTTTGGGCTAAAAAGTACCATTGACTTTTCAAGGTTAATCTCTTGGCCTGAAATATTGGAGAAGGTATTGAGCATGTTAACAAGACTCTCCACATCACCTTTTTTATTCCTGACAAAAAGAAGTGCGTCATCAGCAAAGAATAGGTGATTTATTCTTGGACCATTCCTACTTGCCCGAATGCCTCTTAAAGAGTTATTCTCCTGGGCATGAACAAGCATTCTCGACAGAGCTTCCATACAAAATAAAAACAAATATGGAGATAGGGGGTCCCCTTGGCGGAGACCCCTCTCAGGGATGAAGGTATCAGATAAAACATTATTGCATTTAACCATATATTTAACCGAGCGAACACATTCCATGATTTTAGCAGTCCACTTTCCATCGAATCCCATTTTTTCATAATTGTTTCAATAAAATTCCACTCAACACGGTCATATGCTTTGCTCATGTCCAGCTTGACCACAAATCCTTTATTGGGCCCATTTTTAGAACTTTGAAGATAATGGAGGAGCTCATGCGCTATTAGGATATTGTCGTGTATCATCCTGCCCGGCACAAAAGCGTTTTGATTTTGGCTGATACAGCTGGGTAGGACAACTTTTAGCCAATTTGCATACGCCGTTGATATGATCTTGTATACAAACCTGCACAAACTTATAGGGCGATAGTTAGTAATCTCACAGGGATCTCTAATCTTAGGGATTAAAATGATCATAGTATCATTAAGACTAGAAATGTCCTTTTCCCCGTTAAGAACGTCTAAGCAAGCCCGAATGGTATCCTTTCCCACTATCTCCAGTGATGCTTGAAAAAATTTCTCGAAAGCCCGTCGATACCAGGGGCTTTGTTTGGGTTCATTTGCTTGATAGCTTAAGAACCTCTTCCTTTGTATAGGACATATTGAGCCATTCATTTGTTTCCCTCGTCACGCACTCCTTCATGTACCCCATCTCTTGGATTTCAACATTTTGGCCGTTTGCCCGGAACAGACTCACAAAATAATCTTTAGCCACCTTACAAATGTCTTTACTATTTATCACCCAATTTCCTTCCGTATCTTTGATCCTCTCAATATTGTTCTTTTTCAGACGACCCGTAGCTTTAGCATGGAAATACCTAGTATTTTGATCTCCCTCCCTAAGCCATCTTGACCTAGACCTTTGAGCCCAGTAGCTTTCTTCCCTAGCATAGAGAAAGTCAAGCCTTCTGCGAGCTTCCTTTAGCTTTTTCCCACTATCCTCTCTGCTGGCGGAATCAATGATCAACTCAATCTGTTTTTCCAATTTCCGCATTTCACTCTTCATTTTCCCAAATTTCTGACATTGCCAGAGACCCAGAGCCGATCAAACCCTTTCCATCTTTTCCCCGTAGTATATCCTCTCTATTCCAGGCTTTTTCAATAACAGTTTTAGCTTCCTCATCCCCAGCCCAACAGACATCAAACTTGAAGCACAATCTCTTGTCTTTCGGGTAGTTTTTCGGTTTCCTACCCCATAAATCTAAAATAATAGCATCATGATCGGACTGAGTTTGTCGTACCACTCTAGTAGCTATAAACGGGAAATTTTCCACCACTGCCACCGAGGTGAGGAGGTGAGAAATCTATCAAGTCTTTCCTTTATCAGGCTCCCCTCATTTCTGTTGTTTACCCATGTAAACCATCCACTGTCAGGCTTAATATCCACTAAAGCCATCTCATCCATGACTTCTTTGAACTCGTTCATTTGGACCCTGACTCCCCTGCGACCTCCTTCTTTCTCAGCATCATTCAGTATAGCATTGAAATCACCTCCTACCACACTCCTCCCTCACCGATTCCCCAACCCTCCGTAAAATATCCCAGGAGCTTCTTCTAAGATTCGGATTCGCATGCCCATAGAATCCCGTAACCCGAATGGTTTTGTTGTCATCCAGTCTAACCTTGGAGTCTATATGATGTTTGGAGAAGTTTTGTATAGCCACATCCATCTCGTCCCTCCACATCAACGCAAGCCCACCACTTCGACCCTCTGAATTAATAGCTAAACCATTCTGCAGCCTACATTTATTCTGAATGCTACGAAAGTCAATGGCAGACATTTTGGTTTCGCTAAGGAATATGACAT
>CP032575.1:15455190-15462690 GCA_008044935.1 Gossypium turneri
AGGTTACCGATGGTGTCCGAGGCTCCCGCACATCCGAGCCACCAAGGTGCCCATGCTGCTCGAGCCTCCCGAACATCCGAGCCACCAAGGTGCCGATGGTGCCCGAGGCTCCCACACGACCAAGGGCCTAGTTTACCGATAGTGTCCGAGGCCCCCGCACATCCGAGCCACCAAGGTGCCGATGGTGCCCGAGGCTTCCACACGCCCAAGGGCCTAGATTGTCGATGGTGTCCGAGGCTCCCGCACATCCGACCGCCCAGGTACCCATGGTGCCCGAGGCTCCCGCACGACCAAGGGCCTAGGTTACCGATGGTGTCCGAGGCTCTCGCACATCCGATCGCCCAGGTGCCGATGGTGCCCGAGGCTCCCGTACGACCAAGGGCCGAGTTTGCCGATAGTGTCTGAGGCTCTCGCACATCCGATCGCCCAGGTGCCGATGGTGCCCGAGGCTCCCGTACGACCAAGGGCCTAGTTTTGCCGATGGTGTCCGACGCTCCCGCACATCCGAGCGCCCAGGTGCCGATGGTGCCCGAGGCTCTCACACTACTAAGGGCCTAGGTTGCCGATGGTGTCCGAGGCTCCCGTACATCTGACCGCCCAGGTGCCGATGGTGCCCGAGGCTCCCGCACGACCAAGGGCCGAGTTTGCCGATGGTGTCCGAGGCTCTCGCACATCCGAGCGCCCCGGTGCCGATGGTGCCCGAGGCTCTCGCACGACCAAGGGCCTAGGTTGCCGATGGTGCCCGAGACTCCCGTACGACCAAGGGCCTAGTTTGCTGATGGTGCCGAGGCTCCCGCACATCCAAGCGCCTAGGTGCCGATGGTGGCCGAGGCTCTCGCACGACCAAGGGCCTATTTTACCGATAGTGCCCGAAGTTCCCGCACGACCAGGGCCTAGTTTGCCGATATGTCCGAGGCTCCCGCACATCCAAGCACCTAGGTGCCGACGGTACCCGAGGCTCTCGCACGTCCAAGGGCCTAGGTTGCCGATGGTGTTCGAGGCTCCCGCACATCCTAGCACCAAGGTGCCGATGGTGCCCGAGGCTCCCGTACGACCAAGGGCCTATACTGCCGGAATGGTTCGCCGGAGCACCGCCGGGACGGTTCACCGGAGAACCGCCGGGATGGCTCGCCGAAGTACCGCCGGGAACCTAACCGGCGGTGGGGGGCACCGATGTCTGGGCATGCGGTGGGCGTGGGCAGTGCCCTGGACAACCCCTGGTCGCTTAATATCTCCTCCCCCCTAAAGAGCTAAAAAAACTTGGTCAATGCGCTACCAGGCGACATTTTTTTTTTTGATAAAAAACAACCACAAGGGTCAAACCTCAATTAATAGCGTCACTTAAAACAAGCTCATGGATCTCCAAAGGGCAATCCATGTTAAAATCCATTTTATAATTGTTTGTTTTAGCCCAACTACAAAGAGCATCAGCCACTTTGTTACAACATCGAAGGGCCCAATTAAAAGAAAAATGACTAAAATAATTGGTAAGCTTCTGGATCTCCCGCAACCGGTGGCCCAGCATGGTCAAATCTTCCTGCCTACAATTGAACCGATTTACTAAACTTGCGCAGTCTGACTCCAACTTCACTGAATTCCAGTTTTTTGACCGGGCGAAATAAATGCTTTCTTCCATCGCCTGTAACTCCGCCCACTCCGTATGCAGCTCCTTATTAACAAAGCCCACGTGTCCCCCATGAACAAAACCATCTGCATCCCTTGCCACCAATCCATACCACGCACTCATACCATAAACAGCCGCGTCGAAGTTAACTTTAATTGTATCCTGATTCGGCTTTTTCCACGCTTTTTATCTGTCTTTCTCGGGAGCACAAGATCCTCTAACAAATTAAAAATTCGAAAGTCCTTGCTTAAAGACGCAGCCCGATCCCAGACCACCTTAGCATCTTCTTCAACCCCCCCTGAAAATACTATTATTTCTACTATTCCATACGTTCCAGAGGACAGTGATAAAGTCAGAAACAGCCTTGATATCCATCACTCTCGCCGCCTCCTCAATCCAGTCAACGCATCGGAGATAATTCCCATTCAGGAGCTTGCTGTCAAGGCCACCAATCTCCAGCACCTTTCAAGCTTCGGGCAATCTTTCAAAGCATGAATAAGAGATTCCCTCTCTTTCCCACATCTCGGACATGAATCGACAAAGCCAGGACGAATGCTTGATATTTTTTCATACGTAGGCAAAATATTATGCCCAATTCTCCAGCAAAAAATGTAGATTTTCGGGAGGGTTTTCATTTTCCAAATGATTTTCCAGAAAATCCTATGGGGCCCAAACCCGATCTGCTTGAGGATCTGCCACGAATAAGCAGATTTCGAAGAAAAACACCCCGTGCGGATTATGGAACCAAATACGACGATCATTCGGCCCATTATGAATAATGGGAATATTGCAAAGTTGGTCCCTCATAAAATCACCATAAATCTTCGACACCCTTTCTCTGTCCCAGCCATCTTTGCTCTCATTAAACAAATCCCTCACATAAACCTCCTTAACCATACTTTTGTCCATGCAGATAGACTTACCCGACAGGCCCTCAAGACCCCAGTTATCATGCCAAATGTTAATATTTTTGCCATCACCAACAGTCCACTCGAAACCCTCGTTTAGAATCTTAGCAGCCTGGGCTATGCTCTGCCACGTAAAGGAGGGCTTGTCCATGTACTTAGGAAGGAAGACGTTGCCGTCAGGGAAATACTTCGCACTTAAACTTTATAACAGAGGGTATCCTTACAGTGAATTAGCCGCCACACTTGTCTACCCAGCAGAGCAATATTAAACAACCTTAGGTCCCTAAAACCAAGGCCTCCCATACCTTTGGGATGACACAATCGGTCCCATTTAACATACTCCAACCCCTTCTCTTCTCCCCCTCCCCACCAGACCCGACATATCATGGACTGGATCTCCTCGATCACCCCCTTCGGAGCCATGAAGACTGAAAAAGCATAAGTAGGGAGCGCTTGGAGAACAGACTTAATGAAGATCTCCTTACCACCATTAGATAAAAGACGTTTCGACCAGCTATTGATTCTGCAAGCCATGCGGTCCAAGATACTCTTAAAAATACTCGATCTCTTCTTCGCCGCAGGGATGGGAAGACCTAAGTAACTGTCGATCTTATCCTCAACTTTCATCTTGAACACACTCCCCAAGGCCAAGCGATGGGGAACAGAAGTATTGGGACTAAAGCACACCATAGACTTTTCCAAGTTTATACTCTGACCCGACATACGAGAGAAGTTGTCTAAGATTTTCATGAAGACATCCACCTCTTTGCGTTGGTTCCTGACAAACAACAGAGCATCATCAGCAAAAAACAGATGGTTGATTCTAGGGCCATCCTTACTCGCACGGATGCCCTTTAACTCATTATTCGCTTGAGCATTTAACAACATACGGGAAAAACATCCATACAAATAGAAACAAATAAGGGGAGAGGGGATCTCCTTGGCGAAGTCCCCTCTCCGGAGTAATAACATCCGTGAGATTCCTATTGCACTTCACTCTATACCGAACCGAACAAATGCAATTCATTATCTTTTCAACCCAAATATTAGAGAAGCCCATTTTTAACATCACTTTTTCGAGGAAGCTCTACTCCACCCGGTCATAAGCCTTGCTCATATCGAGCTTGATCACACAGCCTTTATTAGGACCGTTTTTAGAGCTGCGAAGATAGTGCACAAGCTCATGGCGACCAAGACGTTATCATGGATCATCCTGCCAGGAACAAAGGCACTTTGATTTTGACTGATACACTGGGGGAGCACCACTTTAATCCGGTTCGCCAAGGCTTTTGAAACAATCTTATAAATGACCCTGCAAAGGCTTATAGGGCGGTAATTAGACATATCACAAGGGTTCCTAATCTTAGAGATCAAAACAATAAGAGTATCATTGATGCAATCCACATTTTATTCCCGTTGAGGATGTCGCGACAGGTCCTAAGGACATCGCTGCCAATAATCTGCCAATGATCCTTAAAAAAATTCCCAGATAGGCCATCAATCCCCGGAGCTTTCCTGGGGTCTATTTGCTTAAAAGCCGCCATCATCCGAGAACTCCCTGTTTAAGAAATAATTCATACTCTCTGTAATACATCCCGGAACAAAATTAAGGTCAACATCCTTATTTGACCGAATAGAGGTTTGAACAGGTTCTGGAAATAGCTCCAAGCAATATGACTGATTTCCTCCTTATCTTCATGCCACACACCGCTTGCATCTTTAAGCTTATCAATCGCATTTTTCTTCTTACGCCCCGTTGCCCGCACATGGAAGTAACGGGTATTCCTGTCACCTTCTCTCAACCATTGGTTACGGGCCCTTTGAGCCCAGTACTTCTCTTCCGCGTCATACATCTTGCCAAGCTGGTCGCGAGTAGTCTTCAAAAGGTTTGACGATCCCACACTGATAGGCCCATACATAATCTTCCCAATCTTCTTTTCCAGCCTATTGATATCATATTTCATACGTCTGTACCTTCTATATTGCCACGGTCCAAGCTCCCTGCGGACCTTATCCATCTTATTCATCATGTCGCTATTCTTATCGGCCCAGATACATTTAATAATATTCCTGGCTTCCTGCTCCTTAGCCCAGCAAGCGTCGTACTTGAACCAAAGCCTATGATCGCTTCCTATCTCTTTCGACTTGTTACCAACGGTGTTAAGGAAAATAGCTTCATGGTCAGACTTAGATTACCGCACCACTCTAGTATCAATAAAGGGCATCTTCTCAACCAAGTCCTCAGAGATAAGGAACCTGTCCAGTCTCTCCTTAACAAGATTAGGACCCTCTCTGTTGTTTGACCACGTAAACCACCCGTTTTTAGTCTTAACGTCTACCAACGCCAGCTCTTCCACAATATCACTAAAATCCTCCATATCTTTCCTCAATTTTTTTCGACCCCCGTCCTTTTCAGCATTGTTAAGAATAGCATTAAAATCGCCCCCCACAATCCATCCCTCCTTGACCGTTTTCTTAATTCTCCTCAACATTTCCCACGACAGGTTCCTAGCATTTGGATCAGCATTACCATAGAAGCCCGTGAACCGGATCACCTCACTCTCTTCCAACGAAACCAGGGAGTCAATGTGATTTTTGGAAAAGTTTTAGACTTCGACCTTTACACCCTCTCTCCACAGCAGAGCAAGACCTCCACTCTTACCTTCTGAGTTAACCGCCACGCAACCTTCCATCCTGCACATAGATCGGATACGATTAAAACTATTAGAATGGACTTTTATTTCATAAAGAAAGACAACATTAGGGACATTAGCAACGAGGAGTTGCTTTAACTCACGAACTGTCGCAGGGTTTCCAACCCCCCGACAGTTCCAACTAAAGATTTTCATTGCTCTTGACGGGGCTGGTCACCAGCCACCGCCTTAAAAGGTGAAGCATCCTCTAGCAGCCTCCTTTTGACCAGCTTCGCTGGGCTTTCCTCCCCATTTTCTCCCCCCAAGCCCTGTGCCTCTTTCGTTTACTCTTAAAACGTCCCAATCCGTCCCTCATAGCTTTATGGCTCCTTTTTCTAAAGGGGAGGTAGACATTGACTCCTCTTCCCCAGATCTTTCCTTTCCCTTCTGTCCCATCTGCTCACTCTCCCCTTTCGAGTTCGACTGGCTCTCCTCTCTATCAGCATTCATTTGATCCTTTGATTTCATAAGTTCCACCCCATTCCTTCTTATATTTCTATCTTGGGTTGGACTAACAAGCGGAGCCCTCATCCAACTACCATACTGTAGGTTTGCCTCATTCAATTCCGAGACCTCCTTTTTATGCTTACATATCTTGCTCGAATGTCCTATTATCCCACAACCATAGCAGAAGTCCGGAAGCCTTTCATACTTTATCACCCCTATCACTTCCGTCCCTTCGCTGTCCAGCACTTTCACCACTCTTCTTAGAGGTTTTAAAACATTTATCTTAACCTTAATTCTGACAAATTCAGTCCATCCTCCATTTCGGTCCCTCCAGTCGATCGCTACCAGTTCGCCCAGAGCATTTCCAACGTCCAAGACCATCTGACGCTCCAATAGTTCCAAAGGGATGTTATAGATCCTGAGCCAGAAAGGCGACCACCAAAACTCGTACGAGTCAAAGTCTTTTCCTTTCTCAAACGGTAGCATTGAGAATAAGCACCTATCAAACAGCCAAGGTGTGAGGTTTAAGATGCGGCCACGATCCTCCTGACACCCGAACTTTACAATCACCACCCCTTCCTTTAACGCGACAAAATCCACTTCTTCTTTGGTATACCACAGCGACTTGAAAACCCTGTACATGGCCTCCCTGTTTGGGATCTCCGTCGCTATTATCTTGCCCACTGCCCAAGATTCAAAACCCCGTGCATTATGAACATCATTTTTACTAATAACTTGTGTGGATTCCTCTTCTGAAAATTTTAACCTTTCGAGGAGGTCATTTATCTCCTCCGTCATTGATTTTCCTTCGATATCTGACCTTTCCATCAAAAGGACCTTCAAGAAACTGCCAAGACAACCCTCACCATAGTGCGAAAAAACTGAACAAGAAAAGCACCACACCCGCGAGTAGCGACCGGCCCTAAAAAAGCTCCAGGAAATCGAGAGAAACAACAAACAAATCCGAGAAGCAGGGTTTCCAAACAACGCACGTAAATAGGACCCAGGGTGACAACAGGGAAGCTGAAAAAATTTCCAAGGCAAAAAATAGAGGAACACAAAAAACAAAAGAAACAACGACGAAAAAAAATTATCATGCAAGAAAGCATGCAATCAATCGAAGAAGAGAAAAAAAACTAAAAAAACTAAAAAAAACTAAAAACCCAACTCAAAAAGCAACCAATAGACGTACCGGAAAGGAAAGAAATTAAAAGAAATTAAAAGAAAACAAAAAAAACCAAAAGGAGAAGAAACGACCACCGTAGGGGCCACAGAGGCCACCAAAAACCTATCCCACACTCGCGACGTCAAAAATCATGCAAAACCATGCAAGACAGCAAAAACCCACGTGAAAGAAAGTCAGACTTCACCAGGTAAAAGATAACTCAGAAAAGATAAGAGAAATAACCGATACACTGCAAAAAACTGACTGACAAGCCTTGCGCACAAACGTCTTTTCCAGCTGTCACCACCCTGTCTGACACCAAACGCAATCAATGCCGTTAAATCACTGAAAGAACAGGAAACAATGAAACAAAAAGACTACCGCAAAACGGGAACACGCAAATCAACCCTCAAACACTGCCATAATATTCGAAGCGAATAAGGCAGACACACAAACGAAAATCAAGAACAGAAATCGCCCAATTCTTGGAGAAAATCTAAAACGCGCTAAAACTCCTACCAGGCGACATGCTACCAGGCGACATTCAAGTGTCTGAAATGGGGACACTTTTTTTACCCGACGCTCCAGCACCAACAGGGGCCCAACTTTTGCTTTGGTGCTCGAGGCTCCCGCACATCCAAGCACCAAGGTGCCGATGGTGCT
>CP032575.1:15477690-15482690 GCA_008044935.1 Gossypium turneri
ATCACCTCCCCCTAAAGAGATAAAAAACTTGGTCAATGCGCTACCAGGCAACATTCTTTTTTTTGAAACAAAAACGACCACAAGGGTCAACACAATTAATTAAGAAACATCACAAATTACAGCACTGTGGATTTCTGGCGGATAATCCATTTCGAACAAACAATGTTTAGCCTCACTACACATTTTTTTTACAAATTAATGAGCTACAGTGTTACTAGACCGTTCGTCCAAATTAAATTGGCCGATTTGAAAAGCTGAAAGCTGCTGTGCAATCCTTTATCCGGGTGCCTATCGTGGTGACATCATGGGCTAATTATATAAACTTGTTGACCAGCCCCACGTGATCTGTCTCGAAGATGACTTGATCTTTTAAATTCAAATTACACACTACTTTTAGACTTTCTTCGAAAGCCATACACTCAGCTTCTTCCACCGACATCCTGCCTTCTTTGAAACCCCCACCCTCGCATAAAACAAAGCCTTCTTCATCTCTTATAACCGTCCCATACCGCATCTATTTTCACCAACAGTAGCATCAAAGTTTACTTTGAGAAAATTCTTTGGAGGTCTTTTCCACTTTTTCTCCACTATATTCTGCGATAATAATGGTTCTTTCAGCAGGTTACATATTCGAAATTCCCTGTGTAGGTTACTGGCTCTTTCCCATATCTGTTTAGCCTCCTCTTCTTTTCCTCTAAAAATAAAGTTATTTCTGTTGTTCCAGCAGTTCCAAAGATTGTCATCAGATCGGCCATAGCTCTCTTATCCAGGACCCGCATCAGATCTTCTAACCAGTCAATGCACCGATCGTAATTCTTAGAGATAAAGCTCCTGGACCATCCACCTATCGAAAGAACATCTCTTGAGGTGGGGCAGTCTTTTAACGCATGTAACAGTGTTTCGGTTTCAGCTCCACATCTTGGGCATCCCTTGTCGAATCCTTGTCTGATGGTTGCAATCTTACAGTTCGTCGGTAGTATTTCATGCCCAACTCTCCACGTAAAGACACGAATCTTCGGTAGGGTGTCAAGCTTCCAAATGGCTTTCCAAAAAAACCTATGAGGGCCATATCCTATTTCCTTCAACAGCAACCAGGAATAGGCAGACTTTGAGGTAAAATATCCATGGGGGTTATGAAACCATATCTTCTATCAGCTGTCCCACATCTCCAATGGGAATATTACATATCTTGTTACCCCAGTCCCGTCCATAAACTTGCTCGACTCTGTTGGCGTCCCAGTATCTGCTGTCCGCAAGCCACATATCTTTCACCCTTTTTTCATTTTGGTTTAAGATGTTACTTTTAATGACGTCCCCATTCAGACCTTCCATACCCCAATTATCGGCCCAAATGTTTATCTTCTCACCATTTCTGACCTGCCAACCAAAACCTTCTTTAGCATTTCCGCTGCTTTCGCAATGCTTGATTGACCAGGTGAAGGATGCTTTGTCAACCTTTTTAGCTTTAAAATGTTGCCGTTAGGAAAATATTTTGAAGACAGGACTTTGAAGCAGAGGGAGTCAGTGTTGTTTATTAGTCTCCACACTTGACGCCCTAAGAGAGCCATGTTGAAAAGGCGAACATCACGAATACCAACCTCCCATAGCCTTTCGGTTACATAAGGTCTTCACGGGATCATAGTCCAGTATCTTCCTTTCTCTTTTCCGCCCACCAAGCTCTGCTCATGTGTCTGAAATGGGGACACTTTTTTACCCGACGCTCTTGCACCGATAGGGGCCCAACTTTTGCTTTGGTTCTCGAGGCTCCCGCACATCCAAGCACTAAGGTTGCCGATGGTGCTCGAGGCTCTCGCACATCCGAGCACCAAGGTTGCCGATGGTGTCAAAGGCTCGAGCCATCTGAGCCACCAAGGTGACGATGGTGCTCGACGCTCCTACACATACAAGCATCAAGGTTCCGATTGTGCTTGAGCTCTCGCACATCCAAGCACCAAGTTTGCCAATGGTGGCCGAGGCTCCAGCACATCCGAGCACTAAGGTGCCGATGATGCTCGAGGCTCCCGCTCATCTGAGCCACCAAGTTTTCGATGGTTTTTCGAGGCTTGGCCAGGAGAGGGCACCGACGTCCGTGCAAGCAGAGGGCATGGGTAGTGCCCTAGGCAACCCCTGCTCACTCAATATCACCCTCCCCCCTAAAGAGCTAAAAAAATTATCAACGTGCTACCAGGCAACATTCATGTGTCTGAAATAGGGACATGTTCCATATGTCTGAAACAGGCTCCCGCACATTCGAACCACCAAGATGCTGGAGGGACCAGGACGATTCATTCATTGTTGGGTATCCGAATTCTACCCTTGGACTGGGGAGGGACCGGGACGATTCATTCATTGTCGGGTACCGAACATGTAACGATATTTGAATTCTACATTTGGTATTGGGGAGGGACTCATTCATCATCGTTTCTGTATATTCCGGGATGCCTCACCGGAATGATCGTCGAAGCACCTCCGGGAACCTAACCGGTGGTGGGGGCATCGTCGTCCGGGCAATCGATGGGCGTGGGCATGCCCTGGATAACCCCTGGTCGCTCAATGTCACTTCCTCCCTAAAGAGCTAGAAAAACTTGGTCAATGTGCTACCAGGCGACATACATGTGTCTGAAACAGGGACACTTTTTTTTGGGTTCCATATGTCCGAAACAGGGACACTTTGTTTAGCCCACGCTTCTGCATCGATAGGGGCCCAATTTGCCGATGGTGCTCGACGCTCCCTCACATCCGAGGCACCAAGGTGCTCGATGACCCTGCACCACAGGATGGCCTACGTTCCGATGGTGCTCGAGGCTCTCGCACATGTTTGAAATGGGGTCAGTCTATTTTAGGTCACTTAGTATTTTTAACTGAAAATTTTACTCTTGGCCCAAAACAGTATACAAAAAAATGGCACGGCAAAAAATTGAACAAGTGCCCGGAGTCACCAACAGTGCGAGCTCCTACACATCGAAGGTGCCGATTTTTCCACTTAGTGACTTAGTGTTTTTAACTGAAAATTTTGTTGTTGTCCCAAGACAAATACAAGAGGCCGAATGTTTGGGTCCATGAACATTGCATGGCATGGCATGGCCGAGTGTTTAACAAACTCCTTACACCAAGTCCCCCACCTGGGGACCCCAGGGTCGGGTCGTGCAAAAGAATAGGGGAGGGACGAATCGAAGCAACAAAGGGCTGAATCTCAGTGGATCGTGGCAGCAAGGCCACTCTGCCACTTACAATACCCGTCGCTTATTAAGTCGTCTGCAAAGGATTCTACCCGCCGCTCAGTGGGAATTACGCTCTAGGGAAGCCCCGCGACTTGTCCGCCACGGTCGCTGCACCTACGACACTTGCCCTTGGGGCCCAGAGGCCCCTACTGTGGGTCGGTAATTGGGCGACGGGCGCGTGTGTCGCTTCTAGCCCGGATTCTGACTTAGAGGCGTTCAGTCATAATCCAGCGCACGGTAGCTTCGCGCCACTGGCTTTTGAACCAAGCGCGATGACCAATTGTGCGAATCAACGGTTCCTCTTGTACTAGGTTGAATTACTATTACGACGCCGCCATCAGTAGGGTAAAACTAACCTGTCTCCAACGGTCTAAACCCAGCTCACGGTCCCTATTGGTGGGTGAACAATCCAACACTTGGTGAATTCTGCTTCACAATGATAGGAAGAGCCGACATTGAAGGATCAAAAAGCAACATCGCTATGAATGCTTGGCTCCACAAGCCAGTTATCCCTGTGGTAACTTTTTTGACACCTCTAGCTTCAAATTCTGAAGGTTTAAAGGATCGATAGGCCACGCTTTCAGGTGTTCGTATTCGTACTGGAAATCAGAATCAAACGAGCTTTTACCCTTTTGTTCCACACGAGATTTCTGTTCTCGTTGAGCTCATCTTGGGACACCTGCGTTATCTTTTAACAGATGTGCCACCCAGCCAACTCCCTACCTGACAATGTCTTCTGCCCGAATCAGCCGGCCGAAGCCGGCCTTGGGTCTAAAAAGAGGGGCCGTGGCCCGCCCTCTGATTCACGGAATAAGTAAAATAACGTTAAAAGTAGTGGTATTTCAATTTCGCCCGAGGGCTCCGTATCCTACACCTCTCAAGTCATTTCACAAAGTCAGACTAGAGTCAAGCTCAATAGGGTCTCTTTCCCGCTAATTCTGCCAAGCCCGTTCCCTTGGCTGTGGTTTCACTGGATAGTAGACCAGGATAGTGGGAATCTCGTTAATCCATTCATGCGTGTCACTATTAGATGACGAGGCATTTGGCTACCTTAAGAGAGTCATAGTTACTCCCGCCATTTACCCGCGCTTGGTTGAATTTCTTCACTTGACATTCAGAGCACTGGGCAGAAATCACATTACATGAGCATCCGCAGGGACCATCACAATGCTTTGTTTAATTAAACTTAGATTCCCCTTGACCGTACCAGTTCTGAGTCGACTACTCGTCGCCTGGGGAGGCCCCCGAGGGAGCTGTTCCCAGTCTGTCCCCCGGCCGGCACGCGGCGACCCGCTCTCGCCGTGGGAGCAGCTCAAGCAGTGTACCGGCAGCTGACGGGCTTGGGACTGGGACCCTCGTGCCCCCCTCAGAGCCAATCCTTTTCCCGAGGTTAGGATCCATTTTACCGACTTCCCTTGCCTACAGTGTTCTATTGACCAGAGCTGGTTTCACCTTGGAGACCTAATGCGGTATGAGTTACGACCGGGTGCGGACGGCACACGGTCCTCCAGATTTTCAAGGGCTACCGGGGGTGCACCGGACAACCACGTGAAGTGCGGTGCTCTTCCGGCCGCTGGACCCTACCTCCGGCTGAGCCGTTTCCAGGGTGGGCAGGCGTTTTTAAACAGAAAAGATAACTCTTCCCGAGGCCCCGCTGATGTCTCCGGACTCCTTAACATTACCGTCAGCCGCCGCATCCCCGGTTCAGGAATTTTTAACCCGATTCCCTTTCGAAGCTCACGCTGGAGCGCTATCGGATGGGCTTCCCCCGTCTATTAG
>CP032575.1:15487690-15497690 GCA_008044935.1 Gossypium turneri
AAGGTGCCCATGGTGCCCGAGGTCTCGCACGACGAAGGGCTACTTTGTCGATGGTGCCCGGGCTCCGAACATTCGAGCACGAGGTGGTACCGATGGTGCCCGACGCTCCCGCACATCTGAGCCCCTAGGTGCCGATGGTGCCCGAGGCTCTCGCACGACCAAGGGCCTAGGTTGCCGATGGTGTCCGAGGTTCCCGCACATCCAGGCACCAAGGTGTCGATGGTGCTCGAGGCTCCCGCACGACCAAGGGCCTAGGATGCCGACAGTGTCTGAGGCTCCCGCACATCATAGCACCGAGGCGCCGATGGTGCCCGAGTCTCTCGCACGACCAAGGGCCTAGGTAGTCGATGGTGCCCGAGGCTCCCGCAAGACCAAGGGCCTAGTTTGCCGATGGTGTCTGAGGCTCCCGCACATCCGAGCGCCCAGGTGCCGATGGTGCCCGAGGCTCTCGCACGACCAAGGGCTAGGTTACCGATGGTGCCCGAGACTCCCGCACGACCAGGGCCTATTTGTCGATGGTGTCCGAGGCTCCCGCACATCCAAGCACCTAGGTGCCGATGGTGGCCGAGGCTCTCGCACGACCAAGGGCCTATTTTGCGGATGGTGCCCGAGGCTCCCGCACGACCAAGGGCCTAGTTTACCGATGGTGTCCGAGGCTCTCGCACATTCGAGTGCCCAGCTGCCGATGGTGCCTGAGGCTCCCGCACGACCAAGGGCCTAGGTTGCCGATGCTGCCCGAGGCTCCCGCACGACCAAGGGCCTAGTTGCTGATGTGCCCGAGGCTCCCGCACATCCATGCACCCAGGTGCTGATGGTGCCCGAGGCTCCCGCACGACCAAGGCCTATGCTACCGGAATGGTTCGTCGGGAGCACCGTTGGGACGGCTCGCCGGAGCCGCCGAGAACCTAATCGGTGGTGGGGGCACCGACGTCCGGGCATGCGGTGGGCGTGGGTAGTGCCCTAAACAACCCCTGGTCGCTCAATATCACCTCCCCCCTAAAGAGCTAAAAAAACTTGGTCAATGCGCTACCAGGCGACATTCATGTGTCTGAAACGGGGATACTTTTTTACCCGACGCTCTCGCACCAACAGGGGCCCAACTTTTGCTTTGGTGCTCAAGGCTCCCACACATCCAAGCACCAAGGTGCCGATGGTGCTCGAGGGTCTTGCACATCCAAGCACCAAGGTTGCCGATGATGTCAAAGGCTAGGGCACATCCGAGCCACCATGGTGCCGATGGTGCTCGACGCTCCTGCACATAGAAGCACCAAGGTATCGATTGTGCTCGAGCCTCTCACACATCCAATCACCAAGGTTGCCAATAGTTACCGAGGCTCCAGCACATCCGAGCCAAGGAGCCGATGGTGCTCGAGGCTCCCGCTCATCTGAGCCACCAAGGCTCCGATGGTTTTCGAGGCTCCCGCACATTCAAGCCACCAAGGTGCTGGAGACTCTTGTCGCAAAAGGGGAGGGACCGGGACGATTCACTCATTGTTGGGTATCCAAATTCTACCCTTAGACCGGGGAGGGACCAGGACGATTCATTCATTGTTGTGTACCGAACATGTAACGATATTCGAATTCTACATTTGGTATTGGAGAGGGACGCGGTTCATCATTTTTGTATATTCTGGGGTGCCTCGTGGGGATGGATCGTCGGAGCACTGTCAGGAACCTAACCGGTGGTGGGCGGCACCGACGTCCGGGCATGCGATGGGCGTGGGCAGTGCCCTGGATAACCCCTGCTCGCTCAAAGTCGCTTCCCCCCTAAAGAGCTAAAAAAACTTAGTCAATGCGCTACTAGGCGACATACATGTGTCTGAAACAGGGACGCTTTTTTTTTTGGGTTCCATATGTCTGAACAGGGACACTTTTTTTAGCCCAACGCTTTCGCACCAACAGGGACCGAAGCTACCGATGGTGCTCGGGGCTCCCGCACATTCGAGGCACCAAGGTACCGATGGTGCTCGGGGCTCCTGCACATCCGAGGCACCAAGGTGCCGATGGTGCTCGAGGCTCCGCACATTCGAGCCACCAACGTGCCGACAGTGGGGAGCTCCCCCATATGTCTGAAACGGGGACAGTTTTTTTTTAGGCCTATTTATTTTAGGTGACTTAGTGTTTTAACTGAAAATTGAACAAGTCATGTTGGCCCAAAACAAATACAAGAAGCCGAATGTTGGGTCCATGAAATATGGCATGATGGCACGGCAGGGCAGAAAATTGAACAAGTCACCAACAGTGGGGAGCTCGCACTCGCACCCACACCAGCAAAGGCCCCCGTTGTGCCATGTGTTCCCGAAGGGGGCGGCATGGCCAGTGTTTAACTAACTCCTTACACCAAGTCCCCACCTGGGGACCCCAGGGTCGGGTCGTGTAAAAGAACGAGGGGGATCGGATCGGCGATAGGGGAGGGACAAATCGAAGCGACAAAGGGCTGAATCTCAGTGGATCGTGGAAGCAAGGCCACTCTGCCACTTACGATACCCCGTCACGTATCAACCAGGTAGCATTCCTCCGCGACGTCGGCACTGCATGGCCCTCAACATGCCACGTGAGCAACGAAGAGGTCATAACAGAGCACGAGCATCGTCCGTGTCAAGAGACAAAATGCATAGGCATCGAGAGATAAGGGCCTAAACCCTACTCTCAAAAATATTTTCCGCATCCAAAAGCACGATCGAGCACCAGTGCACGACGACGAGGCCACGCCGATTTAAGGGGGCACACTCGGGACACAAGGCACGATTGAGGTCCACCATGCACCCCGAAGGGCACGAGATGGAGAAGGGACGGCAACACATCCATAATTCCATCTGGCTTAGGTACGCAACACAGGATCCCGATCCCACCCTTTGAGTTCAATTACAACAAGGGGAGTCAATGAAGAGGAGTGCGGCTCGATAGTTCGATGTGAGTAGCATGGAGCCTACCAATACACACAACCAAAACACCACTCATATGCCCATTGCGTACTAGTAGTAGCGCCCACGCACACCGCCCAACAGCCCACCCAACCAAATGGTAGGGGAGCGGAAGGAACAACGAATGACGGCGCACCACAACCGCTTGGCACGAGAACTACGAGGGACAAAGCCCCACCGGGACTTGGTCGAGCCAAGACCGAGCCTACAATCTCAACTTACACCCCCCAGTGAGCCGTTGCCGTCAAAGGGACTTGGTACTGGGGTCACGGGCAGCTTCGAATGCGGGCAAGGGCTTGGCAAGCCCAAGGCACCGTGTGGTCACCGACTTGGGATGTACAAGGCATCCCTAAACGTGACGGGGGCAGACGGGCAAGCCAAGCTCGAGCCCATAGCAATGCATAAGCCACCCCAAGAGATCTTTGCCCGATATAGGGAACTTAGTCCTGGAGTCGTTGGCTACATTTCTATGGGCACGGGCTTGACGGCCAGAAAATCATTACCCCGGCCACCACGCCGGGTGACTGACTCACCACCGTTGATAAGTCATTGCGGGACAACCCGACCCTCATGGGGGGCTAGACGCACCCCACCTCAGCTCGGAGGGGGGCACGTCGGGGGGCAGCGGATCTCTACCCCTTAAAGAGCTAAAAAAACTTCGTCAACGTGCTACCAGGAGGAAACATTCGTCTGTCTGAAATGGGGACACTTTTCTCTAGCCCGCACATCCCAGGCACCAAGGTGCCGATGGTGCTCGAGGCTCCCGTACATCGAAGCACCAAGGTTGCCAATGGTGTCCGAGGCTCCCGCACATCCGAGCCACCAAGGTGCCCATGCTGCTCGAGGCTCCCGCACATCCGAGCCACCAAGGTGCCCATGATGCCCGAGGCTCTCACACGACGAAGGGCCTGCTTGCCGATGGTGCCCGAGGCTCCCGCACATCCGAGCACCGAGGTGCCGATGGTGCCCGACGCTCCCGCGCGACCAAGGGCTTAGTTTGCCGATGGTGTTTAAGGCTCCCGCACATCCGAGCCCCTAGGTGCCGATGGTGCCTGAGGCTCTCGCACGATCAAGGGCCTAGGTTGCCGATGGCGTCTGAGCTTCCCGCACATCCAGGCACCAAGGTGTCAATGGTGCTCGAGGCTCCCGCACGACCAAGGGCCTAGGATACCGACAGTGTCCGAGGCTCCCGCACATCATAGCACCGAGGCACCGATGGTGCCGGAGTCTCTCGCACGACCAAGGGCCTAGGTAGCCGATGGTGCTCGAGGCTCCCGCAAGACCAAGGGCCTAGTTTGCCGATAGTGTCCGAGGCTCCCGCACATCCGAGCGCCCAGGTGCCGATGGTGCCCGAGGCTCTCGCACGACCAAGGGCCTAGGTTACCGATGGTGCCTGAGACTCCCGCACGACCAAGGGCCTAGTTTACTGATGGTGTCCGAGACTCCCGCACATCTAAGCACCTAGGCGCCGATGGTGGCCGAGGCTCTCGCACGACCAAGGGCCTATTTTCCGGATGGTGCCCGAGGCTCCTGCACGACCAAGGGCCTAGTTTGTCGATGGTGTCCGAGGCTCTCGCACATCCGAGTGCCCAGCTGCCGATGGTGCCCGAGGCTCTCCGCACGACCAAGGGCCTAGTTTACCGATGGTGCCTGAGGCTCCCGCACGACCAAGGGCCTAGTTTCCTGATGGTGTCCGAGGCTCGTGCACATCCGACCGCCCAGCTGTCGATGGTGCCCGAGGCTCCTGCACGACCAAGGGCCTAGGTTGCTGATGCTGCCCGAGGCTCCCGCACGACCAAGGGCCTAGTTTGCCGATGTGCCCGAGGCTCCCGCACATCCAAGCACCTAGGTACCGATGGTGCCCGAGGCTCCCACACGACTAAGGGCCTATGCTGCCGGAATGGTTCGCCGGAGCACCGTTGGGACGGCTCGCCAGAGCACCGCCGGGATGGATCGCCGGAGCATTACCGGGAACCTAACCGGCGGTGGGGGGCACCGACGTCCGGGCATGCGGTGGGCGTGGGCAGTGCCCTGGACAACCCCTGGTCTCTCAATATCACCTCCCCCCTAAAGAGCTAAAAAAACTTGGTCAATGCGCTACCAGGCGACATTCTTTTTTTTTGAAATAAAAACGACCACAAGGGTCAACACAATTTATTACGAAACATCTCGAATTACAGCATTATGGATATCCGCTGGATAATCCATTTTAAACAAACTGTTTATGGCCTCGCTATACATTTTTTTTACAAAGTAAATGGGCAACATTATTACATGACCGTTCGGTCCAAACTAACTTGGCAGATTAAAAAAATTAAAAGCAGCTTTGCATTCCTTGATCCGTGCGCTAATAATAGTGACGTCCTTGTCTAAGTTATTAATTCTGTTAACCAGCCCCACGTGGTCCGTTTCGAACAGGACATGCTCTTTTAACTTCAATCTACGCGCCACGTTATGCTTTCTTCAAAAGCCATGCATTCAGCCTCTTCAACCGACAACCTAAGCTCTTAAAACCCCCGCCACCTCCTAAAACAAAGCCTTCTTCATCCCTTATAATCGTCCCATACCCTATTCTGTTTTCACCTACTGCAGCATCAAAGTTTATTTTGATGAACCCCTTAGGTAGTTTTTTCCACTTCCTCTCCACGATGTTGTTTGAAAGTAATGGTACTTCTAGCACGTTGCATATTCTAAACTCCTTGCTCAGGTTGCTAGCTCTTTCCCATATCAGCTGAGCCTCCTCAGCTTTTCCTCTGAAGATGTAGTTATTCCTGCTGTTCCAGCAGTTCCATAACGTTGTCATCAGATCAGCCATTGCTCTCTTGTCAAGGACACGCATCAAATCTTCCAGCCAATCAATACAGTTATCATAATTCTTGGAAATAAAGCTCCTAGACCATCCTCCTATCGAAAGGACAGCTCTCGACGTGGGCAATCTTTTAACGCATGTAACACCGTTTCGGATTCAGTTCCACATCTTTGGTACCCCTTCAAAACCCTGTCTGAATGTGGCGATCTTACTATTCGTAGGGAGAATTTCATGCCCCACCCTCCATGAAAAAATACGGATCTTCAGTAAAGTGTCAAGCTTCCATACGGCTTTCCAGAATACCTGTGCGGGCCAAATCCCATTTCCTTCAACAACAGCCAGGAATAGGCAGACTTTGAAGTAAAGCACCCATGAGGGTTGTGGAACCATATCATTTTGTCTTCCTGGTTCTCATTTTCGATGGGAATATCACAGATCCTGTCACCCCAATCAAGCCCGTACACTTGTTTAACTTTGTTAACATTCCACCTTCTACAATCCGCATGCCAAAGAACTTTCACACTCTTTTCATTATGATTTAGAGTGTTGCTTAAGATAGCATCCCCATTGAGCCCTACCAGACCCCAATTGTCAGCCCGAATATTAATCTTCTCACCATTACCAATCTGCCAGCCAAAACCGACTTTAAGAGCTTCCGCCGCAGTCGCAATGCTTGACAAGTAAAAGAGGCTTTGTCCACCTTTTTTGCATTAAAGATGTTTCCATCGGGGAAATACTTTGAAGACAGAACTTTGAAGCAAAGAGAATCTGTGCTGTTTATTAGTCTCCACACTTGACGCCCTAAAAGGGCCAAGTTGAATAATCGAATATCTCTTATTCCAAGTCCCCCCATAGCCTTCGGTTTACACAGAGTCTTCCAAGGAACCATTGTCCAGAATCCACCTTTTTCTTTCCCAGCACACCACGTTCTGCTAAGCTTAGCTGTATTTCTTCAATGACACCTTTGGGAGCCAAAAAAATTGACATAGCATACGTAGGGATAGATTGAAGGACCACTTTAATGAAGACTTCCTTTCCTCCATACGAGAGCAATCTCTTTGTCCAGCTGTTCATCCTGCAAGACAGTCTATTATTTATCTCTTGAAAAGCTGCTGTTTTCTTCTTACCAATTGGAATAGGGAGGCCTAAATAATTATTTAAATTTTCCACCACCGTCATGCCAAGGATTCAATAAGGATTGATCTCTGATCACGTGAGGTGTTTGGACTAAAGAAGACCATTGACTTATCAAAGTTAATTTCTTGCCCTGAAATATTAGAGAAGATACTAAGCATATTCGCAAAGACTCTCCACATCTCTCGTTTTATTCCTGACAAACAAAAGAGCATCATTAGCAAAGAACAGGTGATTTATTCTAGGGCCGTTCCTGCTCGCCCGAATACCTCTTAAAGTTTTATTGTCCTGTGAGTTGATAAGCATTCTCGAAAATGCTTCCATACACGAACAAAAACAAATAAGGGAGAGGGGATCCCCTTGACGAGGACCCCTCTCTGGGATAATAGTTTCGGATAGAACATTATTGCATTTAACCGTATACTTAACCGAATGAACACATTCCATGACTTTTTCAATCCACTTCCCTTCAAATCCCATTTTCTTCATAACTGTTTCAATGAAATCCATTCAACACGGTCGTAAGCTTTGCTCATGTCGAGCTTGACCACGAGCCCTTATTGGGACCATTCTTTAAACTTTGAAGGTAATGGAGGAGCTCATGTGCAATTAGGATATTGTCGTGTATCATCCTCCCCGGCACGAAAGCACTTTGATTTTGGCTAATGCAGCTAGGTAGGACAGCTTTTAACCTATTGCGTACACCTTTGCGATGATCTTGTAGACATACCTACATAAGCTAATAGGACGAAAATTAGTAAGCTCACAAGGGTCTCTAATCTTAGGAATTAAAATGATCATAGTATCATTTAACTAGAGATGTTTTTTGTTTCCGTTAAGGACATCCATGCAGAATTTAATGGTATCTTTTCCCACAATCTCCCAATGGTGCTTGAAGAAGTTTCCCGAAAGACCATCGATTCCAGGGGCTTTATTCGGATCCATCTGCTTAATAGCCTGGAGGACCTCACTTTCCGTATAGGCCATATTAAGCCAATCATTTGCTTCCCTCATCACGCACTCCCTTATATATCCCATCTCTTGGATATTGGCATTTTGACCGTTTGATCGGAACAAGCTCGCGAAAAAATCTTTAGCCACCCTACTAATGTCTTTACTTTTGTCACCCAATTTCCTGCTGCATCTTTCAGCTTCTCAATATAATTCTTTTTTAAGCGACCTGAGGCTTTAGCATGAAAAAACCTTGTGTTTCGATCACCCTCCCTTAGCCATCTTGACCGAGACCTTTGAGCCCAGTAGCTTTCTTCCCTAGCATAGAGAAAGTCAAGCCTTCTGCGAGTTTCTTTAGCATCATCCCACTTTCCTCTCTGCTATCCGAATCAATGATCAACTCTATCTGTTCTCCAATTCAGCATTTCCCCTTTCATTTTGCCATATTTTTGACACTGCCAAGGACCAAGGGCCGACCTAACCCTTTCAATCTTAACCCATATTCCGTACCGTCTCTGTCCAGGCTCTTTCTATAACCTTTTTAGCATCCTCGTCCTTGGCCCAAAAGACATCGAACTTGAAGCTCAGTCTATTATCATTCGGATAATCCTTCGGTTTTCTACCCCATAGATCTAAAATGATTGCATCATGATCGGACTGGTTTGTCTCACCACTTTGGTGGCAAATAAACAGATAATTTTCAACCACTGAAACCGAGAGGTAAGGAATCTATCAAGTCTCTCCTTTATCAAGCTTCCCTCGTCCCATTGTTTACCCAAGTAAACCATCCGCTATCGGGTTTAATGTCCACCAGGGCCAATTCATCCATGACGTCTTTGAATTCATTCATCTGGGCCCTCACTCCCCTGCGTCCACCTTCTTTCTCAGAATCATTCAAAATTGCGTTTAAAATCTCCTCCGACCACCCATTCTTCCTGAGCCGAATCCCCCACCCTCCGTAACATCTCCCATGAACTGCTCTAAAGCTCGGATTCGCATGTCCATAAAAAACCCGTAACACGTAGGTTTTGTCACCCTCCAGTTTGATCAAAGAGTCTATATGGTGCTTGGAATAGTTCTGGATAGCCACATTCATCCCGTCCTTCCACATCATCGCTAACCCCCCACTCCGGCCCTCTGAATTAATAACTAAAGCATTCTGCAGCCTACAATTATTTTGGACCCTACGAAATTCGTTAACAACCATTTTAGTTTCGCTGAGGAAGATAATGTCAGGGTTGTTTGGCAACAAGAGTTGCTTTAACTCTCTTATTTTTGCTGGACTTCCAGACCGCGGCAATTCCAGCACATGAACTTCATAGGTTGACCAGCTCCCAGTCACCTGAAACCAAGAAAAGACGAGGCAGAGAACTGCAGAATCGGATAGCAAGAAAGAGAAAGAGGACACAAACAGAAACAAAAACACAGCAATCAAGAAAACACCGGGGCAAAACGCAAACAACCCGCGACCATGTCAAAACACCCACTAAACCGAAAGAAAAAACCTTCAAAGAAACCCGAAACAGAACCGAAAACAACATCGCAAATAAAACCCAGGAGGCTGAAAAGAATCGAGCAAGACACCCACGACGAAAAGAAAGAAAACCTAGAAACAAGCAAACACCCAAAAAACTTTCAGAACAAAGCTCCTCACAGAGTCTGCGAAAAAGGCGTGCAGGAGAGAAGCACAAGGCAAGCAGGCACCGATCAGCGAAAAAAGCGAACCAGAGAATATTTAAGCCCCCAATCATCCAACAGTAACAAAAAGAAAGAGCAAAAATTAACATGCAAGAAAGCCATGCAGAAACGCAGGACTTAGCAAAACCCCTCAAAACATGCAGGGAAGAAAAACAAAAAAGAGATGTAGAAAAGTCAAAAAAGAACCAAATTCTGGCCACTGTGGGACCCACAAATTTTATCCAGCGAGACTGCCAAGAAAACCATGCAAAGCATACATAGTCATAAATCGTATTGTGTGCAAAACCAGGAAAAAACAAAAGAATAAGTAACAATAGGATAGAATTCACCATGAACCGCCAAGCGAAAGTCAGCAAGAAACTTCTTGTCCGACGAAAAACAAGACCGGAGCCAGTCACATCAAATCTGAACCACCGTACAAAAACCAAAATTCAAAGCAAAGGCAGAACCATCATAAAAAGCCTATCAAGAACCGCCTCACAAT
>CP032575.1:15512690-15517690 GCA_008044935.1 Gossypium turneri
ATTTTGATTCCTTGGCACGATTCGCACTGGGGGTTTGTTCGTTTTGGCTCGAAGAGGTTGATCCCGGCATCTCACCCCACCCGATGGGCAAAGGGACGACGAGACTGACTGCTCCGAGACACGGGGGTGGCAAGAGGCGAGGATGCACCCGCACCACCTCCGGTGTTGTTTGCAACGTGTTCACAGGTCGTTCTGCTAGGCAGGTTTCGACAATGATCCTTCCGCAGGTTCACCTACGGAAACCTTGTTACGACTTCTTCTTCCTCTAAATGATAAGGTTTAGTGGACTTCTCGCGACGTCGCGGGCAGCGAACCCGCCCACGTCGCCGCGGTCCAAACACTTCACCGGACCATTCAATCGGTAGGAGTGACGGGCGGTGTGTACAAAGGGCAGGGACGTAGTCAACGCGAGCTGATGACTCGCGCTTACTAGGAATTCCTCATTGAAGACCAACAATTGCAATGATCTATCCCCATCACGATGAAATTTCAAAGATTACCCCGGCCTGTCAGCCAAGGCTATAGACTCGTTGAATACATCAGTGTAGCGCGCTTGTGGCCCAGAACATCTAAGGTGCCCATGGTGCCCGAGGCTCTCGCACGACGAATGGCCTGCTTTACCGATGGTGCCCGAGGCTCCCGCACATCCGAGCACCGAGGTGCCGATGGTGCCCGACGCTCCCGCGCGACCAAGGGCTTAGTTTCCCGATGGTGTCCGAGACTCCCGCACATCCGAGCCCCTAGGTGCCGATGGTGCCCGAGGCTCTCGCACGACCAAGGGCCTAGGTTGCCGATGGTGTCCAAGGTTCCTGCACATCCAGGCACGAAGGTGTCGATGGTGCTCGAGGCTCCTGCACGACCAAGGGCCTAGAATGCCGACAGTGTCCGAGGCTCCCGCACATCATAGCACCGAGGCGCCGATGGTGCCCGAGTCTCTCGCACGACTAAGGGCCTAGGTAGCCGATGGTGCCCGAGGCTCCCGCAAGACCAAGGGCCTAGTTTGCCGATGGTGTCCGAGGCTCCCGCACATCCGAGCGCCCAGCTGCCGATAGTGCCCGAGGCTCTCGTATGACCAAGGGCCTAGGTTACCGATGGTGCCCAAGACTCCCGCACGACCAAGGGCCTAGTTTACCGATGGTGTCTGAGGCTCCCGCACATCCAAGCACCTAGGCGCCGATGGTGGCCGAGGCTCTTGCACGACCAAGGGCCTATTTTGCGGATGGTGCCCGAGGCTCCCGCATGACCAAGGCCTAGTTTGCCGATGGTGTCCGAGGCTCTCGCACATCCGGGTGCCCAGCTGACGATGGTGCCCGAGGCTTCCGCACGACCAAGGGCCTAGTTTGCCGATGGTGCCCGAGGCTCCCGTACAACCAAGGGCCTAGTTTCCCGATGGTGTCCGAGGCTCGCACACATTCGAGTGCCCAGCTACCGATGGTGCCCGAGGCTCTCGCACGACCAAGGGCCTAGGTTGTCGATGTTGCCCGAGGCTCCCGTACAACCAAGGGCCTAGTTTGCCGATGTGCCCGAGGCTCCCGCACATCCAAGCACCTAGGTGCCGATGGTGCCCGAGGCTCCCGCACGACCAAGGGCCTATGCTACCGGAATGGTTTGCCGGAGCACCGTTGGGACGGCGCACAGGAGCACTGCCGGGATGGATCGCCGGAGCACCGTCGGGAACCTAACCGGCGGTGGGAGGGCACCGACGTCCGGGCATGCGGTGGGCGTGGGCAGTGCCCTGGACAACCCCTGGTCGCTCAATATCACCTCCCCCCTAAAGAGCTAAAAAAACTTGGTCAATGCGCTACCAGGCAACATTCATGTGTCTGAAACGGGGACACTTTTTTTACCCGACGCTCTCGCACCAACAGGGGCCCAACTTTTGCTTTGGTGCTCGAGGCTCCTGCACATCCAAGCACCAAGGTGCCGATGGTGCTCGAGGCTCTCGCACATCCAAGCACCAAGGTTGCCGATGGTGTCAAAAGCTCGGGCACATCCGAGCCACCAAGGTGCCGATAGTGCTCGACGCTCTTGTACATACAAGCACCAAGGTACCGATTGTGCTCGAGCCTCTCGCACATCCAAGCACCAAGGTTGCCAATGGTGGCCGAGGCTCTAGCACATCCGAACACCAAGGAGCCGATGGTGCTCGAGGCTCCCGCTCATCTGAGCCACCAAGGCTCCGATGGTTTTCGAGGCTCCCGCACATTCGAGCCACCAAGGTGCTGGAGGCTCTTGTCGCAAAAGGGGAGGGACCGGGACGATTCACTCATTGTTGGGTATCCGAATTCTACCCTTGGACCGGGGAGGGACCGGGACGATTCATTCATTGTTGGGTACCGAACATGTAACGATATTCGCATTCTACATTTGGTATTGGGGAGGGACTCGGTTCATTTTTTTCGTATATTCCGGGGTGCCTCACCGGGATGGATCGTCAGAGCACTGCCGGGAACCTAACCGGTGGTGGGGGGCACCGACGTCCGGGCATGCGATGGGTGTGGGCAGTGCCCTGGATAACCCCTGCTCGCTCAAAGTCACTTCCCCCCTAAAGAGCTAAAAAACTTGGTCAATGCGCTACCAGGCGACATACATGTGTCTGAAACAGGGACGCTTTTTTTTTGGGGTTCCATATGTCTGAACAGGGACACTTTTTTTAGCCCAACGCTTTCGCACCAACAGGGGCCGAAGCTGCCGATGGTGCTCGGGGCTCCCACACATCCAAGGCACCAAGGTACCGAAGGTGCTCGGGGCTCCCGCACATCCAAGGCACCAAGGTGCCGATGGTGCTCGAGGCTCCCGCACATCCGAGCCACCAAGGTGCCGACAGTGGGGAGCTCCCCCACATGTCTGGAATGCGGACAGTTTTTTTTAGGCCTATTTATTTTAGGTGACTTAGTGTTTTTAACTGAAAATTGAACAAGTCATGTTGGCCCAAAACAAATACAAGAAGCCGAATGTTGGGTCCATGAAATATGGCATGATGGCACGGCAGGGCAGAAAATTGAACAAGTCACCAACAGTGGGGAGCTCGCACTCACACCAGCACCAGCAAAGGCCCCCGTTGTGCCATGTTTCCCGAAAGGGGCGGCTTGGCCAGTGTTTAACTAACTCTTTACACCAAGTCCCCCACCTAGGGACCCCAGGGTCGGGTCGTACAAAAGAACGGGGGGGATCAGATCGGCGATAGGGGAGGGACGAATCGAAGCGACAAAGGGCTGAATCTCAGTGGATCGTGGCAGCAAGGCCACTCTGCCACTTACAAGCAGAATTCACCAAGTGTTGGATTGTTCACCCACCAATAGGGAACGTGAGCTGGGTTTAGACCGTCGTGAGACAGGTTAGTTTTACCCTACTGATGGCCGCGTCGCAATAGTAATTTAACCTAGTACGAGAGGAACCGTTGATTCGCACAATTGGTCATCGCGCTTGGTTGAAAAGCCAGTGGCGCGAAGCTACCATGCGCTGGATTATGACTGAACGCCTCTAAGTCAGAATCTGGGCTAGAAGCGACGCACGCGCCCGTCGCCCGATTGCCGACCCGCAGTAAGGGCCTCTGGCCCCCAAGGGCACGTGTCGTAGGTGCAGCGGCCGCGGCGGACAAGTCGCGGGCGCCTCCTTGGAGCATAATTCCCACCGAGCGGCAGGTAGAATCCTTTGCAGACGACTTAAATACGCGACGGGGTATTGTAAGTGGCAGAGTGGCCTTGCTACCACAATCCACTGAGATTCAGCCCTTTGTCGCTTCGATTCGTCCCTCCCCTATTCTTTGCACGACCCGACCCTGGGGTCCCCAGGTGGGGGACTTGGTGTAAGGACTTTGTTAAACACTTGGCCGTGCCGCCCCCATTCGGGAAACATGGCACAACGGGGGCCTTTGCTGGTGCGGGTGCGAGTACGAGCTCCCCACTGTTGGTGACTTGTTCAATTTTCTGCCCTACCGTGCCATCACGCCATATTTCATGGACCCAACATTCGGCCTCTTGCATTTGTCTTGGGCCAACAGCAAAATTTTCAGTTAAAAACACTAAGTCACTAAGTGGGGCAAATCGGCACCTTCGATGTGCAGGAGCTCCGCACTGTTGGTGACTCCGGGCACTTGTTCAATTTTATGCCGTGCCGTTTTCTTATATACTGTTTTGGGCCAAGAGTAAAATTTTCAATTAAAAATACTAAGTGACCTAAAATAAACTGACCCCGTTTCGAACATGTGCGAGAGCCTCGAGCACCATCGGGAACGTAGGCCATCCCGTGGTGCGGGGTCATCGAGCACCTTAGTGCCTCGGATGTGAGGGAGCGTCGAGCACCACCGGCAAATTGGGCCCCTATCGATGCAGAAGCGTTGGGCTAAAAAAAGTGTCCCTGTTTCAGACATATGGAACCCCAAAAAAAAAGTGTCCCTGTTTCAGACACATGTATGTCGCCTGGTAGCGCATTGACCAAGTTTTTTTAGCTCTTTAGGGGGGAAGTGACATTGAGCGAGCAGGGGTTATCCAGGGCACTGCCCACGCCCATCGCATGCCCGGACGTCGGTGCCCCCCACCACCGGTTAGGTTCCCGAGGTGCTCCGACGATCCATCCTGGCGAGGCATCTCGGAATATACGAAAATGATGAACTGAGTCCCTCCCCAATACCAAATGAAGAATTCAAATATCGTTACATGTTCGGTACCCAACAATGAATGAATCGTCCCGGTCCCTCCCCAGTCCGAGGGTAGAATTCGGATACCCAACAATGAATGAATCGTCCCGGTCCCTCCCCTTTTGCGGCAAGAGCCTCCAGCACCTTGGTGGCTCGAATGTGCGGGAGCCACAAAAACCATCGGAACCTTGGTGGCTCAGATGAGCGGGAGCCTAGTGCACCATCGGCACCTTAGTGCTCGGATGTGCTGGAGCCTCGGCCACCATTGGCAACCTTGGTGCTTGGATGTGCGAGAGGCTCGAGCACAATCGGTACCTTGATGCTTGTATGTGCAGGAGCGTCGAGCACCATTGGCACCTTG
>CP032575.1:15522690-15535190 GCA_008044935.1 Gossypium turneri
CTCAGGCTCTCTCTCCGGAATCGAACCCTAATTCTTCGTCACCCGTCACCACCATAGTAGGCCACTATCCTACCATCGAAAGTTGATAGGGCAGAAATTTGAATGATGCGTTGCCGGCACAAAGGCCGTGCGATCCGTCGAGTTATCATGAATCATTAGAGCAACGGGCAAAGCCCGCGTCGACCTTTTATCTAATAAATGCATCCCTTCCAGAAGTCGGGGTTTGTTACACGTATTAGCTCTAGAATTACTACGGTTATCCGAGTAGCAAATACCATCAAACAAACTATAACTGATTTAATGAGCCATTCGCAGTTTCACAGTCTAAATTTGTTCATACTTACACATGCATGGCTTAATCTTTGAGACAAGCATATGACTACTGGCAGGATCAACCAGGTAGCATTCCTCCGCGACGTTGGCGCTACATGGCCCTCAACATGCCGCGTGAGCAACGAAGAGGTCATAACAGAGCACGAGCATCGTCCGTGTCAAGAGACAAAATGCATAGGCATCGAGAGATAAGGGCTTGAAACGTACTCTCAAAAATATTTTTCGCATCCGAAAGCACGATCGAGCACCAGTGCACCAAGGAGGCCACGCTGATTTAAGGGGGCGCACTCGGGACACAATGCACGATTGAGGTCCACCACGCACCCTGAAGGGCACGAGATGGAGAAGGGACGGCAACACATCCATAATTCCATCTGGCTTACGTACGCAACACAGGATCCCAATCCCACCCCTTGAGTTCAATCACAACAAGGGGAGTTAATGAAGAGGAGTGCAGCTCGACAGTTCGATGCGAGTAGCATGGAGCCTGCCAATACACACAACCAAAACACCACTCATGTGCCCATTGCGTACTAGTAGTAGCGCCCACACACACCGGCCAACAGCCCACCCAACCAATCAAATGGTAGGGGAGCAGAAGGAACAACGAACGAGGGCACACCATGACCGCTTGGCACGAGAACTACGAGGGGAAAAATCCTACTGGGACTTGGTCGAGCCAAGACCGAGCCTACAAACTCAACTTACACCCCCCAGTGAGCCGTTGCCATCAAAGGGACTTGGTACTGGGGTCACGGCCAGCTTCGAATGCAGGCAAGGGCTTGGCAAGGCCAAGGCGCCGTGTGGTTGCCGACTTGGGATGCACAAGGCGTCCCTAAACGTGACGGGGGTGGATGGGCAAGCCAAGCCCAAGCCCATAGCAATGCATAAGCCACCCCAAGAGATCTTTGCCCGATATAGAGAACTTGGTATTGGAGTCGTTGGCTACATTCTATAGGCACGGGCTAGACCGGCAGGAAAATCGTCACCCCGCCACTACCACCGGTGACTGACCCACCACCGTTGATGAGTCATACGGGACGACCCGACCCCATGGAGGGGGCTAGACACACCCCACCTCGACTCAGAGGGGGGCACACCGGGGGCCAGTGGATCTCTACCCCTTAAAGAGCTAAAAAAACTTCGTCAATGTGCTACCAGGAAACATTCGTATGTCTGAAACGGGGACACTTTTCTTTAGCTCGCACATCCTAGGCACCAAGGTGCCGATGGTGCTGGAGGCTCCCGCACATCCAAGCACCAAGGTTGCCGATGGTGTCCGAGGCTCCCGCACATCCCAGCCCCCAAGGTACCGACGCTGCTCGAGGCTCCCGCACATCCGAGCCACCAAGGTACCGATGCTGCTCGAGGCTCCCGCACATCCCAGCACCAAGGTGCCGATGTTGCCCGAGGCTCCCGCACATCCAAGGACCAAGGTGCCGATGGTTCTCGAGGCTCCGGCGCATCCGAGCCACCAAGGTGCCGATGGTGCTCGAGGCTCCCGTACATCCAAGCGCCAAGGTGCCGATGGTGCTCGAGGCTCCTACACATCCGAGCTACCAAAGTGCCGATGCGACTCGAGGCTCCCGCACATCCCAGCACCAAGGTGCCGATACTGCTCAAGGCTCCCGCACATCCAAGCACCAAGGTGCGGATGGTGCTCGAGGCTTAAGGTATCTAGAACACGTCAAAGACGAAGCAGTAGACCCAACCAACAAAACAGGGTCAAGAACGTGCAAAAGCCATGCATGCAAAAACGCTAGGCAAAGGTGCAAGATAACGTACAACCCCTCAAAACATGCAGAAACAACAAAAGTGGCGAGTTGAAAAGTCAAACAGATACAAAGTTTTTGGCCGACGTGGGACCAACAAAAAATTTTCAGTAAGAAGACCCGAATAACAATGCAATACGTATGTAGCCAGTAAATCGTTTTGCATGCAAGCACCAAGAAAACGAAAAAAAAGTAGAAATCGGATAGAGTTCACCATGAAACACAGAGCGAAAATCCAGCAAGAAACGTAGCAAAGCCTATCGTATCAATACAGAAACACGGTAAAACACCGAAAAATCACAAAAGCAGGCAAAATATCATTAATGCCTATCAAGAACCGCCTCTCTGCCGACTGGAAATTGACAAAAAACCCTTTGCAATAGACCACAAACATCAACACACCAACGAGAAAGAAACAAAAGTAACCAAAGAACACCGCTGCGCAACACACCGCTGCGCAACACCAAAACACTTAAGCCACTGCTACTGCCATTGAAAAATCAAGGCAGACACACACGAACACAAAAGCAAGAAATAGAATCGCCAACATCTTGAAGAAAAAATCACGCTACCAGGCGACATTCTTTTTTTTTGAAACAAAAATGACCACAAGGGTCAACTTAGATTAATTAAGAAACATCACAAACTACAGCATTGTGGATTTTCGACGGATAATCCAATTCAAACAAACTGTTTTTGGCCTTACTATACATTTTTTTACAAAGTAAATGGGCCACCTTATTACAAGACTGTTCGGTCCAAATTAAATTGGCAAAATTAAAAAATTCAAAGGTAGTAGCACAATCCTTAATTTGTACGCCTATTATGGTGACGTCATTGACTTAATTGTTTAGTCTGTTGACCAACCCCACATGATCGATCTCAAAAAGAACGTGTCCTTTTAACTGTAGTCTGCGCGCCACTTTAATGCTCTCTTCAAAAGCCACGCACTCGACTTCTTCCACCGACATCCCACCCTCTTTCAAACCCCCACCGCCACTTAACACGAAGCCTTCTTCATCTCTAACGACCATCCCATAACCGATTCTATTTTCACCAACAGTAGCATCAAAATTTATTTTAATAAATCCCTTTGGAGGTTTTTTCCACTTTTTCTCCACGGCATTCTATAACAATAATGGTCCATTCATCATATTGCATATTCAAAACTCCTTGGTCAAGTTGCTAGCTCTTTCCCATATTTGCTTGGGCTCTTCTTCCTTTCCCCTGAAGATATAGTTGTTCCTGTTATTCCAGCAGTTCCATAGGGTTGTCATCAAGTCGGCCATAGCTCTCTTGTCAAGGACCCGCATCAAGTCTTCCCGCCAATCAATGCAGTGATCGTAGTTCTTAGAAATAAAGCTCCTGGACCACCCTCCGATCGACAAAACTACTCTCGAGGTTGGGCAGTCTTTTAATGTGTGTAACACAGTTTCTGTCTCTACTCCGCATCGAGGACATCCCTTGTCAAAACCCTGTCTGATAGAGGCGATCTTACTATTCGTGGGGAGTATTTCATGCCCCACCCTCCACGCAAAAACCCAGATCTTTGGTATAGTTATCGAGCTTCCATAAAGCTTTCCAAAGGAACCTATGAGGGCCATATCCCATTTCTTTCAGCAACAGCCATGAATAGGCAGATTTTGAAGTATAACACCCGTGAGGGTTATGAAACCATATCATTTTATCTTCCTGGCCCTCCCCTCCAATGGGAATATTGCAAATCTTATCCCCCTAGTCTTGTCCATACACGTGCCTGACTTTATTAACCTCCCACCACCTCCAATCCACATGCCAAAGATTTTTCACACACTTTTCATCCTTGTTTAGAGTGTTGCTTATAATAATGTCCCCATTGAGCCCTTCCATTCCCCAATTATCATCCCAAATATTTATCCTCTCTTCGTTTCCAATCTACCATCCAAAGCCGTCTTTAAGCGTTTCCTCCGCTGTCGCAATACTTGTCCAAGTGAATGACGCTTTGTCCACTTTTTTTGCATTAAAAATGTTGCCATCAGGAAAATATTTTGAAAGACAAAACCTTGAAGCAGATAGTGTCAGTATTGTTTATTAGTCTCCACACTTGACGCCCTAAGAGAACCAGGTTGAAAAGTCGCATATTTCTAATTCCAAGACCTCCCATAGCCTTCGACTTACATAGTATTTTCCATGGGATCATTGTCCAGAATCTCCCTTTATCTTTTCCCGCCCACCATGTTCTACTAAGCTTATCCTGAATGTCATCAATGATGCTTTTGGGGGGCCAAGAAAATTGACAAAGCGTACGTAGGAATAGATTGGAGAACCACTTTAATGAAGACTTCTTTTCCCCCAAAAGAGAGCAATCTCTTTGTCCAGTTGTTTATCCTGCAAGACATTCTATTAGTAATCTCTTGGAAAGCCACTGTTTTTTTCTTACCAATCGGAATAGGAAGGCCTAGGTAGTTGTTTAGGTTTTCCACCATCGTCATGCTTAGGAGACCACTAAGGATTGTTCTCTGGTCATGTGAGGTGTTAGGACTGAGTAGGACCATTGACTTTTCAAAATTAATCTCTTGCCCTAAAATATTAGAGAAAGTGTTAAGCATGTTAACAAGGCTCTCCACATCACTCTTTTTATTTCTCACAAACAACAGTGTATCATCAGCAAAAAAACAAATGATTTATTCTGGGGCCGTCCCTGCTAGCCCTTATGCCTCTAAAAACGTTGTTCTCCTGAGCATGGATAAGCATTCTCGAAAGAGCTTCCATACAAAATAAGAACAAATAAGGAGAGAGGGGATCCCCTTGTCAGAGACCCCTCTCAGGGATGAAAGTATCAGATAAAGTGTTGTTGCATTTAACCGTATATTTAACTGAGTGAACGCATTCCATAATTTGGTGATCCACTTTCCTTCGAATCCCGTTTTCTTCATAATTATTTCCAGAAAGTTCCACTCTATGCGGTCATAAGCTTTGCTCATGTCGAGCTTGACCACGAGCCCTTTATTAGGACCATTTTTAGAGCTTTTAAGGTAATGGAGAAGCTCATGTGCAATTAAAATATTGTCCTGTATCATCCTCCCCGGCACAAATGCACTTTAATTTTGGCTAATGCAACTAGGAAGGACAGCTTTCAACTGATTGGCATACACCTTTGATATGATTTTGTAGACAAACCTTCACAAACTAATAGGGTTGAAGTTAGTAAGCTCACAAGGATCTCTAATTTTAGGAATTAAAATAATCATGGTTTTATTAAGACTAGAGATATTTTTGTTCCCATTAAGAACATCCATGCAGCAGTTAATAGTATCCTTTCCCACGATCTCCTAATGATGCTTGAAAACATTTCCCGATAGACCGTCGATACTAGGGGCTTTATTAGGATCCATCTGCTTAATAGCCTGAAGAACCTCCTTCTCCGTGTATATCTTATTAAGCCATTCATTTGTATCCCTCGTCACACACTCCTTTATATACCCCATCTCTTGGGTATTAGCATTTTGACCATTTGACTGAAACAATCTCACAAAGTAGTCTTTATCCACCTTACTTGTTCCCTTACAATCTGAGACCCAATTTCCTTTAGCGTCTTTGAGCTTCTCAATATTATTCTTCTTAAGTCGACCAGTGGCTTTAGCATGGAAGTACCTAGTATTTCGATCACCCTCCCTAAGCCATCTTGATCGAGACCTCTGTGCCCAGTAACTTTCTTCCCTAGCATAGAGGAAATCAGCCTTCTGCGAGTTTCCTTTAACTTCTTCCCACTATCCTCTCTGCTGGCTGAATCAATAACCAATTCCATCTATTTCTCTAATTTCCTCATTTCATTCTTTATTTTACCATATTTCTTTTGCTGCCATGGACCAAGGGCCCCCCTAACCCTTTCAATATTATCCCATAATTCGTACCCTCCCTATTCCAAGCTCTTTCAATAATGTTTTTTGCTTCCTCATCACCTACCCAACAAACATCGAACTTGAAACACAATTTATTGTCTTTCGGGTAAGCTTTCAATTTTCGACCCCATAAGTCTAAGATAATAGCGTCATGATCGGACTGGGTTTGTCTTACCACTTTGGTAGCAATAAAAGGGAAGTTTTCAACCACAGAAATCGAGGTGAAAAATCTGTCAAGTCTCTCCTTTATCAAGCTTCCCTCATTTCTATTATTGACCCAGGTAAACCATCCGCTGTTAGGTATAATATCCACTAGAGCGATATCGTCCATAACATCTTTAAACTCATTCATCTGGGCCCTCACTCCCCTGCGTCCACCTTCTTTCTCAGCGTCATTCAGAATGGCATTAAAATCTCCCCCAACCACCCACTCCTCCCTCACCAATTCCCCAACCCTCCGCAAAATATCCCATGAGCTGCTTCTATGATTCGGATTCGTATGCCCATAGAAACCCGTAACACGTATGGTTTTATTATTCTCCAGTTTGACCATGGAATCAATATGATACTTAAAATATTTTTGGATAGAAACGTTCATCCCATCCCTCCACATCATTGCAAGACCCCCACTCCGACCCTCTGAATTAACAGTTAATCCATTTTGCCACTTACACTTGTTTTGAACACTTTGAAATTCATTAGCAGACATTTTCGTTTCGCTAGGAAATATGAGATCAGGGTTGTTGGCAACAAGGAGTTGCTTTAACTCCCTTAGTTTTGCTGGATTCCCCAAACCGCGATAATTCCAGCACATGAACTTCATTAATAGACCAGCTCCCAGCCAGGCTTATTCCAACAGTGGGGATAAACACGATCCCTGCCACCTAAAATAGAGAAAGGACCAGCCAGAGAACTGCAGAAAACAGACAGTGAAAAAAGAGAACGAAACCAAAAGGCTACCAGGCGACATTCTTTTTTTTTTGAAACAAAAACGACCACAAGGGTCAACACATTTTATTACAAAACATCACGAATTACAGCATTGTGGATTTTCGGTGGATAATCCGTATCGAACAAATATTTTTTCCCCTCCCTACACATTTTTTTACATATTAAATGAGCTACAGTGTTACATGACCGATCGGTCCAAATTAAATTGGCCGATTTGAAAAAACTAAAGGCTGCTGTACATTTCTTTATCCGTGCTCCAATCGTGGTGACGTCATGGGCTAGATTATTGAATTTGTTGACCAGCCCCACGTGATCTATCTCGAAAAGGACATGATCTTTTATATTTAAACTGCACGCCACTTTTATACTTTCTTCAAATGCCATACACTCGGCCTCTTCCACCGACAGCCTACCTTCTTTGTATCCCCCACCACCTCCTAAAACAAAACCTTCTTCATCTTTTATAACCGTCCCATAGCCGCATCTATTTTCACCCACAGTAGCATCAAAGTTTACTTTAATGGAATTCTTTGGAGGTTTTTTCCATTTTTTCTCCACTGTGTTCTGCGATAGTAATGGTTCTTTCAGCATATTGCATATTCAAAATTCCCTATGCAGGTTACTGGCTCTTTCCCATATCTGTTTAGCCTCCTCTTCTTTTCCCCTGAAGATGTAGTTATTCCTGTTGTTCCAGCAATTCCATAAAATTGTCATAAGATCTGCCATAGCTCTCTTATCGAAGACACGCATCAGCTCTTCCAACCAGTCAATGCACCGATCATAGTTCTTAGAGATAAAGTTTCTGGACCATCCGCCTATCGAAAGCACAGCTCTTGAGGTTGGGCAATCTTTTAACGCATGTAACAGCGTTTCGGTTTCAGCTCCACATCTTGGGCATCCCTTGTCGAATCCTTGTCTGATAGTGGCGATCTTATAGTTCGTCGGGAGGATTTCATGCCCCACCCTCCACGTAAAGACACGGATCTTCGGTAAGGTGTCCAGCTTCCATATGGCTTTCCAAAAAAACCTATGAGGACCATATCCTATTTCCTTCAGCAGCAACCAGGAATAGGCAGACTTTGTAGTAAAATATCTCTGAGGCTTATGAAACCATATCATTCTATCAACTTGTCCCTCATCTGCAATGGGAATGTTACAGATCTTGTCACCCCAGTCATGTCCATAAACTTGCTTTACTCTGTTTGCGTCCCAGCTTCTGCTCTCCGTGAGCCACAGGTCTTACACCCTCTTTTCATTGTGGTTTAGAACATTACTTTTAATGGCGTCCCCATTTAGTCCTTCCATACCCCAGTTATCGGCCCAAATGTTTATCTTCTCACCATTTCCAACCTGCCATCCAAAACCTTCTTTTAGCACTTCCGTCGCTTTCGCAATGCTTGACCAGGTGAAGGAGGCTTTGTCAACCTTTTTAGCTTTAAAAATGTTGCCATCAGGAAAGTATTTTGAAGACAGGACTTTGAAGCAGAGGGAATCTGTGTTGTTTATTAATCTCCATACTTGACGCCCTAAGAGAGCCATGTTGAATAGACGTACGTCATGAATTCCAAGTCCTCCCATAGCCTTCGGTTTGCACAAGGTCTTCCATGGGATCATAGTCCAATATCTTCCTTTCTCCTTTCCCGCCCACCAAGCTCTGCTCAGCTTTGCCTGGATATCGTCGATAATGCCTTTGGGAGCCAAGAAAATCGACATAGCATACGTGGGAATAGATTGGAGAACTACTTTGATGAAAACCTCCTTACCGCCAAAGGAGAGCAACCTTTTTGTCCAACTGTTTATCCTGCAAGACAGCCTTTTAGTTATCTCCATAAAAGCCACAGTTTTCTTCTCACCAACTGGAATAGGGAGGCCTAAGTAATTATTTAGATTTTCCACCACCGTCATGCCAAGGAGGCCACTAAAGATTGTTCTCTGCTCACGTGAAGTGTTTGGGCTAAAAAGTACCATTGACTTTTCAAAATTAATCTCTTGGCCTGAAATATTGGAGAAGGTCTTGAGCATGTTAACCAGACTCTCCACATCACCCTTTTATTCCTGACAAATAGAAGCGCGTCATCAGCAAAGAAAAGATGATTTATTCTAGGGCCGTCTCTTCTTGCCCGAATGCCTCTTAAAAGATTATTCTCCTGGGCATGAATAAGCATTCTCGAAAAAGCTTCCATACAAAATAAAAACAAATATGGAGATAGGGGGTCCCCTTGGCGGAGACCCCTCTTAGGAATAAAGATATCAGATAAAACATTGTTGCATTTAACCGTATATTTCACCAAGCGAACACATTCCATAATTTTTGTAATCCACTTTCCATCGAAGCCCATTTTCTTCATAATTGTTTCGATGAAGATCCACTCGATACAGTCATACGCTTTGCTCATGTCGAGCTTGACCACGAATCCTTTATTAGGCCCATTTTTTAAACTTTGAAGGTAATGGAGAAGATCATGCGCTAGGACGTTGTCATGTATCATCCTGCCCGGCACAAATGCACTTTGATTTTGGCTGATGCAACTAGGTAGTACCGCTTTTAGCCGATTTGCATGCACTTTTGAGATGATCTTGTATACAAACCTACATAAACTAATAAGACGAAAGTTAGTAAGCTCACAATGATCTTTACTTTTAGGAATTAATATGATCATAGTGTCATTAAGACTAGAGATATCCTTTCTCCCGTTAAGAACATCCAAACAAAGTCTAATCGTGTCCTTTCCCACTATCTCCCAATGGTGCTTGAAAAAGTTTCCCGATAGCCCATCAATACCAGGGGCTTTGTTTGGGTTCATTTGCTTGATAGCCTGAAGAACCTCTTCCTCTGTATATATCAAATTGAGCCATTCATTTGTTTCCTTCGACACGCACTCCTCCATATACCCTATTTCTTGGATTTCAACATTTTGACCGTTTGACTGAAACAGACTCACAAAGTAATCTTTAGCCACCTTGCATAGGTCTTTACTATTTGTCACCCAATTTCCTTCTGCATCTTTGAGCTTCTCAATATTATTCTTCTTCAATCGTCCAGTAGCTTTGGCATGGAAAAACCTAGTATTTCGATCTCCCTCCCTAAGCCATCTTGACCTAGACCTTTGAGCCCAGTAGCTTTCTTCCCTAGCATAGAGAAAGTCAAGCCTTTTGCGAACATCCTTTAGCTTTTTCCCACTATCCTCTCTGCTGGCAGAATCTATGACCAGCTCAATCTATTTCTCCAAATTTTGCATTTCGCTCTTCATTTTTCCAAATTTCTTACATTGCCATGGGCCAAGAGCCGATCTAACCCTATCTATCTTTTTCCCGTAGTCTGTGCCCTCACTGTTCCAAGCTCTTTCAATAACATTTTTTGCTTCCTCATCCCCAACCCAACAGACATCAAACTTGAAGCACAATCTCTTATCTTTCGGGTAGTCTTTCGGTTTTGAACCCAATAAATCAAGGATAATCGCATCATGATCGGGTTAGGTTTGTCTTACCACTTTAGTAGCTATAAACGGGAAATTTTCAACCACAGCCACCGAGGTGAGGAATCTATCAAGTCTTTCCTTTATCAACCTCCCCTCATTTCTATTGTTTACCCAAGTAAACCATCCACTGTCAGGCTTAATATCCACTAAAGCCATTTCGTCCATGGCTTCTTTGAACTCATTCATCTGGTCCCTCACTCCCCTGCGACCCCCTTCTTTCTCAGCATCATTCAGTATAGCATTGAAGTCTCTCCCAACCATCCACTCCTCCCTAACCGATTCCCCGACCCTCTACAAAATATCCCAAGAGCTTCTTCTACGATTCGGATTTGCATGCCCATAGAAACCAGTAACCCTAATAGTTTTATTGTTCTCCAATCTGACCATGGAGTCTATATGATGTTTGGAGTAGTTTTGGATCGATACACTCAGCCCGTCCCTCCACATCAATGCAAGCCCGCCACTCCGACCCTCTGAATTAACAGCTAAACCATTTTGCAACCTACAGTTATTTTGAACCCCACGAAAATCAATGGCAGACATTTTAGTTTCGCTAAGGGAAATAATATCAGGGTTGTTGATTGTGATAAGTTGCTTTAGCTCCCTCAATTTCGCAGAGTTCCCCAAACCCCGACAATTCCAACACAAAATTTCATTGTGATAGCTGCGTTCCAACAGACTGATTCCTTGAAGAGAGAAATGCTCCAGGAGGCTTCTTGGGCACCACCTGCTTTGTCTCCTCAGCCCACCGTCTCAAGGATCGCAACAAAATTTGAGGGATTAGCCCGATCCCTGCCACCGAAGAAAACACAACAGGTCAACCCAGAAAACCTACACAAAGACAAGAGCAGTAATAAGAGTAGAAAAGATGACACCCAGATGCAAAACCACATCAACGAAAGCTCACCCCAACCAGAAGCGAAACAGTAACTGACAACCAAACCCCCACCTTAGGTTTCAAGAAAAGAAAATAACCAACCACAAAAAAGACTACCCAAAACCCCCGGAGAAAAACGACTCGGTGGAACCCAGACTACTAACAATAACGCAACAAAACAGAGGAGAACAACCCCCACCGACTACGATGGCGGCCCAGTCAGCACAAAAGGTCAAGAACGTACAGAACCAAACATGCAAGCACGGCATGCAGAAGCGCAAGAAATAAAAAAACCCCTAAAAACATGAAAGAGTAACGAAGTTGGGAAGTAAAAATCACCACCAGCGTGAGACAGAAAACAGCAGAGCCAAACACCAGCCCCCAGCAAGACCACAACGAGCAGCCAGAGACTTTGCATGCAAAAACCACGCAAAAGATGAAGGAAAAAAGAGACCTAATTCATGCAGAAACAGCGCAAAAAGGACGTAAAGAAACAAAAGAAAAGTCAAAACCTCAAAATCTCGTGGGACCCACTAACATCAGCCAACCAAATCCTAAGAAAACCATGCAAAGCATGCATAGCAAATCAAAATGAAGAAAAGCGCAATAACAGACACGAAAACGAAAAAGGATGAAAAAATAAAGAAGCGGACGGAAATCACTGCATTAATCGAGGGATAAACCCCATCCAAATGCACGTCTTGTCCGATCAAATCAACGCCAAAGATTGTCGCTTCGAAATAGGAACACCGTACCAACGTCGAAAACCAAAGAAGAAATGAAAAAAACAAGTCAACACCCAAAAAACCCCCCCACTACCAAGAAAATAAAAGGCAGACACACAAAACGAAAGAAAAATCAAGAACAGGAATCGCCCGAATCTTGGGGAAAACACAAAAGCGCGCTACCAGACGACATTCTTTTTTTTTTTGAATGCTACCAGGCGACATTCATGTATTTGAAATAGGGACACTTTTTTTAACTCAATGCTTCCGCACCAACAGGGGCCGAAGTTACCGATGGTGCTCAGGGCTCTCGCATATCTGAGGCACCAAGGTGCCGGTGCTGCCCGATGACGCCACACCATGGGATGGCCTATGTCGCTGATGGTGCCCGAGGCTCTCCCATATGTCTGAAACGGGGATAGTTTTTTTTGGGTCAATTCCACTTAGTGTTTTTAATTAAAAATTTTACTGTTGGCCCAAAT